>OY979666.1:22861663-22886325 GCA_963855955.1 Luperina nickerlii | reverse complement strand
GAAATGCCGTACGTCGTAAGCGCTCATAACACGGACGTAAAAGTAAACGCGACGGGATTTTATCGCGCACTGGATTTTAAACTGTTGCGCTGAGCATTGAGAATCCTTCAGAGCGCAACCCAGCGCGTCAAAAAACATACATTTGGATTTGCAACTCGCGGCGGTAAGCAGAGCGTTGAATATCCAGTGCGCGATAAAAATCGCCGCGGGAAATACGAGCCCTAACGAACCTGGACTTACACGTCAATGTTTTAAAACTAGATGGCGCCGGCATTACCTATAGTAAAAGTGCGCAGTGCTGCATAATCTCACCTTATTAAAAGTTTTACAAATATCAACTTTATTGCAATGACGTTTAAGTTGATTTCAGAGTGACTAGCACTATTGAAAAAGTTATAAAAATGTTTAAAGTTGTAGCGATAACTGAACTTTATTGTGTAGGAATTAAAGTTATTTTTCCATTAATTCATATTTGCTTACATTTTTTGCAAATAAATCGCGAACGAAAATTTGCTGACTGATCCCTGAGAAGAAATGCCGAAACAAATTCAGAGGCCACGGTCTCTTCCAAAAAATTTTATGGGAGTCGTAACAATGCAGAATGAGATCAGTGGAGGCCTGTTGTGGTGGCCTGGAGCGGAGGCAGTGGAGGCCTGTTGTATCGGCCCCGACTTACGAATTGTAGGTCGTGAGTTCGAACCCAGGCTGGCACTTTACTTTGTGTAGTTATTTTCATCACCACTTTTCTCAAAACGGTGAAGGAAAACATCGTGAGGAAACCGGCGTGTCCAAGAACCAATTTAAAAATTCGAAAACATGTGACATTCACCAACCCGCACTAGGCAATTTAACGCTGGGAATTTTCTTTATTAAAGTGGCCAAGAATCAAACTCAAACAAGATTGTTAGTAAAACTCACGACAATATTAGTAAGCACAGACACTAAACAAAAGCACAAGAAAACGGTTGGTCACCGTTGCGACATCCCATGAGAGATGGCACAAAGTGACCAACGTAAACAGTCAAGGCGACGCAACCATGTTTAAGACATTGTTGTTATGCTAACAATGCAGGGCCATGAAGCATTGTGGCCTCAATTTTATTTTACACACTGAGACCATAGATAATCTGTGGTTAAGACGATTTAATTTTCATTGTAGCTTCAACTTTGGTATGCCACAGGCAATTAAATTTTATCGTGTATATCAGGCTTTACTGTATTTATGCTTGGTAGCGCTAAGCTGTAATTGATCCTTAGAAAAAGATCCGTTAGCAAAATCAGTTTATATCCTCTTGTTTCCATGCTTTCCAAAGCCCGGATTCGGGACTTGAAGCTCTATATTTGGAACTTTTGTGGTAAAATCGATTAGCGATTTATTGGCGCTTCAATTATAATTAAAAAGGGGTAATTTGAACTCGTACAACTTTGTGCGTGGTTTAACTAAAGTGTGTTATATTTTTGAGTCATTTGGGGTTGAAACCCTCGGACCGTGGCGTCCGAGTGCTCATAACTTGTTCAATGAAATCTCTAAACGGCTGGTTGACACTTCACGTGACCCAAGGACTGGCTTTTATCTTGGACAGAGGCTTAGTATTGCCATACAACGTGGCAATGCCGCCACTCTCTTGAGAATGTTACCAGTTAACAGAATTGTTGGTTTGTTAATAGTTTTAGTAATGTTAGGATATTTTTATTTTAACAGTTTGTTAGTTTATAAAATACTAGCAGCGCCCCGCGGTTTTACCTGCATAAGCGTCGATCCCGTAGGAATATGAGGATAAAAACTATCACATGTCCTTTCTCGGGACTCAAACAGATTACTATCTTTATACAAAATTTCATCTAAATCGGTTCAGCAGTTTAAGCGTGAAGAGGTAACAAACAGAATCACTTTCGCATTTATAATATTAGTATGGATTAGAAGTTTATTCAGTCAGTATATACAGGGTTATTGGTAAAACATTAACAACCTCTTAAGAGGTCATTGTACTCATCATTATGAACAACTTTTATTATGGAACTAAACCTGAAAACGCGAAAATAAAATCAGTTGTTCACTGCATTATGTTCGTATAACTCGTCAAAATGTAGGGAACAGCTGATTTTCTTTTCGCGATTTCTTTAGAGTTTGTCGCCGCGGGAAACGCTCCGGGCGTCGGGAGCCGCGTGACGACTCTCGGCCACCGTAGGCGCGGGCCTGCGGACGGAGAGTAATGGGTAGATCACCGTCCGGCACGAGCCTGGTCCTGATTGGACGGCGCGCACTTGTTCCACGCGCGCCTCAAAGAGATGTCAGCATCAACTGAAGAGGCCCATTAGAGCCGAAGCCTGCCGGGTCAGCGGGATTGTCCGAAATGGTTACCGCTGGCACGGAACATAAAGGGCTAAGGAAGGAACACAGGTGTGTTTTAGTCAGTAAGAGACTGACACTCCCTTCCGCTCCACTCAGAGCGGGAGGGGTCATTTAATGATTTTGCATCCTGAAAAAAAAAGAGGTTGTTAATGTTTTACCAGTAACCCTGTATATTTTTATCTTCCTACTACCTACCTACTGAAGTGTAAGTTCAGTGCATGTGATAATTATAACTTGGGATGTCACTCTTTTATCATCAATTATTTTCATGTTCATCGTAAGTTCTACCTCCTATTCTTCATGCCTTTCCATTATTTCTCTTCAAAACTCTGTTTTAATTAATGTTATAGTTTACTTAATTATGCGACAGCACCTTCCTGTGTTGTTGCCTCAATAATTTGAACTCTTCATTGCACCATCAAAAACTTGCTGATTCACCACTTTCAACGTCCAACCTTGCAAACAAGGCTAGTGAGGCTGAATCATACACCTAACGTCTAGCTTCACGCTGATTCCCAACCGAAAGGGTACCGTTTGCAAAGGACGCCGATGAAGTGGTATATAAAGTAGACGTACCTACGTAAATAATGACAGATTTTGCACCCTTCGAGAAACAGCCGTAATCTCCTCATAGTGTATATGTCGTAGGTTTTTCATAAAATTAGGTTTTTGATCAAAAACCTAGGCTATTGATCAAGAACCGGAAGAAGACAAAATTATTACTTTATGTTATCATAAACCTGAGAAAATCCAGTTTTTTTATCAAAAACCTAGACTGTATTAGTTTTATGATAAAAACAATGTTGGTTGCCATTTCTTTAAATAAATAAAACAATTAAGAAACAATAAACAATGATTTATTTGTTATGAAATTACATACCTACATTTAAAAAATAATATGTGTGATGTGTGTGTGAAACGGCGAAAAACGAAACGGTTAAAAACGTGATTTTGTCTATTTTTGTGCTTTTGAACCAGAAGAAGACGTTCGACGACGAAAGAAGACGGTCGACGTCAGGGGCACCCGCCCCTGACGTCGACCGTTTTCTTTCGAGGTTCGGTTTGGTTAGGTTCCTTTAAACCCTGAAGACAGAAATAGGAGCCCCGCGCAGCGGGGCTCCGTCGACCTGACGTCGTTAGAAATAATACTGCGCCCTCGTTTTATCATAAAGCCAAACTAGTTCAGGTTTTTGATCAAAAATCTGGATTGTTAGAGGTTTATGATGAAATTGAGTTTAAAATGTGTCATCTTCCGGTTTTTCATCAAAAACCTAATTTTATGAAAAACCTACGATATATATATATCAGATCAAGTCGCATTGGGCAAAACATAATTCCTTAAAACCACTTTTATTTGCTATGAAATATTGCAAAGTCGTTTTATTTAAAAAAATAAAATATTTACTTTTATATAAATAAAAACAGCTAACTTCCAAAAAACATACACCATTCTAGAAGTTAGAGCTTACACGAAACCTACCAAAGCATAGGGAATCAAATTCAGTTATCACGGAGAAATCGATGAACATTCAATAAAAAATACATTGTTATACAGACGAACATAGAACTTAATTTTTAAAGTCAGTTAGGATAGGATAGTTAGGATAGATAGGATAGAATTAATTAAATTTTGACCTTCAATATCTCCATAACTAGTTGGTTTCCAAGCTCATGTGTATGTACAGACGCCAGCATATCAAGCTACCCGAAACTGTAAAATTTTCCCAATCAACTGTGAACCTTATGCTTTAGCGATAAAGTTGAAAACCTTTTAAAGAAATTTGACAGATTGTAGTAGCTTGATGTGCTGGCGTCTGTACCATACCAGCATGACAAATACATAATATGAATTTATCAATAACTAGCTGCGCCCCGTGGTTACCCTGCATAAGTTCGATCCAGTGGGAATATCGGGATAAAAAGTCCTAAGTGATAATTCTGGTTATAAACTGTGTACCATATTTCATCCAAATCCGTTCAGCCGTTTGTGCGTAAATAAGTAACAAACATATAAACACACACACACTCACAAACTTTCGCCTTTATAATATTAGTGTGACTAGCAGCGCCCGCGGCTTCTCCCGCATATGTTTCGATCCCGTGGGAATATCGGGATAAAAACTATCCTATATCCATTCCCGTGACTCAAACTATCTCTATACCAAATTTCATCTAAATCGGTTCAGCGGCTTAAGCGTAAAGAGGTAACAGACGGACACACTTTCACATTTATAATATTAGTATGGATTAGTGTGATGGGAAAAATAACCCTCGGTTTCGTAAAGGAAATTTTAACACCCATTTTATCAGAGAACGGGTAAACACCCAAGGATGACACAAGATCTGGGCAACCGTATAAGTGATGTATAGTGAAATTATGGCAACGCAAACATTTGAACGTGAACTGTAATTGCGAAATTAGTTTCTGTAATAACCTGTGTCTCGTAGTTTGTAGTGGGTAGTTTGGACATGCAATTAAGTGTAGTGTGACCCAAGGGCATAGCGTAGCCTAGTTCTACACTATGGAGCAAAAAAAATTTCCCTCGCTAAAATTTTTGTGACACCGAATGAAAGTTAGACGTTTTCAATTGAGTTTTGTTTTTAGCTTGTTGTGTATGAGTTGCGGTATTTGAACCAACGTACTTTCCGAGGCACGGAGGGGTTTCGATATTTTATGAATGTTTTGACATGAATGGAAGAAAGATTACTAAATTAGATGCTTGTTGTGCGAGTGTTATGTTGCTATAACCCGCAAGCCAGTTCAATTTTATTAAGTAAAAACTGTTTTAAAAACAAGCTTTTAACGAACTCATATACCTACATATAATCAGCGTATAACATTCCCACTGCTGGGACACAGGCCTCAGTAAGAGGGAGTGGGCCGTAATCCACCACGCGGGCCCAGTGCGGGTTGGTGGATGTCACACGTCTTCGATTGTTTGGTTCTAGGGCATGCATTTCGTCACGATGTTTTCCTTCACCGTTTTAAGAGCAGTGGTGATGAAATTAAATACACAATTTAATTAATCAACTCAAATGTACTAAATCAAATTTACGTTAACATAGAACTTTAATATTTTCTTAAAAGTTTCAAGCTTATATTAAAGTGTAAGAAGGACCTTTACGCCTCAATTGTATTTAATTTTTTATGTATGAGTTGTTTTGTATTTGATGCTTATAAAATGATTTCGCCTTTATGATTATTTGAACATTAGGTTCAAGATGATATTTAATTTAATTTGGCTTAATATTGATAGGCTCTACATATAAGTGACGCCTGTCATAAGTGTATGACAGGCGTCACTTAGTAGTCTTATAGCTATAACTTACTTTGGCATCTCCAACTTAATATTACTTTAGAGTTCTATCGCTCATAAATATATATTACTAATAATAATACTGGAGAGTTTGTTTGTTTTTTTGTTGGTTGAACGCTATTATCTCTGGAACTACCGCTCGGATTCGAAATAATCTTTTTGCATTTGATAGCCTAGTACTTGATGCAGGCTACAGGCTATTTAACATCACGCCAGGACCCTTAGGACGTGCCGAGCAAAATGAAGAAACATCAAAAAGAACCCTAAGCTCAAAGTGGTAGCGTGGGCAGGTGATGCGATACGACGGCGTGGGTCTGGGGAACAAGAAATTTCACGCGGACGAAGTCGCAGGAAGAAGCTGTATATGCTAAAGGTCGAGGAAAATTTAAACTCATAAATGTTTAATATAGCTCGTTTCTTGCTCTTATGTATTTATTTCCGTCATTTTATTGACTTCCTTTCTAAAGATACGCTACTAAAAATCTAGCACATTATTTCAAAATTACAGACCCGTCATATCTCAAAAATACCCTGTATTATGCCATGTAACATGGAAAATCTATCAGTAACCGTCGATTGGCTGGTGACAGCATATTCTCATTATCCCTCACTAATTGTGTATTAGACCGGGGGACCCTCTTTCCAATACCGTGTGACATACGCACTGACGGCCGGACTTCGGGCTGTAATAATGTTCGGGTTTTTAGGGACCAATATTTGTTTGGGCGAATTTAAAACGATTTTCGGCAGCGTTACAGGGTTAAATTGAGGATAGAATGAGTTTTCGAGTAGCTGTTCGTTTAAATATTGGGCGGAGCTGGAAGTATTAAATTAAGCCACACAAGGGTAGGGTCACATTTTTTTTACATAAATCCTATATTATTGAGAGGTCTTTATTTATTTATTAAGGTATGTACACCAACAGCTTCTATATTCTTCTTTTCTTTCTTTTCTTTTTCTATGTCTCGATCTTACACAGTTGCCAATTACAGGTTTACCAGCAATCTCAGAAATAAGTGACCACACATAATAGTATCTATCAGATAATTAATTTATGTCATGGTTTCATTTTTAATTCTTTTATCTATTGTGGTATAGTAATTTTATTTTAGGTTAATCGTCTTCACATATTATTATTATATATAATTAATGTATGTAAAACATTTTGAAATAGTAACGGTGGAGTTTGTTGCCCATTCTTCTCCATACGAAAACTACCTTTTGGAATGGGCGACTAGAATCAATTCTACAGTACCCGGCGATAAATATTGCACATCAACCTTTACCTTTTTTGTATTTTATACAAAGAATAAAAATAATTATCAAAAGAAGCAAATCATAATTGTTTTAACAGCTCCTAATAGATACCGGACTGTTTGTATTTCGTGCGACAGAGATAACGCTCTACGAAGCCGAAATTAGCCGATTGTCTCTTTCCAAAGGTCGATGTGCAATATTTATCGCCGTGTACTGTATTTTAATGTAATTTTTGACGTTCAAAAGTGCATTTGAAATAAATGCTTTGACTTTGACTTTAACAAAAGTAGAGTCTAGAACTTAAAAATGATGGCAAAATACTTCTTAAACGTAAGATTAATAACAAAAAATAAAATAAAAACACGAACAACATTGCAATTTTGCCCACATACTGAAGACTACGACTAAATAATGGTTTATATAACGATTCAAAATATTTTTAATGGTCTTCATAAAAAATATTTTCAATCCGTTCAATGTTGCAAAGACTCAATTGACTTTTCAGTTGGAATTTAGGACGCAGGAATAGGCCGCAATGAAAAACAAAGACTGTGCAAATGTTCTGTTTTCCCGAATATAGCCGGTCGATTTTGTAAAAATCCCACCCTGAAAACTTACGTGAAGTGAGTTTGCTTTTGCTTGGAATTGACACTATTGACAGATCACTCCACGCTCACTTCACCTAAGTTTTTACGGTGAGATTTTTACAGAATGGCACCGCTGAAGTTAAAACAAAAACTTTCCTGTTTTAGCGCATGGTCTTTTTCCAGCTTCAGTGTGGTAACTCGAGCCAAATTCCCACAAATAATCTCTCTAAAACAGCCTTTATTCATCTTTGACATACGCTTGCATTATAATAAGGTTAATTTCCGTAATTAAACACGTTCAAAGTTTAGTCGCAATCTCACCTCAGCGACTATCAATGTCAAAAACTTGTCAAAACTGTAGTGAAATTAGAAAGTATTTTTGATTAATCTGTCAAAAAAACCTCTAATTTCCCTACATTTTTGACAACTGAACGTTCTTAAAATTACGAGAATTGCTCCTCTGACTACATCTTGGTATCTTATTGTTTAACCTATAAAAATCAAATCAAATCATTTATTATTTGTAAAACATAGGTAACAAAAAAAAATACAGATCTTATAGCTAAATACAGTGCGCTATGTTTTGTCTATGGTAAGACATACAAATGTGTGTGGTTTTAAAGTTTACAGTAAAAAAAAAATTAAAATGACAAAGAAGTAAAAAAAAAAAAGTCAAAATATTAGCACAGAAATGAGAAAATGTTGAATTTACTAAATTAATCGTTCAAGAACTCGTCAACCGTGTAATAACATTTATCAATTAAAATTTTTTGCAATGTTTTCTTGAACTTGTGAACAGGTGATTTTAAGAACCAAATTACATTTATAATCTCATGCACACACACATCCAAACCAACTTTTTAACAAACAATCATGTTCAAGACAACATATAAGCTTTTCCCAGGAATTATTCATTGTCTCGTCCTGCAGGGTATATTTCGGAAACATGCTGATCTCGCTCTAACTCTTAGTAAAACACGGTTACCTCGCTCTAACTTACAGTATCAAGTGAATAAGTCGTAAGTTTGTGCAATTTGTTCAACTTTCACCGTATCGGTGTATTTTGTTAGTATATTTTGCCTTTGAGAGGAGATTTCAAGTTCTTTCAAACGTTTAACAAGAAGCTATTTTTATGGTGCTTGTCATATTTTCAGTAAAAAATTGTGTTCGTGACTGTATTCGTTTAAAAAGCCATGTCTCTCAAGAACTCTGTGTTTAGTGTATTCAGTTATAAGGAGAAATCTTATGTTTTTAAATTCGGCTATGAGTAGAATAGGTAATTATTACATATAACTAATTGATTTTTGAAAACTAATCCGGAATCTAGAAAAAAAAAAACAACGCCGAAAAAGAGTATGCAATGTCAAAGGCCGACAGAGCCAGTCACTAAAATCTAAAAAACACGTCGCCAAATAAATAAAAAATCCTTACCTCTGTGATATTTTGTTGTTCGTGGTTTATTTTAAACATAACTGACGCGTTAGTGTATCGCCCGAAGCCATGGTTTATTAAATTTCTGTGATGGCTAGCAATAATCCGGTGCATCGTAGACATACTCGGCCCCGGTTGCCCCCGGATACTAGCGACCGGGGCAAGAGCCGGGTACAATGATATTTTTGTTACTAAGTGCATTTTGTATATAATATTTGCCTATTAGCCAAACATTGAAGCATGTAGGTAATTTGAAACTATTGGTAAAATCATTGTGGCAATATTATTTGTTTAGAGTTTCTTTTTCACTTCTACCGCCAAAATTATAATAACTTAAGTTTTTAGTCTCAAATCTCCTTATCTATAACGTCACATTGTATTATCATATATGTTTTAAGTAAAACTTTCTGTTCTTCCGTGGAGTGGGGACCTGGTGATTTGTAATACAGGCATTTTACGCGTAACTCAGACACCAGCTCCTCACATTGATAAAAAAAAAGAACAAACAATATGTGAAACCGAGAATAAGCTTGTCATTGTGAGGAGAAATAAAGAACATATTATTATTATTGTTTGATGAATGGTGAGGGTGTGAAGCTTTTGTTTTAAGATATTTATTTTGAAAAGCACTCACTGCTCCCCAGCGCTAAGAACTTATCAAAATAAATAGCATCTAAAGTTACAGCACGACGTCGTAGTTAGTTGTGTTTGTCGTATATATATAGGTTGTTGCGCCACTTCTTCCCAGCTAAAGCACTAGGAAATGGTGAAGTCGGGCGTTTGAGAGCAGTGGTGATGAAATAATTTACATAAAGTGACGAGCTTGCCTGGATTCGAACATGTGACCTACAGAGTTGTAGGTCACAGGTTCGAACCCTGCCAGGCTCCATCACCACTACTGCATACATTTCCATTTCTAGGTACTCCATATATTTCACATTTCTCAATTGAGAAATGTGAAATATATGGAATTAGAAGCAATATTTCCGAAACAATTGCCGCATATTATTGTTGTTGCTCCAGATTGATCCATTAGTGTTGCCAAGCAATTATTGCTCAGGGCACGCCGCGATAGCGGCGGTAAGACCCCTCTTTGAGGAGTGGCTAGAGAGGCGTCACGGCGCCCTCACCTACCGCCTGACGCAGGTCCTCAACGGACACGGAAGTTTCGGGAGGTTCCTGCACATCATCAGGCGGGAGGAAACGCCCGGGTGTCACCATTGCCAGGATCGCCCAGAGGACACGGTGGAGCATACGGTGGAGGTCTGCCCCGCTTGGGCGGAGCACCGCCGTGTCCTCGTAGAGGCGATCGGCAGCGGCGGAGACCTCTCGCGTCCGGCCCTGGTTCAAGCCATGGTCCGGGGCGAGAGGGAGTGGGGGGCAGTCGCCTCCTTGTGCGAAGCAGTCATGCTAGCGAAGGAGGCGGCGGGACGGCTGAGGGAGAGAGCCTCCCGTCCCAGCCGCCGCGGGAGACGCTCCGGGCGTCGAGAGCCGCGCGACGACTCCCGGCCACCGTAGGCGCGGGCCTGCGGGCGGAGAGTAATGGGTAACTCACCGTCCGATCAGGACCAGGCCCGTGCCGGACGGCGCGTACGTGTTCCACGCGCGCCTCAAAGAGATGTCGGCATCAATGGAAGGGGCCCGTCAGGGCCGAAGCCTGCCGGGTCAGCGGGATTGTCCGAAAGGGTTACCGCTGGCCCGGAACATAAAGGGCTAAGGAAGGAACACGGGTGGGTTTTAGTCAGTAAGAGTCTGACACTCCCTTCCGCTCCACCCAGAGCGGGAGGAGTCATTTGATGATTTCCCATCCTGAAAAAAAAAAAAAAAGCAATTATTGCTCAAAATATTGCCCGTGTAAGTGCACCTTAGGTGCGCTATTTTGATGATCACATGATTGCTTTTTTTCACTGCACTAAACGGACTGATTGATAATGGATGAAGAGATTATCACAAAAAAGCTGCTCATCATCTTGTCAAAAAAAAATAGTTTACAGCATTATAAAATATCTCAATAAAAGCAATATTAAAATTCTTGAACACAAGCCCGCAGGCCAAATGTATTATTAAAAACAATAGCTTAATTGAATAATGTGCGGGAAAAATATAAAGAAAAAGTTGAGCAGCACCAATAAATAAATGTGTACGAAGCACTTCAGAAAAAAAAACCGATCAAGAGTCGGACTCGCGCACCGAGGGTTCCGTACCATCATATTTTTAATTTTTCATCGGCGAGGCCTATATTCGTCAGATAATTTTAACACTGTGTACTGCGGTGTAGAATATTACAGTTTTATGGCACCGCCATCGCTTGACCGATAGTGGAACTAATGTAACTTTTGTTGATGATTTCTTGAAAAAGTGTGCTATTTAGAGACTTCGTTTTATTTTTCCTGTAATGTTTACATAAACTTCTATCACATTTTTCTTTTTGCAAACTTTGGAAATAAGGGGGGAACGGTATTTTTTATACATTTTTCATCAAAAGTCAAAAACTATGCGGCCTAAAAATAAATAAAAATGTTTGAGAATGTACAAACTGCGTTCTTTCATATGATACCCAACGTGCCCTAGTAGCCCCACTTCGAATTTTTCAGACCCCCTTTCAGTCCCTGTTACAAAAAATATACATATATTTTTATTTCTTTCTTATTTGTAAAATAGTTGGGCAAATGTCATCTAAAACTATTCCAAATTTCAAGTTGATAGCATAAGTAGTTCTTGAGATATCCACCTGTGACAGACAGACAGACGGAGTCTCACCATAAGGGCTCCTTTTTACCATTTTGGTACGGGACCCTAAAAAGTGAAGAAACAATTAGCGAGACCACAGTGCTTCAACAGTGTTTTTTGCGCAGACAAATAAAGTTTTTGATCTTTTATTGCGTTCAATTTAAGGCGAAAGCGCCAGGGTAGCCCGCGAAATTCAATTTTTTTAGGTTTTTTGGAATTTGCTGGTCAGTATTAAGTTGTACGTTGATTAATATATGAATCGCGGCCGTAAGAAATATGTGTTTATAGAATTATAATCATTAAAGTCATCAACACAACTATCTAAGACCACGTAAGTCCAAAGAATAACTGTTTCATGAAATCATCATTCTTTGGACTTACGTGGTCTTAGAGAGTTGTGTTGATGACTTTAATGATTATAATTCTGTAAACACATATTTCTTACGGCCGCGATTCATATATTAATCAACGTACAATTTAATAAATGAATTAAATGAAAGAAAATTTAAAACTCACATTAAACGTACACTTTGTAAACAAGCATACTATAAATTAGAAGATTATATCCAAGATAAGAACGCTTGGAAACATGCTGGTCCTGCTCCATAGGACAATCTGGAGCCTAGACAAAATCAAACTGGTTGCAATTTAATTGTAAATTTATACTTTTTTTTTGACATTGATTTACATTCTGTAACTACTTTACTACTCACACCCTGACTTACTACTTGTAATTTTTTTTTTAAATGAAAATCGTTTACTTTTACCATGTTTGTAAATATGTGAGCACCATGTATCTATCAGATAATTAATTTATATGTCATGGTTTCATTTTTAAGTCTTTTACCTATTGTGGTATAGTAATTTTATTTTAGGTGCATCGTGTTCACATATTATATTATACTATATAAAGCTCGATTACCACTCACTCACTGACTGACTGACATAATTGTTCTCCCAGATGGTGAAGGGGGAGGTGGGTATATTTTTACAGATTCGTATAGAAGTAACTCTCACGAGTATGGGAAAAATCCCAAACCTCCCCTTTTCCACCCCACTCTCCCCCCTCCTTATCGTATCTCGGAAACTAAGAGTCCCGTGTTTTGTTATTTTACGGATTCGTATAGAGGAGGCTCGGAAAAGTAAAATCCATTTTTCAAAGTTGCCTCCTTGCCCCCCTTCTCCCCCCCCCTCTAGGTAGATCTCGGAAGTTAAGAGTCTTGGAACATTTTTTTTTTCAGATTCATATCAAGGGGCCCAGAGTTGGTCAAAATCATTTTTCAAAACTCCCCCCTCTCCCCCCCTTCACCCCTCCCCCATCGTATCTCGGAAATTAAGAAACCTGGGTTTTGTTTTTTTACGGATCCGTATAGAGGAGGCTCGGAAAAGTAAAATCCATTTTTCAAAGTTGCCCCCCTTGCCCCCTTCTCCCCCCCCTCTAGGTAGATCTCGGAAGTTAAGAGACTTGGAACATTTTTTTTTTCAGATTCATATCAAGGGGCCCAGAGTTGGTCAAAATCATTTTTCAAAACTCCCCCTCTCCCCCCCTTCACCCCTCCCCCCATCGTATCTCGGAAATTAAGAAACCAGGGTTTTGTTTTTTTACGGATTCGTATAGAGGAGGCTCGGAAAAGTAAAAAGCATTTTTCAAAATTCAAACCTCCCCTTTTCCATTCCACCCCACTCTCCCCCATCCCTATCGTATCTCGAAAACTAAGAGTCCCGTGTTTTGTTGTTTTACGGATTCGTATAGAGGAGGCTCGGAAAAGTAAAATCCATTTTTCAAAGTTGCCCCCTTGCCCCCCTTCTCTCCCCCTTTCTAGGTAGATCTCGGAAGTTAAGAGACTTGGAACATTTTTTTTTCAGATTCATATCAAGGGGCCCAGAGTTGGTCAAAATCATTTTTCAAAACTCCCCCCCTCTCCCCCCTTCACCCCTCCCCCCATCGTATCTCGGAAATTAAGAAACCTGGGTTTTGTTTTTTTACGGATTCGTATAGAGGAGGCTCGGAAAAGTAAAATCCATTTTTCAAAGTTGCCCCCCTTGCCCCCCTTCTCCCCCCCCCTCTAGGTAGATCTCGGAAGTTAAGAGACTTGGAACATTTTTTTTTTCAGATTCATATCAAGGGGCCCAGAGTTGGTCAAAATCATTTTTCAAAACTCCCCTCTCCCCCCCCCCCTTCACCCCTCCCCCCATCGTATCTCGGAAATTAAGAAACCTGGGTTTTGTTTTTTTACGGATTCGTATAGAGGAGGCTCGGAAAAGTAAAAAACATTTTTCAAAATTCCCCCCATTCTCTCCCCTTCTCCCCCCTTTAGGCGGATCTCGGAAGTTAAGACTTGGAACATTTTCTTTTTCAGATTCATGTCCGTGGGCCCAGAGTAGGTCAAAATTAGTTTTTTCAAAACTCCCCCCCTCCCCCCCTTCACCCCTCCCCCATCGTATCTCGGAAACTAGGTAGCGGTAAAGCGAAGCGTAGCGTAGCGTAGGGATAAGGTCACGATAGCTTTCCGGTGGTAGGTAGGTCCTGAGTGGAGCGAACCTGCGAGACCGAGTGGAGCAAAGGGGGGAAGAATACAACATGGCGGACAGCGTTTTTGTATTGACTGCCTAAGGGCCGAGTTCACGGACTGTCATTTGACCAATGTTTGAGTAATCGGCCGATGAATTCCTAAACATCGTTTATGCAGCCGGTTAAGTATTCACTGCTCACCACGAATATTTTAACCGTGATTATTAAATCGGGCAATCAGCATTCGCTCAAATTGAATGAACGAATGCTATAAGTGTACTCATTTGCGAAGTCACGTCGTAAGATTTAGTCAACACGAGTTTTGGTGACATCTATATTAAGTAGCATAAAATAAAACGCTTTAAACTTGAGAAGTTCGAAAACGCATTGGGATCATTATGCTAGCCTGTAGTGTCTAATTTGGATGGGTAATAACTTCACACCGCTGTCACTGTCAATGTAATAGACATAAGATTTAACGTGGGAGCAAATGAGACAGAAAGCATTATACAGTGTTTTTGTGTTTTTGAGTGTTATTGAGTGTTGTTGAGTGTTGTTGAGGGTTGCTGAGTGTTGTTGAGTGTTGTTGAGTGTTGTTGAGTGTTGTTGAGTGTTGTTGAGTGTTGTTGAGTGTTGTTGAGTGTTGGTGAGTGTTGATGAGTGTTGATGAGTGTTGTTGAGTGTTGTTGAGGGTTGTTGAGTGTTGTTGAGTGTTGTTGAGTGTTGTTGATGAGTGTTGTTGAGTGTTGTTGAGTGTTGTTGAGTGTTGTTGAGTGTTTTTGAGTGTTGGTGAGTGTTGATGAGTGTTGTCGAGTGTTGTTGAGTGTTGTTGAGTGTTGTTGAGTGTTGTTGAATGTTGTTGAGTGTTGTTGAATGTTGTTGAGTGTTTTGGGTGTTGTTGAGTGTTGTTGATCACAACAAATCACAAAAGACGTTAAGCCGCGTCCCCACTAGAGCCATGCGGCTTAACGTCTTTTGGCGCGAAAACTGTTTGACGCGCTAAAATAAGAAAAAAAAAGACTTATTTTGTTGGTTGACGTATTTTGTAGAAACAATTTTCTTGGTAAAGTTTAAAGTATGGCGGTGTAAATCACAAGTTAAAATAAGTGATTCCAGTGACAATTATAGCAATATATTAACAACAACTCCACAAGTGTAGTATAAAGCAGTATATATCACTCGAGGGTAAGTACAGATTACTCCCCTTGGTGAATAAATAGCTATTATTACAAAATCCTATAAGTGCTAAGGATTACTGTCCAATTCTCAAAATTTTACAAGGGTAAGAAATACTCCTCCAAAACACGACCCCGCGAGCTGCTTGCAGCTCGCGCAACGCCCAAAATCTAGTTATTATTATATAATTAATGTATGCAAAATTTTGTAAAATATTTTAAAAGAGTAACGGTGGAGTTTCTTGCCCGTTCTTCTCCATACGAAAACTACCTTTTGGAATGGGCGACTAGAATCAATTCTATTTGTTGTAATTTCTGACGTTCAAAAGTGCCTTTAATGTGCCTATTTGAAATAAATGCTTTGACTTTGACTTTGACTTTGAATACTGACCAACAAATTGCAAAAAACGTAAGAAAATTTTAATTTCGCGGGCTACCTTAGCGCTTCCCCCTTAATGTTCAATATCCAATTTAGAGGGTGAGGGGAGTTAGTGGCTAAATAATAACAGCCGCATGGGTCCATTGAAAGTTAAGCTACGCTTGCCACGGTTAGTTTGTGGATGGCTGATCGTCCATTACATAACCGTGTGAGACCCCTTCGTGCCTCGAAAATCGCGTTGAGCCGTATGCAACCGGCTGGGATTCGTAGATCATTATAAGTCAGAAGCCCAAAAGTCTGACAACCAGTCTTACTAAGGGGTATCGTGTTACCCAGTAACTGGGTTATGGAGGTCAGATAGGCAGTCGCTTTATGTAAATTACTGGTGTTCAGCTGCATGCAGGCTGGAACCCGCCCCCAACATGGTTGGGAAACCGCTAGGCTGATTGGTTAATCGAATAAAGAGGGTAAGTGGTGAAGTACTTACAGTGCATAGGTACAATATTGTACCCTCAAACTCTTCATAATATGACCTACATATTTGATAATAAAGAGTTTTTAACCTTTCCTTTGTAGCTTTGTGAGCGGCTATTGTTTCGCTACAAAAGCTTCACGACACGTGTAATATTCCCTCATTAGGAGTCGTTTGTATAAAATTCTGTTTGTCACAGTTTCATGGGTTCGTAATTGTCATTTGATTGTGAAAAATTCGGGTTACTCGGATAAATAATACTCTGAAAATGTTTATTTGTCATTCAATGACGTACTTTGAAAAACAAATAAAAGAGGATGTGTGCTTGTAACTACACGAAAGAAGTGAAAACTTACGACTGGAGCCGAGTTATCGCGATTCAGCGCCGAGTACACCCGAACCGAGCGTCACCGAACCGAGCGTGACGGTTTAGTTTCGTTCACTGTTCAAAAAGAACGACAAGTGCGCTTAAAGAAGTTTGCACTTCAAAAAATATTTTGCCCAGAGAATGTTCTGGGTTTTTCAAGAGAATATTAATTATTATAGTCTAAATATTGTGTTTTCTTTGTTTCGTACGTTTACGTTCCGTTGGTCTCGTGGTTGCAAGCGCGACTGCTGAGCGTGGGGTCCAGGGTACGATTCCCATGTCGGCCAAAATGTTATTGGGTTTTCCATTAGAAATTTCTCAGTGCCAGCCCCGAGTTTGGAAGTTGGCGATGTGATACCACAGAGCCTCGAAAAGTACGTAAAGCCGTTGGTGCTGCGCCTGATTTCTCCCCGGCCGTGTCGGATTCCCGTCCCATCGGACCATGAGAGTAACGGAACAGAGAGTGCACCTTTGTTTGCGCACACACTTGTGCTCTATAATATCTCCTGCGATCCTGGCTAATCTCCGTTGAGTTTGGCTACTCTGACCGAAATAATAATACTCTGACCGGTCAGAGGTATTACAATCATTATTACGCTTATGTCTATAAAAATATTTGAGTCAACAAGTAGCATTTCAAACGTGTGCGTTATTTATGATATTGTTCAATTTTAATTCACTCTTCTTGATCTTCATCATCACATTGATGAATTATTAAAATTAGTTCATTAATTTTTGAGAAAATCGCGGACATACAAACATACGGGTCGAATACGGAACCTCCTTTTTTGAAGTCGGTTAAAAATAATACCAAATCCTTTGTTCTGTTTATAATCCTCTTTCTTAAAAACACATCGGAAAAGAATCTAGTCAGAAATAATAAAAAAGAAAATGGAAATCACGCCAATCGAACTGGCAAATTCAATCACGAAGTCAACCTTATATAATTATGTTTGCCTCCTTGCTTTTTCTGGCGGAATGGTGACGTCACAGCCAACTGATACAGCCTTACGGTTCATTGACCCGTCACAACTTATTTCTCCTAAAGAATGACCCATTTGTTACACCTCTTTGGCTGATGTTCCTCTAAGGAAGTGTTGTATGAAACGTTAATGTAATCGTGTGGATTTTATGGAGTGTCTTCTTGTTTCCTAAGCTTGTTAAGAGCGTTTACGCCGTACGGCATTTCATACAAACTTTCAAGCCCTTGTTTTTCGAAATGAATAAACCGATTTCAATGAAAGTTCATACGCATATGCAGGATACAAAAGTCTAAAAAGTTACATAAGAACATTTTCGAAAAATAGTGTGACAGCCAAATTAGACCGATTTTAAATTTACCATAGAAACAGAGATTTCCAGTTATCTTTTTTTAAATAAGACATTTCGAAAATGTTCTTAAGTAACTTTAAGAAACTAGAAAGATATTAATTAAAATTTAAAGAGCCGAAGTAAAACAATTTTCCAAGCTTCAATTAAGTTAAAACGAAAAACAGGTACTAAGATTTATTGGAGTTGCAGAACTGTAGGTGGAACAAGAATTGTGAACGATTCATAACTTATTTTATTGCTTTAAAACTAGAAATTGAAAGTAAAAGGTAAAGCTCTATAACTTCATGACAGATTGACTGGTATTTTCTAAAAGATCTTTCGTTGTTTAGGAAATTAAATTATTTATCCTGTAAATAGGATATTGAAATCACTTTAACAAGTAATATTAAAAGAATATTATAAAGAATATACCTACAAGTAATATTAAGCTAGATAGAATCGACATTTTCTTACTTGATTTGTTGACTACCTCTGAGAAAAATTGCGGAACAAACTCAGGCGACAAAATCTCTTTTAAAGTCCAGACATAATCTTGGTCAGATCGTGTGAGGACCATGTAGATCCGTGTCTGAACTAGTCATTTGTGGAAAGAACCATAAAAAATTAAGTGGACCTGACCAGTCTGTGCAAGCATTTGTCATTAATCGTGCAGGTACGGTAAAAAAAAGTAGCATTAAGTTCCTATATAAAATCTATGTAGGAACATTGTCACAACTTTTCTACATCGGAAGCCTCTGAATTTGACATTACCTTCCATTTAAACAACAACTCGAGTGAGCAGCTTTATGAAGCAACACACCATTTCCTGCGGCACCCTGAAGTTTTAAACCGTTAGTAACGCGATTGGGTTCGCATGACACATTCTGACACCCTTCGTCCACCCTTCATCAGGTCCACTGGACGCATCATGAGAAACCATTAGTAGGCTGTCTTTGCCCTGAGAGATTCCATGAAACGGTTTGGCGTGGGTCGGTTTTAATAGGATTTTGGTAAACGTGTGTTAGGTTTGTGGTAATGTGTGCGCTTAGTGGGCTGAACATACACACATAATCAGCCTATAAATTTCCCACTGCTGGGACACAGGCCTCCTCTCTGTGAGAGGGGGTGGGCCGTAATTCACCACGCGGGCCCAGTGCAGATTGGGAATGTCACACGTCTTCAAATTTGGAAAATAATATTGCTTCCGAAAAACAAATTAACTTCCGGCGATCTGTGGTCAAACAAAAATTCTAAACTTCCGACAAAAATACTAAGTTTCCGACAGCATATTTATGAACGAGCTCGGGGTGCCCACCCCGAGCTTAGGTTTGGTTAGGTTACTTTAAACCCTTTACATAGAAAGAAGAGCCCCGCCAAGCGGGACTACGTCGACATAGTGCAAGAGCGAGCGTATGAGAATTACAGTGATTGATTAGAGACTCATAGTTTTCAGTAGAATGTAATTTAAGCTGGTAGAAAAAGTATATATAGCAAAAAACCGTCATGTTAATTTTTCGAAGATTTCAGTATCTCATTCGGTCGTTTCGTCATTTTCATTCGGACAAAAGTAGTCGGAAAGTTAGTATTTTAGGCAGTAGATTTAATATTTTGAGTAAGGAAAATTCTTATTTTTTTGTCGGAGATTTTACTACTACCCTTCAAATTTTTAGTTCTACGTCATGCCGATGGGCTGAATGTTGGTATTAAATTTGACAAAAATTAAGAAAATATAATTTCAATTGTTTGATTTAAATCACAGAAAATATATTATTGTTAAATCATCCTTGAATAAAATACTTCACTTAGTTTTTCGATTATTATCCATTTCAACAGAATTCTATTCAATCTTTAGGCTGAGGCTACAGTAGGCAGCGATTTGCGATGCGACTGGAAGAGCGAAACGAGAAAAACTTGGTATGGCTACATTACAAGCGAAAAAAAAAGCTATTTTCTAATAAATTCGCTTCAATTTCGCTCATTGATGTAGCCGATGCCGTGATTTCAGTAATGTTGTTCCTATCGCATAAAGAAATCAAAGATCGCTAGTAATATTTGATGTACGGTGTAGCCATATACGTGAGCATTCATTTACTTGTTTTAATCGCTCATGTGTCGCAGGTCGCGTCGCGGCCTAATGTAGCCTCAGCCTTAAAATTGATAAGTTAAAACCATTTTCGTTTCATTGATTTCTTCATACGTTCTAGTAGCTTTTAAAAGATGTCAAAATCACAAATCTCTAATACATTTGTAGTCTAGAACAATACGCTTTTAATGTAGATAAATTATTTCAGGCAGACATATCAGTCACAAAGCATGGTAATCAAAAATATTTCATAAGTCAAGTCTAAGTGGTTATCAAGGCTTCAGAGTCGCAATTTCAAGCTAAAATTTAGACTTTATATATTCCTGTGCTCTTTATTATTCTGAGCAGTTGACTTTTATAATGAAAATTCTTGCATTACTTGTGACTGACGATTTTATTTTTTTTTTGTCATGAAATATTACTTTTACGCTAATGTTTAACAACTGCGTAGCGATCAACTTTCAGGAACAGTGTAGTAGTAACGGCCATGACTAAAGAGTCAGGTCGTATGTTCAATCCCAGACAAGCGCTTTACTTATTGAAAACAGCGTGAGGAAACCGGCATGTCCTAGAACCAAAAATTCGAAGACATGTGACATCTACTAACCCGCACTGGGCCCGCGTGGTGGATTGCGTCCCACTCCCTCTCACAGAGAGGACACCTGTGTCCCAGCAGTTAGAACTTTATGGGCTAATTATGATCAACTTTCATAACTTCATAGTAAACACAGGCCACTCTATTCCATTGGGCAATCTGGGCAAGCGCCCAGGGCCCCGCAATCGACGGGGGCCCCAGCCTGCCCTCAAAAAATAACTTCTTTTTTCTTTCCATTCAACGTATTAGGTATTAGTACCCCATTCAATGACAAAATAATTGATTAGCAGTGCGAAATTTAAGCATTAATCTGTGAATACTAAGAGTTACTTTCCCAAATCATTTAACGATTATTATTAAGTACCTATTTTTGTGATTGTAAAGAAATAAAAATAATTTACGAAATATTTTAGAATTTTGCTTATCTAGGTACTCTTATCTACACAGGGGCCGCGTGATCCTTATGTGCCCAGGGCCTCCAATAGGTTAAAGACGGCCGTGAGTAAACACAAGTCTGTGTTTAAGTTACCTACTTACACAAACTTAATTATAAAATTCACCGAACTCAATCCCGTTTCTCGGATATTAAATTTGCTAGATTAAATATTATGTTTTTAGTTTATAAATTAGCCCCTTACTAATAAACGTAAAACATCAGGTGATGGATGGGTGATGGTGATGGAAGAATACAAAGCTTTGTGTAACTATACAGACGCTATACAACGTATAATAGTAAGGGGGTAATGTTTACCAAAGTATTTTCTTATTTACCTTCTGACTTGATCCATGAGAACTTCGTGGAAAGAAACCTCTTATTTTTTACTTTTTATATTAATTTAACGTAGAACATTACTCTGAATACATAATCATAATGAAACTTTCATAGAGAATATAAAATTCCTATGTCTAGGTATGAACCTATTGGATAGGATACTCAAGCATATAGTTGCTGTAAGGCTAAAAAAAAAAAAAAAAGGCTGCAAATTGAACAATTAAAAAGCGTCCAAGTGCGAGTTATACCATATTTAACAAAACATATTTATATTTTTTAGAGTTCCGTGCCTCAAAAGGAAAGAAAAAAAGAAAGAAAAAGAAAGAAAAAAAAAAGAAAACGAAAGAAATGAAGACGAACGAAGAAAGATCACTTCGTTGTCCGTCTGTGTCTGTCCGTCAATCAAGACCCTTTTTTCAGGAACGCGAGGAGTAATCAAGTTGAAATTAATATCAAATACTCAGGGCTGCAATCCCTTGAAGCTGCAGTGAAAAAATCAAAATTCTAAGTCAACGCAATCAAAAGACACGGGAGTTTATGTTCCGAAATCAAAACCTATAGGGTACTTCCCGTTAACCTAGAATCATGAAATTCGCCAAGAAGCAATTTCATGTAGCACAAGCAAAGGAAAAAAATCCGTAAAACCGTAAATTTGTAGATACATTACAATATAAATAAATTTAAAACTATTTACATATCTATCTACTTGAGTGTCTACCGATTACGGTTCAAAAGATACACCCCTGTGACTGACAAACAGCGGAGCTTTAGCAATAGAATAATGAAAATCTTAAAGTGGATTTTAATTAAGTTTTTTTTTCTTTGTTCCAGACTGGCAAACACTTTCATAGGACTTCATTACTCATCAAGGCTTTCAACCACAAGTTCCGCTTGGATCTTGAGCTTAACACGTAAGTGATATTTATAAGATTTTTGTCCACAGCGAATTTGAATTCGTCACACTGTGCGGTTAATGTTTCGTCTGGCGTGTGTTTTTTCTAAACGAAATAATAGAAATTTATTTTAGTACACGTTACATCAATGAGGTCTCGTGCCTTGAGAGGTTTCTCCAGTTACTTGGATCAGCATGAGAAGGGTTAGACTAAATACAATTAAATGATATTTAAAATAATGAAAAGAAAATTGAAAAATTGAATGTCATTTAGAATGAACAAAAAAGTTTAAAAAAATATTATTAGTAATTATTCTAACTGTTTAATAATAGAATAGAATTTCATGAAATTGTTTTAGAAACCAAAATATCAAAATTGAGAAAAAATATAACTATGTGGATACTTGCGCCGCAGGATATAAAAATACTCGGAATATATTATCTAGAGATCTACATTCGTGGAAAAATATCTACCTCCTCTCAATTTCTAATCGAAAATAAAAATCCAGAACCACCCACAAATTGTTAATCCAGGACCCATTGAACCGCGTTCCTATTTATACCAAACGAGAACTAAAACAGAGAAAAAAAACTTTCCGATTTGTTGAAAATAAATACACCAATCGACCCACAGAATTTCTGTACACAATGCTAACAAATTGTAACAATTCAAAGGAGGACTCCTAAAACAGTTTGAACCAACACCATAAATGAAACAGCGACCTCCTGATGGGAACTTATGGAGGTAACACAGACGGAGATAGACATATACCAAATTCCTTTGTAAAAAAAAGAAGGAGGGTCTGAAGTCGCTCAAAGAATCGCTATTACGAGGGCATCGCTGGATTTCTTTCGTAGATAAGCCGCTTGTAATTCTGTAAGAGTTCTCGTATTGCAAAATTCATATTATGATACGGGGTAGGTAAATGGGACATTGAGGGCAGGAGGTTGATTTGAGAGTAAAAAGGTTATGGACAGATTCTTACCTTGATCGTCTTGAAAATCATATTTACCTTATCTTGGTACTAATAATAAAAAAGTTTTGAAACTTTGAAATTGTTATATGGCTTGCTACTGGTATACATTACGATGTGTTGTTACGCAGATATTTTAGCATGATTACAGTACATGGGACCCCTGTTGACTGGGACTTAAATATAAGAGGCGAAATCTTCTTACCATTCAAGGAATAAAGACCTGGGGGCCTAAAAAGTCCACTTTGGCAGAATCATAAAAGGATAACATTATGAATCATAATGGACAGTTAACTATTAAGTTAATCGTACCAAATCCCATTGGTGAAGGATTTTTAAATTATTTTTTTTGTCTGTGCTAAAATACCAATCAATCCAATCCAAATCCAATCTCTTTGATTATACTTATGTAGTGCAACAAAAAAAAGAAAAGCACGGGCTATCTACGACAAATTATGATTCATAATGTTATCCTTTTATGATTCTGCCAAAGTGGCGTTTTTAGGCTCCCTGATGTTATGTTAATCAAATAGAATTAACAGAATCACTCTCTCTATCTCTCTTTTTACGAGTCCCTTTATTTCTCGAATATTAAACAACCATACCAACATTTTTCCTTGTCAATTGATTACCATAGAATCCCACTTCCATCGAACTTCCTACGGAAATCAATATGGAAATATGTAAAATATTTACATACGGCCGGCCCTTAGGGATTTCGTTCGTGGGTATTTTATTTCAGCTTCTATTGACCCACTTCCCAATTGAGATGGATAGGTATACTTGGGAGGGGTCCGTGGCTAAATAATAACAGCCCCACAGGTCGATCGATCAGGTTAAGCTACGCTTGCCACGGTTGGTCTGTGGATGGGTGACCATCTTTACATACCGAGACCCCTCCATGCCCCGGAAATCACGTTAAGCCGTTGGTCCCGGCTGTCATTCGTGGATCTTTGACAGTCATTACGGGTCGTCAGAAGCCCGAAAATCTGACAACCAGTCTTACCAAGGGTTATCGTTTTACCCAGTAACTGGGTTGTGGAGGTCAGATAGGCAGTTGCTCCATGTAAAATACTGGTATTCAGCTGCATTTGGTTAGACTGGAAACCGACCCCAACATAGTTGAGAAAAGACTATAGGCAGATGATGATTAAAGAAAAGTTAAAAATATATAGTACTGAAATAATGTACCGTAAAGCTTATGTCAATCCTTTTGAAAACTCTGGAAGACATACGATACGCTTTGACAGCGATTGCTACTTGTCTAGGCTCTCTGGTACTAGTGTTCGACAACGCAACTGCTAAGTCAGAATCTCTGGTTAGATCACCGGGTCGATCTAAATGTTTTTAGGATTTTCTAGCAGAACATTCTTAGCTGTAGCTAAGAATGTTCTGCTAGAAAATCCACAAAAAAAATCCACAAATTATTTCGACCACAAATCCATACACCGAACT
>OY979666.1:21792607-22171607 GCA_963855955.1 Luperina nickerlii | reverse complement strand
GCCGAGCAAATTGACATTATCGTGATACGTGCTCCAATAAATGTTATATTGAGCATTATAACAATTTTGTAAACTTTTTTTTGTCATTTCTGTTATATTGTATAACTACTAGTATAACTAGATGGACTGACCCCTTATTCTCACTCTCAAACCCTCTAGGACTTCCCAAATCCTCCTGGGTTGAATTGCAATTGGGTTATTTACTGTGTGTGTGTGTGTGTGTGTTGTTGTAAAATAATATTGTGCTACAGCTATTACTAGCATCCAGGAGACGTGAGATAATAAAACAACACATTCAGAGCGAAATTTATTCCAAATATTCAAATTTATACAATATTAAGTCTGTTTTCGCTTCATATAAAAAGACAGTTGGTCATTCATAGTTAAATTGAAAACAAATAAATTAGTAATGCAGCACCAAAATACATACATCGTACTTAAAACAATTACGTTCCTACTTACAAATTATACTGACATTGATCTTTACTACGCAGGCCGAAGAAACACTGACTGTCTGGCCGTCAGACATCGCTCGTGCCTGTGTGTGGACGTACACTACCCTCGTATTACAAGGATGACAACTATGCATACTACAGTACCGTCTACATACAGACCCTAAGGTATATCGAAATGCGCGACGCAATAATAATAACTGTGTAAATGTTGGCGAGCAAACACGCAGAGTTCTGGTTTAATATCAGTTTCAATACAAATTTGTGGCGGACTATAACCAGAGTGATAAGTCGGTGGTGTGTGGTTCTTATCTGGTCACAGACAACTAATCTATATTGACACCAACTTGTACAATCGTTTCCTCATGCAGCGAGCACAAAGCCCTGCGTGTTTAAACAAAACAAAATTGACTATAAAGTTGTATTTAACGCCGTAAGAGTAACATTTTAATAAAAAAATCTAAAGATATACATACATGTAACACGCATGCGCGGTACACATAAACATCTGACAAGCGCGCGTCTCTACCGCTACCCGCATTTCCAATTCATTACTACTCGTAACTACAATACACATATTATAGTATTACTAATACATTTTGGTGCGCCATGGCACTGTACGTTATGTGAGCATCACTAACAACTATATTTATATATAAGCGACAAGTTCGATAATCTCCTGTACATTGTTAGATACTACGTTTTATTCAGTTTTTCTCCCTCTAGTTCGAGATCTAATCGAAATGTTCTCAGTATTGTAATTAAAGAATGCCACAATAACATGATAAAAATAATTTACAATGATCTCAGTTAAACAGCATGGTAACTTTGTAGAATCGTGAATAAAAAATCTCGAAATATAAAAAATACAATGGTCAGTCCCACGAAAACTCCCCTCTTCGAGTCCCTAATCCTATTGGACGTTTTACCTTCTCAATAGACTATCACATACTCATGGGATACAATTTTGAGCAATTAAATTACAGATAAAAGCATTATAAATAATTAAAATCGCATGAACGAAGTGTGAAGTAATAAAGAGTTGCGTCAAAACTAAACTATCTGAATTTGTGATACCAATGGCAAGCAACAGATCGGTCACTCAATTTATTATTATTTATTAGTAACAAAGCGAATGAATTCGGCAAGCTAAATAAAACTCTTACATATAATACCTATACAGAAAATACGAACATAGTTAAAATAAATAATTATTTATTAAAATTAAACAAAACATTAATTATACACATTATTCTCATATTTTACAGGGAATATTCAGTAATTATAAAAGCGATTTACAATAGTTAATTATAACGGTTATACATAATACAACCATATTATTTGCATTATGGAGGCGATCCTACAACACTTTTGCTTGGCCGTGACGTGCGTAATCCATTGATAGTGTGTTCCAAGCATTTTAATTATGCAAAAATGTTGTCGGTAACCGTAAGTGTTGGTTCAGACGGGCCAGCATCGCATTCAGTCCGACTCATTTGCCTACGTATTATCTAATAACTAGCCAAAATTTATTTAGACGCAAATTCTAGCGCGCAGCTTACCTAGCGTAGCCACCTAGCCACGTCTGAGCCAACCGAACAATATTATCTTACAGACGATGAAAGCGTCGCCGAGCCTTCATCTGAATAACTTATTACAAGTGGAAATGCCAGCATTGTATAGAATAGAACTAATTCACCAAGTATCAGTTGGGCTCATAATATGAATAATAATTGGATATTTATATACTTTGTTATATGAAAAACTTCATGAATTAGTCTACTTTTCACTCATAACAAACATACACGACACACGTACGTACCACTTCGCCTACACAATTATTTAAATCTCCCTATATACACGCAATACTTTCCAGGCATCTCCAGACTACATAACAATTCGCGTGAAAATGTATTGCGTGTGTCCGACTTTTTAATATCAAATAAAAGTTACAATTTATTTTATGTTCAACATAATACAGGTCGAAAGATAAAACGTCAAGTTGTTAGAATTAATACGAAAATCAAATTATTATGTTGAGAATATTAGATTATTATCCACTAAATACTTCAATGTTATTACGTGGTATTCCGACTCTCCCTCATGCAAATCTTATGAAACATTTTGTAAATGTAGGGTGACTAACATTTACAAGAATGTTAATGCATTTTTTCTCGGTTTTATCTCAGTCAGTACATATAGGTAGTACTACTACACAGGCTGTCTACGTTCCCTGTGTTTGCGCAGTAACTCGTCGTATCATTTCATCATTACATAAATTGCTTCATTATCTCTGTCACAGGTCTTTGAGGAGTGCAGACTTCGCGTTCTTGAGTTTGTCGAGTCGTTTCGTGAGGTGGCTGTTCTCAGTCTCCAACTCTTCAACCCGATTGAGTGCTTCCCGAGCCTGCAATTCAATTATAACTCTTAGTATGTTGACATAGGGTGACAAATCTCGCAAACAAGGTTGGCAGCGTTATGTACAGATTTATTCATAAAAACTTGACATCACCATAAACGGTATAGCAATATTGAGTTAAAGGGCGTTTAATTTATTGTAGTTTGTAACGCTTTTACAAATAAATGGAAGTTTTATTTTACATAATATAACATGCAGAAGGGGTCAAAACGTTATATTTACATATTATTTAGTACATATTTAGCATTTGATCGACATTGAGCACACAGGAGTGTGGGGTATATATTATCATAGTATTATTGCGTAGAGCATTACGTAGGTATCGGTTGCGTGTTTAGGATAGCACACTCCGTGAGTAAGATATGCGCGACTGTACCGTTAACTGTCGTCATCATTGATAACGGCCCAGAAGTCAACGACTTCCTGAAAATCAAATCATTGCATGTATATTTTGTCGCGGTGCTCTTGAAACTTAGGTCTAGATTGTAACCTGTTTTTACAGTTCTTTTCGGTGGTGAGACTCGGAGACGAGAATCGCCAGGTGAAAAGAAATAAATCATCGATGTGAAGAGTCTTAAAACGCAGCAGACAAGGCCGTCCCAAAAGCCATTCGGTCGAATGTAGACAGCTAGAATATGTATGTATGTAGGTGCGGGCACCTCTCGCTGCAGCTTGCGCCGCTCCTGCTTGAGCTGCTCCTCGTGGCCGTCCTGGTGCTCCTGGCGCGCGCGCAGCCTCGCCAGCTGCGCCTCGAGGCGCGCCACGTGCGCGGCCTGCAGCGCCGCCTCGGCCTCGGCGCGCGCCGCGCGGCCCTTGGCGTCCGACACCGCCTTGCGGACCGTCTCCACTGGGGACGGTTCACGATTTGTTGATTAAAATGACATTGATAGAGCTCAAAAATCAGTAGTGCAACTTAAAATTTCATGCGGACGAAGTCGCAGGCAGAAAGTAGTTTTATATATTTACTAGCTTCTGCCCGCGACTTCATCTGCATGAAACTCGTACTTTCCTCTAAAAATTTCGAAAATGTATGTATATGATCTTTATCATTTATTTAAATAAGTAAGTATTCGGGCATTTGTCAGATCACACACCACAGGGGTGGCATTTGTGACATGATGGTCAGATCGTGAGCTTTAAATATCAGCATAGGCTTAAAGTTTAGCCTAAAAACCACTGAGCCATAACTGCTTAGGTGAGTCGGTGGGAAATTTGGAATTAAGTATTTAATTAAATTAAAAATGCTAAAGTATACAGTACATTGTAGATGGCAAGTTTTATTTCGATGTTAGGTGTTATACTTCGGAAACAAGTAAACATTACATATGATATTTACCTTTTGAAATTAGAAACGAGTATTTGCTAATTTGTTTTAGCTAATCAACCTGCAGAAATTTCTAGCAACAATAATTTTCTATTTGAAAAACGTTAAAAATTACTCACTGACTGAAGAATATTATCGACACATTATAGACTTGGAACATTTACCACTTTATTTATTTGAATTTTAGTTCCTGAGAACCTCGAGCGTATCATATAGTATATTTGGTCCAGCGTACTTGTTTAATAGAGGTCAGTGTGTATTACCCAGTAACTGGGTCGTGGAGGCCCGATAGGCTCAGATTCAGATTCAGATTCTTTATTTGTTAACATTGGTGAAAAAATAAAATAATTTAGATAGAATAAAAAAAATAAAAAATTTAGAAAATAATATCAATCATAAAATTTAAAATTAATACAGATATGTCAAAACAATTATTAAATCAATAAACTATACCTTCAATGTCAACAATTAAATCTAAGGTAGCACATAGATGTTGAATTAGGATTGCAATGTCGATTAGTAAAAATAAATAGGTACAGTAATGTCAAAATAGATGACCTAATACTTATTATCTATAGGAGGCGTTATAGAACTGTCGGCCAAATAGTCCTTCAGCGAGTAGTAACATTTATCAATTAATATTTTCATAAGCTCTTTTTTGAATTTGTCAAGGTTTAAAGATTTTAATGTCTCAGGTAGCTTGTTAAATATTTTTGTGGCCATACAGAAAGTGCTTTTATTCATTAAGGCTCCATAAAAATACTTGTGTTCAGGTGCATCCAGCTAGACTGGAAGTCGAACCCAACATAGTTGGGGAAACACTAGGTAGCTTGATTTTAACTTTACTCAACACCCATTTTAAATCGTAGGCGAAATTTTACACATGTTATCGTATCACGTTTGTGAAGCTTCACCAACGCTACAAGCCCTCGTACCCACAGACAATTTTTTAAAGCCACAATTATTTATCGCGCACTGGATTTTCAATACACTGCTTAGCGCCGAGAGCTGAAAAACCAACAGTTGTTTTATGGAACCACTAGGATGGTATCGAGAGTTGAAAATCCTGTGCGCGATCAAAATATCCTCGCGCATCAAAATTGCCCGTACGAACTTGGGCTAAAAGCAATAGAAACAGCTGAGCACGGGGTCATCACTCATTGGTATACTCACGTTCATTCTCGTACTCTTGGTCGTGATGGTTGGTGACTCCGTTCTGTCTGGCAGCACGTTCTTCATTCAGCTGTAGTTTCAACTTGCGTACTTCTGACTCCAGCGCCTGCTTCGAGGATAACAGCTTTTGCAACCGCACGTCTGGAAAAATGGATTGTTTTTGTTAATATTGTAAACTATTTGTATAGATATAGCTGCCCGAAAAGGAATATTTAGTTTCGTTGTGTTTATGTCTGGGGGGTGTTACACCTAACTGACGTAATACATACCGCATTTTAGCCTAACTTTATGTGTATAAGGCTTTGCCTACCACTTCAGGTAATCGGGGCATTATGTTATGTAATGTTCACTACTTACAGTCAGCTCTTGGATCGTCGTCTTATTCAATTGTCAGAAACAAACGAGATATTTATCATCTCAAACTCTGCTCTCTCTTTATTACAATGGGGAGTAGGACCTAGCCTAGAGGAAAAATATCGTTGGATAATAAAACAAAAACGTGTGCGGTCGCGGGACTCCCGTCAAAAACGAAGTGAATTTAATACGCGTTTTTAATACAGAGTCATCTAGTATAAGTTTTTAGAAGCTCTCATAAAGTTGTCTTGGATTTTCGTTTTGACCTCGCTATTGGCTTTAGCACCCTCAAAAACCATGAAAACGACACCCATGACGAAAAATTTTTATAAACAGCTTTAGCACTATCAAAAACAATGATGAAAATTTTAAAAGAAATTTGCATCGTCGTCTTGGATTTTTATTTTGATTATTGGCTTCAGCACCCTCGAAAACCAGGAAAACTATAATATCTCTAAGAAAGTCGAATGGAGGGGGGGGGGGGGGCTATAACGCTTATCCGTTACGTGACGATTTCTACCAGGTTCCTCCTACCGCAAGCCGCGTTAAAGAAATTTGTTCCAATGATATGTTACGTACCGAGCGTGCCCTCCCCGGCATCGTTGAGCAGCTGGTGCGCCTGCTGCGTCACCAGCGCCAGCGCGGGCACGGCTCCCACGGCCGCGCCCGCCGACTCCCGCGCGGCCGCGTCCAGCGCCGCGGCGTCCACGAAGGCGAAGCCCGCGCTCGCGGCAGCCGCGTCTCGCGCTCGCACGGCGTCTCGTGCCGCGCTCAGCTCGCGAGTTACGGACTCGTGCTCCCGCTTTAGACGCTCGAACGATGAGCATTTTTCCCTGTGTTCCCGCTGGAAATGACAGTTGTATGTGTTATTGGTGATAATACCGTAATCTGGCGTCATAAAACAAAAATAACATTTGATTTGTTTGTATCAGATCGCATCGTTGGTGTCTTCACTTCACACAACTTCAGTCTAGTCTTAAACAACGACAATCCTTATCTACCCGAGGTTGAAGAGAAGACAGAGCTGACGATAGCAGTCTTTTGAAAATTTATGGAATCAGGCGTTACTTTGCGGAAATCCATGACAATCAAAATAATGCTATATTGTCTTTTAAAAAATTGCTTCATCGTAAAGTGGCATTCTCGAGTTAATTTGAAGGCTACGTAACTTCCACTATGTGGAATAACATATGAGTCCATTATCACATGTTTGTTACCTGCAGCTGCGCGTACTCCTCGTGCAGCTCCTCTATCCTGTCCTTGAGCAGTTCCAGCTGGTAGCCGAGCGCGGCCTTGTCGTTGTCCAGCTGCGCGTTTAGGATCATCGCCTTGCGGAACTTCTCCTCGACCTCCTTCAACTCATGCTGAAAACACAAGGAACCTTATGAGTCAAATAGATATTAAATTGGTAAAGCTACTTCAGATCTACTACAGCTACTTCAAATCTCCAGGAATCTCGGATACTAGATCGGTCTTTAAAAAAGTCATAATTCTACTTCATAAAAGTCTTAAACTCATTCATTCACTGTCAGACAGCGCACAGCCTATACTGCTGGGTCTAGAAGCATGAAATGTTGCACAGGAGTTCCATACAACGAAGGTGAGTACTATGAAATGATTTTTGAAAATTCATCCCCTAAAGGGTTTAAATTGGGGATACAAGTTTGTATGAAGGATCGTCATTTTTGTCAATGGGGAAACCCCATCGCGGACGGAACGCACGGCGTGTACATAATAAATTACTCAAGATTCGTCATTGATTCTCCAAGAATTTAGAAAGCCAGCTCAATCGTAAAAAAATATAATACCTACTAAGAACATTTATGCTTATTTGCGGTATTAATTCTAGTGTTATTTACCATAAGTTTGCAGACCAATATTCGCCTTGCAAGTGAAATCTCAGAACCGTGACAAACGTTCGTAAAGGTGGCGTAAACCGGACCATAAACCCCCAAGCACACAGTTTCAGGGTTAAGTCCAGTAATGCTACGTACCCTAAGGTCCTTGATGCTGAAGCCATCATCAACGGAGTCTTCAGAGCTTCGTCTCGGTGAGTGCACGGCCGGGCTGAGCGCCGTCAGCCTCGTAGCGCCTCGACGACCCACTGTCTCTACAAACAGGAACACATCATCTTTGAGATTAACTTATCTTGACGTTCATAATAGTCAAATGATGCTGTTATGCTATTTCTTACACGATTTAGTACTAACCAGAAGAGTAAAAAAACAAAGAAAAAAACTGATGTAAAGATGCTGAACTGTCATATTTTTCTAGTGTCAATTCTAATGTCAAACAACAGCTTTTTTTTTAGGTGGCATTTGCTACTTGAAAGAAAAAGTATTTATTGCGAATCGTACAGGAAGATCACATACTAAACACACTTGCATAGTCAGCCAGTCTGATTGTTGGATCCAATACGGTGGTGGATTGTGTGTGGAATGATATGAAAAAGGGAATACAGGGGAGAATGGAAGAACACGTGTTGCTCGACCTCAAGTGACATGGGACAAGAGCGGGAAGATGAAGATAGGTAAATATTTTACAAATTTTGTTGAACAAGGAAGAAGTTACTGCACAAGAATAGTTGTACAAGGATTTCATAAATGTTTACGAACAACGCCTTGTCAAAGTCATTCAAACGCCAAAAGGTCCTGCAGCATTGTATTTATCACTTGAGTATCTGCAAGTTACATCATGGCAATAGTTTAAAAACAGCGGTCGCACAGCTGAGCCTATAGGTATACCTGGTGTCTTGCCAGCATACATATCGTATGCCTTGTCGGCATGGTCCTCCTGTTCGCGCTGCTGCCTCTCCAGCTCACGCATGCGTATTTCTCGCGCTTCAGCCCGCGCTGCTCGTCGCGCTGCTAACCTCTGCTCCGCCTGAAAGAAACACGATACGTTTAAATATTATAGGTGATTTGTAAAGAACGTTACCTGAAGCCTTCAGTGCATGAGAGTTTAGACACAAAGGTCCACCAAGGAATTGAGGGATTAATCAAATGGGCAGGGACAGGCAAAGATAATCTAAGATGGCGCCACCATAGCTGGTCTCAATCTGACCAATGAGGTTATGATATTTTGAAATATAAAATGACATTACCACATTTTCAACCAATGACGATGTTGGGGACCAGCTATGCTAGCGCCATTAGTTCCACAGTGTGTCTCCCCATTGTTCGGTTGACACACAGGGAAAATTAGATACACTAATGTTTCCGTACTTCATACCTCAACCGTAGTTTCGTATTACCTGTACTGCTAAAGTAATTAGTTAAGAACGGCCGCGTAAATAGTTTAGCTGGTCGCCGCTTTACCCAGGCAGACGTAGACGCCTCGTCTAGCAAACTGAACAAGACAAATTCAGATCATCGATGATTCAAACTAAATCAGTTGGCAGCAAACATTGAGGGGAACGAAACGCAAGATTAGTTCTTCACGGCTGATTAATTAATTAATTTAATATGATATTTCAAAGCGTTGCCAGCCGTGAGGCTGCGCTTGCGCAAACTATGGTGTGGGCGGAACATCGTGGTCGTAAGTTACGCGTCTCCAATTAGCGCGCACATTGGTTAGTGTAATCTGTGTTGAAGGTGCTAAAGTGGTTTATTTATGCTATAGACTTTGCAGATATTCTATTATTTTGTGTCTTGGTTAACTAGCGACCTCTATACCTAATGGATTGAATTAGTCTGACTGATTCTTTAGTCCATGATGGACAAAATGCAAAGAGGATTTCTCATGGATAAAAGTTTCAATTCAGAACTACGTATAATTACTGAATGTTGTTGTTTATAGGCAAGATCTATTGATATTTATAATTTCCGTTTTGCCGCATGATTAACAAATATTTTGAATCTATAAATATCCGATGATGTCAGTTATTGCTATTGCACAATTAATCTGCAATCTAATAACAAGAGGGCTCAATCAATCACTCAGCCTATTGCACCACTTACAGACATGGCCATTTCATCATTAAGCCATGCGTCTCGAAGGACCAAAGGTTGAGTTTTAAACCGGCGCGGGCGCCAGATACAGCTTCAAACATTTGAACACTTCTTTGATTGTGTGTGGCACGGGACTTTGAATATGTGTTCAAAGAAAGATTTGCAATTTGCCATGCGGTATCGGTTTTTTAGCGCACATCAAAGCGTTCATAGTTGGAATGTGTTCAAATGTTTGCGTAGCCTGCCACACTTGCGTAAAGTTCAGTTGCGCGACCGTTGCTGTGGCGAAAGTTCGTGCGCGGTAAGAACTAGGAAGTTTTCAAGATCGTAATTTTTAACATGGACTGGAACAACGAGTGCGTCCTTAAATTTGTTATTACAAGCACTTAAATAATAAAGGTACACGCGTCCATAAAATCTTTGTCCATCTTGTTTGTCGTCTACCAGCATACTGTGGAGAGAAATGTTTGCAAAGTATGTCTGCGACACTATGTGTTCAAATGTGTTTCAAAGTCTTCAAAGAAGTGTTCATAAATGTTTGAAGCTGTATCTGGCGCCGGCTTTTTAGACAAAATATTTGAACAACTTTCATTGCTCCGATTCCAGGTTAAAACAATAATTTAAAAAAAACCTGAACGAGGCCAAAACGGCTTATTCCGTCATTAAGCCTTACGTCTCGATCGATCGATCTCGAACAACTGTCATTGCTCCGATTCCAGGTTAAAACTAAAAATAAACCCTGAACGAGTCCATAATGGCTTCTATATCAGCATTATCACGGCTTTTCCCCCGAAGGGTTACCCATAGTAGGTACACCCACATTTTGCCAGTTATTTTTAAGTATGTGACGGGGACATCAAGCTGTTACTGGGTAATTCCTAATGGAGAAGTCCAATAACACAGGTTCGATATAAGTAAATTATCATTAATTCTTTCAACGAAAGTAAAAACAGATCTAAAAACCTCAGCATGTATGAATTGTATACGATGTGCTAACGACCTTACATCATTACTATGAAAGGAAGGTGTTGAAAGAGTGTCGGAAGCGAGCCATTAATTACACCTCACGGTGAGGAAGTAAACGGTGAACGTCATAGTGTACTCCGACGTGGAGATTAGCTTGTCATGCTGTCAGTCAGGATAGGGGATTTAGTGAAGGAAGTTTTTTGCGCCAAGAAATCACGTCTAAATAAAGATTACAGATAACACTTCGAAAAAGGTTTCATTTGAGGCGATTTAACAACAATCGCCCACCATGTAGGTATTATTTGCAAGCGATATGGTCGCATTTGTAAATAATAGGCAATTTACTACAATGCCGTTGAATTTGATACGTATTACGTCTGACCTAGTTTTAAAGGTACTCCCTTTCTTCTCCTAAAATTGTTTGTGCGAAAATCATTATCCATAACACGTTTGCTATAAACTTCAGTAACCATAATGTTAAAAAATTCGAAACTTTGTTTTACATAATTATAATTATCTTTACTTCTAAAACTATTCTGTCATAATATCGAATACTATAATAATTGAATCGCTTAATTTTGCATGAAATAAAGTCATGTCCTAAGTATTGTATTATTATAATGTGTATTATTCCAAATGTTCATTTATAATAAAATTGTTAGTCCTAAAATATTTGCTAAAAATAAGGTTTTAGTGACAGAAACGAATCGCTGTAAATCCGACTCCATGCAGTCTTGTCTTCCCTACCCCTAGAGTGTAATTTAGAATCGCGTAGGCGCGTAGGGGCGAGTCGGCCCGCGGGCTGAGGAGCAGGAGGCTGCCAGCAAGCCGCCGCAGCTAGGGCTGGCCGGCGAAGCTTGATGGCGAAGCCGGCCATCAAGCCTAAGCTGCGGTGGTGAGCGAAAGCCGTCTGCGACGATTAGCACGCGTGCGACCGCCGGAGACCCGCAGTGCCGGAGCCGTGACAGAAACCATGCCTGCTGCATGTTGCATGCTCGCTGCATGCTTGCTTGCATGCTGCATGCTTGCTTGCATGCTGCAACAGCAGCTAACAGCAGCTTTGTAATACAAATTTGTTTTAAAAACATTATTAGGATAAATAAACAATAGGTAAATACTTTGAATTTAGGACTTATAATTTTTTATGAAAATTGTTTTAAGTCCTTTGTATATTATATTTATGACAAATTTAGGGCATATTGTATTTAGGGATTTCAATTTTATGGCATATGATATTATGTGACATTAAGTTCGGGCAAATTATCATTCGGACAAATGATGTGTAGAATAAAAAAAATATGACACTTTAGATTATGGATGCAAAAGTTAGGAAACACAATAGAGAACGAGTTTTAAAACATGTCTAACTAGTGCGTAGATGAACCTGTTAGAACAATGAGTGTTACGCAAAATTGACATAATTACCACAAACATTAGGGCTAAATCCATTGCCAAATGATGGCAATTAAAATGATTACGGCAGAAACTTTCAAATCTCCGTCACGTCAAGAGCTCCATTAGGTAAATAGTTTGAAGGAGCGAATAATGGACGGAGCGAATGTGAGTGTGTTTTGATGGCGTGAGACAATGATGGGCATTGATGGGGTCGTAAAGCATGGCTCAGCGTGTGTATGAGCGTGGGCTTGCCCCGCTATCGGTCTGCCCAGACCAAGGCCCACATCACATAATTAACAGAACACGGAATTGGGGAATCCCTGCTCTGGACGCACGTCCAAAGTGATTACCTATGTTTTTTTGCTTTTGTAAGTACATCAATCAGTATGTTGCTCATTGCCAGCGTCTAGTTTTTGTTTATTGTCCTTGTGTCCGTTTCAGTCGTCAGTTTAGATTCCAATTATACATCTTGCTAATTGAATATTCAAAATACAATAAGAAAACTATAGGCAGAAATACAAAAGAAACTTGAACGAATTGGTCCGTGTTTACGCAGGGTCAGTTAAAATGAGAATGTCACTACATTGTTCAAGCACAAATTTAAAAAAATTACATAGTAAAGTATTTTGATAGTATAAAGTGTTATAATGTGAAAATTATGCGCAGTCGACCTCATGCATACGGGCGTGAAGTTTAAAGTAACAGTAAAATGCGGGTGACGGGAAGCGGTGGCGATGGCGTAACAATGCGATAACACTGCCTGCCCTTCCTAAGTTCGCATCGCAGTCAACTATTATTACAGCCTTATCTTTTTGTTTTCCGACCATCGCTTCTAATCGGCATGCAAAGTACACTCAATGCGACAAGAGAACTTTTACAATGACTCGAAATTTATCGATACAACGCAGCTGCTCCAAAAAGTTGTAGCTCATCTAGACCAAAATTATGGAACGAATAACGCAAAAGCGTACAAAGCAACTAACACCAAAAATAGCCAAGCCCAGACGTAAGACGAACAAAAGCCCTAAAAACAAAAGATATCACAATCGTTTAATGCACGAATCGATTACAGAATGAGCTCACCAAGTGTGATAACGAAAAAATGCGATAAAACATTCTGAAAAAACTGCTATTGACATTCTTTACAGAAGTTTTGCAGAAGATTCGTTACGGGTTACGTCATAGCGGCTGCCATCAAATATTTACAATACAAAATATTCATTAAAAATGTGATTCACACCACATGGCACAAAGTAAATAAAATGTGTGTAGCCGGCGGTGGTGACATCATCCTTAAACACAATGCTTTAAGGATACGACGGTCATTCCCCACAGTCGCTGGTCCTTGTAAACACGTGGACGACTCAATTGGCGAAGCTATCGCGCCAAATGAGGAACATTCGCTTCAAGGAGGTAACGACTTGGAGGATTTAAACGGTAAAGTAGCTGCCCCGATATGGACGATAAATAAATAATGTATGTATTGCGCCTTTAGAGATACCAATTCATTAATTGTAAATAGAAATGATAGTTATTGACCATCAAGGATTAACAGAGGTGTGCCAGTTAAAGGGCGATAATCTCGAGCGCGGGCGTAGCGGCAGGTTGCCAGTCCTGTCACTGGTGTTTACCAATCTGTCGACATTTTTATTGCTAATGCACTTCAATCTGATTGGAAGATAAAGCGATTATGGTCCTATTCCATTTATCTCTAATAGCCTATTACCAAGCTGTAATTCGCTTTTGATTTTAACAACAAAACCGTCGCATAATGCTAGCTAAATGCTATTTGTCTGACAATTTGATGGTTCATTTGATACACTATTTTCATTTCCGGTAATTGTTTGATTGCTCAACGAATTGAAATGTCTTATTCATCATACTAATCATCACCTGTGGCATAATTTTGACTTTGAATCCACGGTGACAGAAAAAAGATATCTTTACAAATACATGGGCAGAAATTCGTGGCGTCTGCCATGGCACCAATTTGGAATATGTCTTTAGAATTGTAAACAGAGTCATTTGACTGTGAAGCATGAATGTCATACTTGGGAAGACAATGGGTGAACACTGCGTAACAAATCGTCGCTATTGCTTAGCTTAACGTTATACAAAGGATGTGTCGGACTCGGAACATGGAAGCGAGCAGTGAGCGAACACACACATCATCAACATGTTGCTAAAGCAAGGCACACGTGTTGAATGAAAACATCCCAGTAAGTAATGCTATTGTTGAATTCATATTAGTCGATGAGATGACACAATACATTTAGTTAAACTAAACACCTACGCGGATAAATATCACAGGTCAACAATTTTTTTTCCCAGAAACCAGACTATACTTTTCCGAAGGATTTTGACGCGCTGAAAACGAATCTGGCCTCAAAATTGCTCTATCACGTCAGAGTTTTGAGATATCCTAACCTAAAAGTGCAAAAAACACCGTTTTTTCTCGTTTTTGAGGTTATGTAGCACGGCCGATCCTATTTTCTTTCAAAAATTATTAATAGCATCTCAACGGACTAGTCTTCCTCTTTCAAATGACGTTGAGTTTACTCAAATATCTTTTTTTTTCGCTGAGAAATTGCATTTTGAAATTTTCCAATAGACTGTATGTGTATGAATTCTCAAACATAGAACAATTCACGTACAAGAAAATTTCAAAATGCGATATCTCAGCGAAAAAATAAGATATTTGAGTAAACTCAACGTCATTTTAAAGAAGAAGACTAGTCCTTTGAGATGATTTTAATAATTTTTGAAAGAAAATAGAATCGGACGTGCTACATAACCTCAAAAATGAGAAAAAACGGTATTTTTTGAACTTTTAGGTTAGGGTATCTCGAAACCCTGACGTGATAGAGCAATTTTGAGGCCAGATTTGAATTCAGCGCATCAAAATCCTTCGGAAAAGTATAGTCTGGTTTCTCGGAAAGAATGTTCGTCAAATTTTGTCGACCTGTGTATTTAGCACATTATGGATAACACTCCAAGATTTTAAAAAATCATGTTGACGACACCCTTCATTATCATTCAAATCGTTAAATTTATAAGAACAACAAGGACATAAATATGACGGTTGTGGTTGACCGAACAGTCACAAGATCTGTGTAATTAATACGTCCGCGAAAACTTGTTCGAGACGTTCAGTTATATACTTAATCAAGGCTTAGTTACTTACATAAAGGATCAAAATACGAGTGGCCAGACAGAATAGTAGCTGCAGCGGTGACATGGTGAGGCTATGGCGGCGCTATGAGGTCACCAGGCGTGACAACACCATCATACAAGTGTTCATAGCTGATGTCATGTGTATACTGACCATTTTAGTAAACATAATGTATTACAAATTTACAACATACCACAAGTTCATAGAACATATAAGAAACAATACCCCATTGAAATACGTTGCTTAGTTCATTTATTTAGTTGAAAATGTGACTTACATAAAGGACCAGGAGTTTGCAGCTGAGTGCTAACAAGCTCTCCGGAAACGTCATATCGATGCAATCTAGCAGCACGAGGTCATCTCACCGCAGCACCGGCGCGATTACGAACATACTATACAATACACAGCTCTAACAGTCTAACCTGACCACGAGAGTATCGTAACAATACAAATCACACACTCACGACAATATTATACCTTAAGTAACACTTAATGTGCCAACTTGTACTATTTTCCACAAAAACACTTGAATACTACATGATTGACAAAGTGGGGACTAAAGATACGATATTCACCTGAGACAACTTTATATTAGGCTGCGACCTTCAAATCACACAGAACGTAGAGAAATATGTATAGTGAGATAAGATAATTCCCAACTAGGCGTGTTTGGGGCCATTAACTAAATTAACCTTTAAATTACTTACTACAAGTACACATACACAATCATATGGTAAGTAAAGGGAAGGGAAGCCATAAGCAGATTGTGTGTGGTGGACGTGACTCACCTGCAAATCGTTTTGGGAAACGGAAAAGATTTCAGATATAGCATGACACAATACAAAATTCAAAGAAGGTTATGAGGTCAACACTTAACAATTTGCCATACGTACATGATTCTGTTGATCGCCGAGAATGCCAACGATTGAAGGATTCTGATCACCGTGTGAATCTCGGCGCAAATCTGATAATACTAAGCTTTGGTTTTCCATATCACTTGAATGAGCTTCGCTATTTTTACGACCATTCATTCTGGGCTGATCATCTACACTACCATTAGAGTCACCATTAGTAGCAGCACTCTTCTGGATATCATCTTTTACAGCTTCATTGATCGGTATGTGAGGAGGCTTAGCTTCATCAAGGCGTTCGACGATCGTCTCGTCATCGGAATCACAAAAATCTCCGTCAGTGAAGGCGTCCCCACTCTCCTCGTCACTATTGTCAGGCGTGGCCACTTCGGAGCGCTGTCCCATGATGAACGTCACTGATTACCCGTCAGGTATTGTTGCACTTATTCGTAGAAAACACACAAAAGGAGGCGCGCGGTGTTTTCGAATTCTAACATGTGCAGCATGCGTCAACAAATGTTGTGTGTGCGCAGGCGACTAGATTGCAGCATCGCCTCTGCCGCTTGAATAGAAAGGAAGGACGCAATTTTAGCACTGTGCTCTTCTCGAACTGCACTCTATTGTGAAGCGCGATAACATTTATTGTCGAGGTATTATAACTTTATCTTATCGGCGATGTTTTCCACTTTATTAAACGCTCCTTGACCAACATTATTTTAGCATCAACCAAACTGCCGTTTGTTTTGATAGCAAGACATAGTTTTATTTAGAAGCACTTATCGCAATGATTGTTTGTGTATTTACGTATCTCAGAGAACAACAGAATTGAATAATTAAGAGAACGCAACAAGTTATGCGCGCGATCGTTATAATTGCTACGTTAGGGCCACCAGCACGCGTGTGGTTGCGGCGACGTCTGCGACCGACTGCGACTACTGCGAGTGACCGCCATGCTTGGGCCGCTCGTCACACCGCACTGTAAGCTATCGCTTTCGTTATAAACCGCATTGTTAAGTACATATCGGAAATTAAAAAATCCCGGCAGCGAAGCACTAGAAATTTAGTGAGCAGAAGTTCCTAGGCAAAAAACAATGGACCTTTACAAAAAAGTTATGGGTCAAACAAACGCGGAGCGAAAGATCAAGTCTACGCCAGAGTGTGTGAGAGCGTAGATCAAAATGTGCCGCATTCATGTCGCTGTTTCTCTTTGCTGAACATAGCACAATGCATGGCATTCATAATGGGTATTCGTTATGTTCTATATTCTCGAATAACACCTAACGATGTTCAAGTCAGTGAATCACTGCATAGCGAGGCGAACGCTATGCGCAGACAGTCCGAGCATCTTCCGCTCAGCAGCGTGAGACGCGCATTGATTAATTGAGCATTGTTTTGGTCAGCAAAACAAATCTCGGCGAGGAAATAATATTATGGAGCTTAATCATTTAGCAAAATGTTTTCCGGTTAGCAGTAAATAAAAAAATAACACAGCCATAAAAAAAAACCTTTTTCGTAATCGTTTTAAGATACTTACTTTATTCCGTGCTGAAGTAATTGCATTAAGGAAGGTAATTCAGTTCGGTGTCATTGAAGCTCTAAAATCATGTAGCTTTAAATAATAAAAAAATGTATATTTAATAGATGTACTTTACATGTAATAAAACCACAATGTTTTTAAATTACTAATCTGACAAATGACATGAACAGTGAAACAATGCTAATAATAGTGACATTGGATTTATCACAGGAAAAACTTGTTACATACAATATTACAATAAGTGTCGATAAGCAATCATAAGCGTGTCATATTTATTTATATGCATAAAATATACGCAGTTATGATGATTTTTCTTAATAAATCTCGTAGTCTCTGATTTCTCTAAATTTTGTATAAAGGCACTTTGTAAATTAAGAATAGACCTACGATGACTTCAAGAAAGTTCTGATATAATTCTGACCATACTGAGAGAACCCTTAAGAGGGTGTGCTCAGATGGGTGCGGGTATTCCAACATTAGGAGTTACTGACTACGTATTCAGAAAGAGAGGGTGCACCAAGAAGTGGTAGGGCAGTCTAATAGTTAGTGAACATCCCTCCCAATCGCATCTTAATAAGAAAAAGTATGATAAAGTCTCCAGCTCATCTAAGTCATACCATAAAAAACCAATTTCAACAATATACCTAGATGCTTCATCCGGAAAGCTGCAGAAGAAGTTAATGAACATTAGCAGCTGAAGAAATGTGGTTTGCCAATAACAATCATTCTAGCGAAACTTCTTGTCTTGTTCTTGTTTAGTTTTTTAGATCGACTGTGTTACTTTCGATTTCAGTAGTAAAATAATAAAAAGTACTTTTATTGTGATTTTGTCGATTGAAACCTAGAAGCATGATGTAACAGAAATCTGGGTTTTTATCTCCGGGAATGTCGCAACAGTAACGTAAAGACACCTATTCTCCAGATAATTATTGAAATAAAAAAAACAGTAGGAGCATGATGAGAAGGCCAAGACGTTAATAGCTTTACATATACAGGCTGAAAATACAGCTCTCTTAACTAGATGATAAAAGAATTCATAATGCCGTAGTGAAATTGAGAGTATCTTTAGGCTGACTAATCGGTTACGATTTTCACTTACGATTGGGAACGCATCAATAGTTTTCGTGAGCAGCTGCTGTTTACGAGGTAGCTATAAAATCGTTAAATTGTTGGTAAAACCTCGGCTTATTATATCAGGACACGCTACTAGTACATATCTGCTGTATGAAGTAGAACTAGGTAAGTACCTAGCTTGGGCAAGCTATGGGCATGTTCTAAAGGAAGTAAAAATGGTGTAATACGGTTACGTATGTTTAGTTGCGGGTGGATTGTCGTTTATTCATACTTATTTAGGTGTGTTACAAAAAGTTATGGTTTTGTACTCTTTTCTCTATTCCTATCACTTCATTACTTCTTGTTATAAAAGCTTTGATTCAAATAAAAAGTCAATACTTTTCTTTTTATTACGCTTATTCTTTCAACACTGATTAACCAAGCTGTATGTTTTACGGTTAATAAAAAGACTCATTTCTTAAGCCTTGCAGCTTGCAGCAGCGAGTTTTAATGTTATGTTTGTTAGAAGTATAAATCACAATCAGGTTATTGCCTAATATGGCCCACCTCACCTTATAAACCTCAGAAAATATTGCAAGAAGCAACCACGTTGGGGCAAAGAGATTGGCGATAGCAGAAAACAGTATTTTAGGGCCATCTTTAAAAAAAATAATAGCGTACTCAAAAAACAAGTTCTTTACAACCTAAGTCAGATAAGCACTTGTCAACAAAGCCTTCATTAAAATTTGAATGAACACTCCAGGTTTTTAAACAGGCAAACCATAGAGCTATTCAGGTCGCCCGGTCATTGGACAATTTAGCATTTTGGTCCTAAAATATTCAGTTGATTCTATTGCCACGATAAAAAGAAGCAGCAAACCTCGACTTGAAAAATGCCCCTAACGTGGATGACAGTGACATCAGCTAGGGCCACTGCTGCACCTAGCGGTTCAGTAAGCTAATCGGTGTAGTCTAGTGCCTAGTGCGTTGTAAACCAACCTTAGCGCAAGTCGTCATGCAAATTTTATGCTTCTTTATTGAATTATGCATTTGTAATCGCAAAAACGCTAAGGTCAAAAGTTTAAGGCTAACGAATGAAGGTTAGCGGAGTGATCTAAAACCTGTTCTATTTAGTTAATCATTTAAGATTTTGAATACGAATTTTAAAGACCATTGTTTGTTTGATTAGCCTATTCTGTCCCACCGCTGGGCAAAGGCCGTCCCAAAGTCCTTCTAGAAACTCTTATCCCGCGCCACCTTGAACCAACCCTCCCTTATTTATGTTCTTCGGACTCGCACACGAAGGGTTCCGTACCACAAAGCAAAAACGCAAAAAAAAACACGTTTGTTGTATGGGAGCCCCCCTTAAATATTTATTTTATTCTGTTTTTAGTCTTTTAGCTATCACGGTTCATGAGATACAGCCTGGTGACAGACAGACAGACTAAGGACCAAATAATTTTTTGATTCATTCATTTCTACTGAATACAATCACATCAATTTCGCACTTACTTTCTACCAAGTACAACATTATAATTTCCTGTGTGATATAAATAGTATCGTGGACTTGCTCGACTCTCGGTCACACAACGGACCTCAAACAAAGGTACAAGGACGTCACGGCTACACTATCAGACACAATACCCGCACTACACTTCTAATAATATTTTATGCTCTACGAGTAAAATCAGACTCTAACTGCTATTGGTCCTTAATGCCGTTACTGAAAGTGCAATTTTGAACAGTGCCCAAATGCTTCTTGGTGATAATAATAGAATAGTGGAAAGGTGAGAATCGACGGAAATGTGAATAATAGTTGTCATTATTGAGATTCCAATAAAAATTGTGTTGGAAAAGCCGAGAACGGTTCAGATTACTTACGTAATAAAAAGAAACGTCTAAGTGCATGTGTGGGTATTTTATACTGCAGTTTGCAGCTAGGCATTAATAAAAAAATTCAATTCTTTTCTACATATAGGCTAATAAAAGTGAAATTATTGCGGGAAAGGAGTCCCTGGTGGGAGTTGGAGAGGCCTTTGCCCAGCAGTGGACAGTACAGGGAGAACAAAAAAAAATCCATAATTTGTGAGTTTGTATGTAGGGGCTGATCTTCGGAACTACTGATCCGATTCCGAAAATTCTTTCACTAATGGGAAACGACAGTATTGCTGTCATAGAATAAACTTACGCGTAATAATTTTACGCGTACGAAGTCGGGGGCAGAAGTTAGTTCAAAATATTTACACTTATGGACTATGTTTGGGCCAATCCGTATATTATGCTTATTATTTCCATTTAAAATTACTGCCTAACAAAGTTTTGTAAGAATAAAATGTATAAAATTATCCATTTATTCCTGACCTTGAATTTATTTTATGGTCATAGATTATAATGTCGGCCATCAAGCAATCGATCACAGTCGACGTTATGATCATGCGCTGGTCGTAATTTTAGAAAATGATCGAATGAATAGATTAGAAACGTTACAGTAAAGAGATTTATTGATGTTATTGATTCTGTTTCGTAGCTTAAGTCATAAATAAATAAATCCGGTATAAATGCGTCAATTAACGTGACGAGGACATCACTCATTCTACACTATCATTAAATTGAAATTAGAACCGTTTGATACAGGTATCGCAGGCGCATGTATCAACAGACCGCACTAAACCGAACCACAACCCAACTAACACTGATTGACGAGCACTCGGCCAGAGACGTAAAGAACGCACGCAAAAACTGCGCAAACGCAACTTGACCGCCACGCGGGAAAATAATTGAGATAGCTGGCACGCGACTGCCGCAGAGAGCTACGTAAAAACCGATTGCGGACGATTAACTGTTAGGAGATCGAACGGGATCGATGGACGACGAGGAGCGCACGCGACGGTACGCGGACGTAAATATCGTGACATTTGCGACGCATCTGCTGCTATGGAGCCGTCGCCAACGCACGTGAGATGCGCTTTCGTAATAGCAAAGGTGAATGATCGATGTCTCGGCTATTTATTAACGACGATAAAACATTCAACGAATCGAATTATTGATACAACAAGCAATCAAGCAACGGCGCGACATTGAAATGGATCATATCCATTACTACGGTGTGCAAAGTCAAGTACTTCATAAATGAAATCGAGAAGGGTTAAAGTATCAACTGGTCGATAACATGAATAAATACTACACAGCTTTGGTTTTATCGGTAATATTTAACAACGAGGACACGCATAGTCAATTAACTTTAATGATTATTTCGCTCTAAATCAAAAGAACCGATAGAGGGGAGTTTTACGAGACGAATTTATTTTTAGAATTAATAAAGTGTCCTGTCCTGTGTGATTCATGGGCGAGGCGCCTGTGTTGTGGGGACCACACGCGTTCCTCGCCTGTGTTGAGTTTATTGCATTAGCAGCATGCCATAACATGTAATAATATGTCTCATATTATGCAGATTCTCTGCTTTCACCACAGTTTGCGGACCGGTCGAGATTTTCTGTGGTACATCTCCAAATCATTAAACTCCTTATGCAGTCGTCGTTAAGTCTGTTATTGTATAAAACTGATAAAATAATTGTGTATATCCTTATCCGATGTTGTAATACTTCCTGTTGATTATATATTGCTGCAAATCCGTCTGCATTTGCAATTAGCCTCATTAACAAATGTTTACCTAGCTGCCTACGATGTAATAAATGTTTACTTAATTAGAACTACTAGAAACGGATTTTAGATTAATTTTGTTTTGGCCTTTTATATTAATACCGAGTATCCGTATTTATTTATATTTCCTTACTTTCTCCCTAGCTATTTTCAAGGACATCAATGATTACGAGTAAATCTAGACAAAGAGATTTGGCAAAGAAACATATTTGGTTAAACTCAAGTTACCAGTTTTCCCAATTGAGTACTCACTAATTTAGGTCTAACTAGACAAACTATCGATCGAGCCGATGAGTCCTCGTCGCTGCTGCTCTCCAGACAGTCAGACAGGGACGGCGAGCGTTGTGGCGGCCATGACTTGGGAGCCTTCTCCGAGCACGGCGAGGGCAGCACCAGCGGCGGCGGCAGCCAGCTGGCCTGCCCGCGCCACCACGACACCAGCGCCGGCGCCACACCCACTACCATTGCCAGCCCCAACCGCACCATAATGCCGAGTTAACAGTCAAAATTCAAACACAAAACAACTAAAGTCTCACAAGAACATAGTTAACTTTAACGCTCTAGGAAGTGCCTGACGCTCGCAAAGAGCATTGTTCTTAAATAAAAACGTCTATTTTAGATGGATGCAGTCTCACACACTTTCACACATGCAATGTGTCACCAAACCGGCGAGCGGACGCCACGGACTATCCATCAACGTATCGCCGACAGACAAAACATCACATGTGCGCGACGAATTATAAGTTAATACTCCACACAAACATGATTAACCAAGTTGTGCAACGTGCCAAATGCCAGGTATACCGACGGTACTACGGTAGGCAACACAACCGCATCGTGCCAAAAGAGTGAGTGTTCGCAATCCACTCGCTAATTTTCACAGACGACTTCACGAGGCACCCGGAGCAGTGCACACGCGCGGAATTGAATGCTTTGTGAAACTACGTTATTGAAAATGTCGAAAGTTGAAAGTTGAATCGTCCGGGTGCAGACGGTGTTCCCTCGCGATCGCAGACAGTCGAGTGGCGGTCGTTGACGCTGGAGCCCCCCGCCGAGCCGCCCAGGCGCCCCTCCAGCCGCCCGCCCAAAGGGAACAACCCCCCTAGCCCTACATGCGAGAGAATGTCACGCGAAATGACCGCTCGCTGAAAGGGTTTCTTAGAAATGGATATGGAAGCTGCTAACAGTTGTGTTTATTTTTAATTTCCGCGGCGAATCCGAGGCGCACCACAAAATGATTGACTTCAGTACCGTTAGCGCAATCTGGTGTCGTAAACTAGGTCAGGCATGCATGCAATACTCGCAATAGCCAATAAAGCATTTGGTAAGGAACATTGTAACTGCAGAAAACAACGTTGTAAAACTGACTTTAAAGAATTATTACATAAACAAGGAATTAAAATAGAATTTCTTAAACATGTCCGTAAGAAATGATGAATGAATTGAATTTGGTTACATAATGATTACATATTTCCGTAGCTTCCTGTAAAGCAAAATTTGCAATATTCAGTATGAATATGTATGATTGTAATACTTTAGTTACAAACTTTCTAATCAAGTCGATGAGATGAAAGGAGCACAAAGTTGGAGAACAATATCTGCAGTGGGCGTAAATATGCCGGAGGGCCCGATAATGCATACTGCATTCACAAAAGATAGAAACCACAGGATTGGTCGGGAGGCGGGACTGCAGCGAGATCGATAAACAGATTGGAAAATTTTACTTAATGATATGGAAATTGATAAAATGGAATATTAACCAACAGCTGTAACATCAGCAGATGAGGCATCATCATAACGGATCATAAGTCCAAAACTAAACCACCCAAAACTATGATCATGATATCGCAATGAGTTCCCGAGTTGCATCAGCCGGGATGCGAGGCAGAGGGGGATGGAACCAGACAGATCGATGCCTGCTGCTGACGTCAGTAGAGCCAGACTAGAGGGCGGGCAGGCACAAATCCTATTTTTATTATAGCTATACAATCTCAGAATGTATTAACGTTCTTTGTCTCATTGTACATCGCTCAATAAAACAAGATCTTTATGGGCAAGAGATGTTCCTTAAGAACTACGTAGGTAATCCTTTTAGATAGTCAAGGCATCAAGATAGTTAACACCGACTGATACGTTGGTTTAAATAAATCAAATGGTTCCATACGCGACAACTTAGCGTTGGGTTCTTTGTTTGAAGCTTAGGACAAGCACTGTTATTGAGTTCTTCATTAGGAGTCTCAGTAGCAGCACTTGGCAGCCCTAAGGCCCTTTAAAACTACGGTTTATTCGCCGTGTGTAGACACGGTCGTCAGTGTTACATGGATCACTATGGAAGCTTGTTCACAGACGCGTTTTTGTACGGTGCGGTTTATACGCCGTACTGTAAAGAAACCGTGTCGTGTACAAAGGGCATTAGACTAGATCTTGAAAAAAAATATTCTCGAAATTCAAACTAAGGAAGCTTGTTGTTGTGGACGAAACGGGTTTACAAATACTTATTAAAACCGTCGCATAAAATAAACGTTAACATAACAACGTTTAATTTCTTCGATTCTTTTTTTGCAACAACTATTGGGAGAACTATTGGGGGAACAAACTTACTTTCGCATTTATAATATTAGTTAGGATTAGGATGAACTGAAAAGGAATTTGAAACGAAACGAAAATGTGACGAACTCAAGCTGGATCATTTGTGTCGATAAACATACTAGGTACTACTTTGGTGACAGTATTAAGTAATTGGTCTCGATCCAATTCTCCTTCGTATTCTTCATTGATAAGGATCGTGGGCATGTGGCCCGGAATTTAAGGAATGTCTTAGTATGTAGTTTTGTTGGTAATAGCGATCCTGCATCCCAATAGTCACACTTTCTTAACAATGTAAATGACGCAATGAAAGGCATTACCATTGAGTCTAACGCAATTAACCCGCAGAACGGAATTTGTACACTCTTACCATCTACTCCTAGCATATTCTCAAAAGATATTCCATAGGCCCTCCTGTGGAATATCTTTTGGCTTAGCTACCAAAACTGCAGAGGCACATAATAACTATATGTATGGTAAGAAGCTACAGTGGTCCTTACATAATCCAAGTAGGAGGAGGGCAGGCCGCTTTCGCGAGGCTGTGTGGAAGTGGGACGCGGATCGATCCGGCACAGGGCGATGAACCCAACCACCAGGTTCCCTCTGACCTATATTTCATATTACTACTTTACATTAGAGCCAGTTTAAATCGGAACCAATTTTGAAGAATACAATCTAAAAGACTTTAGAAGATTGGAACCTGGTTAATAAAACAGTCGTCTATGTAGTAGATTTCTAAATTGGAAAGTATGAATTGGATGTCTGACTGGTTTACTTCAAACCTGAACATTTGCTTACAAATACCGCTTTCAGTTTCAATTACATCAGATTGAACAAAGAAGCGGTTACAACTTCAAGTCCTTTAGGCGCGATTGGTCTATTCTACTAAGGTTAAAACTTTTAATTGCATCGTAATGACACAAGAGTCAGTTTCACATACCGCTGACGAAGATATTGATTTGCAAATCAGTATACATAAAGCTGCTGTTACCATTCTAGGGTATAGATACTCCTTAAAAGGGATATAATTCAACCCACTTGGTATGTTCGCCTTTTAGATTTATTATTAATTTCCGTTCTGTTGAGAAATAGGTTAACTTGCAGAGAAGGGATTGCTAACCATTTGCTTTGCTCTATACGCCAAAGCGTACTGGTTTATCGAATAAATATTTGTATTTGAAATGCGTAGACGTTGACACTCAAGTTTAACATATTACATTGTAGAGGAACGTCACACTCAAAAGTCTCATCAAATCAGATGAGAAAAAATAGACTGGGACGGTAAAAGTAAAGGATTAGGATTATTAGGACTCCTTAATCTACAAGAAGGCCTTCTGACACAGCGGTTTACCAAAAGGACCAATTTCAGATTTCATGAGATACACTATAAACAATTTGGTCCGTTTGATACAAGATGTAGCTATATATATCAAATGCTTTACGGGCGCCAATTGGAAAAACCATTAACACTAGAACAACAATACTTGGCAATAGCAATCGCAATGTAATCCCATACGAGGGTATCGTAGGAAACGATGCAGTAGGTCAGTTGATTCCGCGAATTAATGGACTTAATTGGCTCGTGCCTCAACTTGCTGCATTTTGCATCGTCGACCTTTTTGCATGGACCACGGAAATAGAGCCAGACCGTAACACTCCACATATCCGGTTGTATAAACTTTGCGTTCTTCTTAGCGTGTCGATGGCAATCTAAATAGAGTCGGCCCAGAATTTGGCTATTTTGGCTTTCAATCATTAGCATACTTTCTTTGGGTTAAATGCAAAAATAATATTGTGTACCTGGACTAAAATGGCTTACTATTAGGAGGCTTTGCTTTTTTTAGCTTTGATAGGATCACCACACACAACTGGTCAACAGAGGCCACAGGTTCAAATCCAGGTCGATTTGAACTCTCGACCTCTGCCATCAATCAACGCAATCTCATTAGGTCAAGAATTCAACATAGATTATAGTTTAATCGTCAAGCAGTTGAAAATATGTAATGTTCGAAACGGAATTCCTTTCGGGGTGGACGTTAAAGTCATCTAATATCCATCAACATTCATAAATTCGACTGTTGATTAGTTCCAATCAGCGAGCTTATTATAAAGAATTAGTACCAAATGTAACTAATAAATATCAATACGGCTGCCTACAATATAACAAACAAATTCCATCGATCAATGGCTCTTGACTGGTTTTATGATCATATGAATCAACATGATCGTCATACAGGACACCAAATAAAGGAACACACACGTCATATCGATGTTTCCATTCGACCCACTCCCTTACAGCCAATTAGATGTTTGTTCATTCAAATATCAATAGAGCGATTAGAGGAATACATAACAAAATGAAATTGAAGTATTAAAACACGTACATCGTTGTCTATTTCTAAAAATATGATGTGTGCAGCGGAATGTTAGATGATTGTAAAATCCCTCGCGAATAGGGGACAATGATAATAGGAAATCTGGCGGGCGTGACGCACAATTTGAGGAACCGTAACAAGACCAAGATATATCTTAGAACGATTGATTAGAATTTGTACAGATGCAACGAGTATCAACGTTAATGAAGACGGCGCATCTCTAGAAACATTCCTGAGCCATAGCGTAATTAACTGCAGTAGATAGAGCGTCACTTGCAGACGCAGTGCACCAGATAATGTCGCGAAGGGTCCCAACTCCCGTACTCCGAATATTCGTAAATAGCGCCAGCGACCGGGCCGCACGCATGAGGCCGCATCTATTTCGACCGCGCGTCGTTTTGTTTCGCACCGCGTTCCGATGCACGCTGCATGCGCTTACGCATAAATTTATTCATGTCATCACTCAGGGACGGCAGAAGCTAAGATCTACTTATTTATTGAGAAAAACCGCGTAAATGCCGGAAAACGCAACGTGGAACCCGCTACGATGCGGGAAGCACTAGACACTGCGAGAAGCAGTATTCTTAGTGGCGATGCTTGGAGGAGGATGATGATTGAGAAAACTACTTTTGCATCAGAATAAAGAAGATTCAAAGGAAAGAACCAGTAATACAAGTCTGAAATCGCCAATCCGCCATGAGCAAGCGTGGTGATCAATGCTCATGCCTTCGAGAAGAGGCCTTTGCTCTTCAGTGGGGCAGAAGAGTCTAGTATTAAGTTAAAGACCCTTTTTGATTTTGTATTGACACACATTGTGCTTGCGTGGGCATAAAATGGACTTGATATCTTGCTTGTTTGTTGACTAAACAACAGTCAGATGTTGTTGTTTAGACTTAGATAAATGCGTGATAAAAATTTAGGTTAATTTATCTTATACTAATAATAGTGTTTTAAAATTTATCTTTCTAAAAATACACAAAGATAAAATAAAAAAGGCCCCATTCTGATCCACATAATATAATAATCGAAGTTACATGTACACTAGTTTGTATGATTGTCTTAAAACAAGCATTTTCTGCAGTTAAAATCTTGATAAGAGAACCACTAACATTTCCATTTATGCATGTCACAAAACACACACTAGATGATGTTATATGACATCAACATCATACATGTATGTATAAAATTCAGTTTATAAAACATTGAAGGTGAAGCGACTGTGTTGTTGTGGACTATCTTTATAGAAGCCTGTTCAAGCTGTTGCTGCTTGCGGTTCAATCTCAATAACTGAACTGAACTGTGTCTGGCTGAAACTTATTCTCTTGTATTCGATAACAATCAAAATAGTTTTTTTCCTCATCAACATTGTGGTGGTAACCCTATTGGATTCATAGCTCATAAAGCAATAATCATCGGATTAGATGAACTCCCGATACAGTCGATCAGCTCGGTGGTATTTCGCGCACACATTCGATTCAATTTGCAAATATTTTACATTGGATCACCCCGCGATGATACATCACACTAATATTATGAAGGCGAAAGTTTGTATGTTTGTTATTTCTTCACGCACAAACGACTGGACCAATTTTTAATAAAGTTTGGTATGGCGGTAGCCGACACCCTGGTTTAACATATAGGCTACTTTTTATCCCGATATTTCTACGGGATCGACATTTATGCAGGCGAAACCGTGCTGCAAATAATTTGTAGTTTCGATAATAGTAGCTTTCGTTACGCATCGCTGTCATTGACCACCTACTGAGCTCATGTTTTACTTTAAACTGGTATGTTTATTTAATTTTCGCTCTACTACGAATATAAAGGTCATTATGCTTTGATTTATCTTTACATAGGGTTGTTATATTCCTAAACCTAGGCTCAAAAAATGCAATTGGCTGAAACAGATTACAAATTTATGGTATTTATGGTTAGAGTATATACGCCTATTGTTGGTTTAATAGTTCCCTCGTATAATAAAGCAATCTTCTAAGATGCTCACATACAGGATGGCAGGGCCGCAGGTGCATCAACAGGCCAAAAAAAAAACCCCACCCTTACCCTACATTGAAATCTTCCGCCAGATATTAAATAAAAATATTCTGTTCCATATATTTTGACGGCGTAGCGTTGGTATTGCACTTTTATAGGAAACCGCTAGCTGATTTTTTAAAAACCCCAGGGTTCAGAATCATGTACTGAATCCACGGTATCAGGTGCAGGTGTACCTAAATAATGCCGCTGATGCCGCAATCAACGTGGCCACGTACTAGTCAATAAAAAAAATACAAGCAAGAGTACCATCGATACGAATAGAAGATGGTAACAGGTTGTGCGTCGATGTGCAGCCACTCTGTATTTAAATCTTACCAATGTATCAATCATCAGTTGACTAACAACTCTGACCCGTGAAAAAATAATTCATAAGAATCTAGGATCCATCTCATCGATCCATCAACTGGGCCTATGAAATGCCGAAAATCCAAGATTAAGGATATAAAGCTCAAAGGACTAAAGTGCCTCTTTGCAAAACAATATTCTGGACTTCTGGCGAAGTAGTGAATGTGCCGTTATGCTTAAGCCAAATGGCTTCCATAGAAGTATCCAGCACCAATCGGACAGATCGTCTCTCGCCACGTGCCCATCCAGATTCTGACATACTTCATTTTGCTTCGTCCACGTTTTTATTTCGTCAGTTAATGCTAATGAAAATAATTAGTTTTAGTCGTTAGCGAGTTCCCTGCGTGTGTTATCAAAGGCGACATCGGTAAAGTCAGTCGGTCGCTGAGGTGTCGCACGCGGAAGTCTATTTCGATCGCGACTTATTATACTACCTCCATTAACAGGTGGCAAATTACACAGTGCTTCTAGGTGTGCCTTCATACAAAAGAGTTTGAATTACTTTTTAGTAAATTGAGAGCTTTGGTGGAAATATAAGTCGCTTTTTTGAGGTTCCGCGAAATGTAGAGGTTTCTACCGCCTTCAAACAATAAGGGAATTGGTATGGAAGGAACCAAAAGAACGATATCAGTGCACAGTACGCGCTGTAAGCAATGACCAGCCATCGTTATTCTAATTTACCCATCTTTTTCTATCTAGGCCGCTTCCACAATTCTTCCAGGAATATACCTACTTTGTCGGTGCATCCAAATTTTACCATCATATCAATTTTACCGCTAATTATAACCCTAAGCAAGCAGGTCCAATATTTATAAAATATTTTAATAATGACAAATCAATGCCAATACAAATAGCGTACTCCGTATTTTTTCCAAGAGCCGCACGTAGTTGGCACAGCGTGCGGCGTTTTGGATCGCCGTTTGCGACGCGATCCGTCTGCCGACGGCCAGTCAACAAAGTGGATTATATTCGACGGTCGGACAAGCAGGTGAGGCGAATTGTGCAACATAACACTCTTTATTAGTACTACAAGGCAATCTTAGTGAATTGTGTGCTATCAGGGTATACTTCCCCTCCTTATCTTACGAGTTATCACAAGATACCTAATAATAATAATCAAGTGTTGTTTCGTTAGTCATCATTATGGATTATGGATGTGATTGGCACTTATGCTTTGTTTTGCATCACGTTTGCAGTATTGTGCTCAATGTAGTGATGTAAAAATGTTAATTTGTTGTGATAATAAAAATGTCAAGGTATGTGAGCAACCTGTATAATCGAAGTTCAAGTAAGTTACTTGTGTTATGTTATGCAGGAGAAAGTTTAAAAGGTAGTTTGAAACTTCTGACTAGAGGCACATGAGTAGACAACTAGAGGCGCCACCTGTTGACTACTTTAGACAACATGTAAGTTTTTTACAAACAATAAAATTAATGTCAGTGCATAAAATTAGCAAGTTACGTTCTTACATTTGACCTCTAGATATGAGTCCAAGAGGCTTGATCACTTGTAATTGGTCTTTGAGGCAAAGAGATTAATATTCTAGACAAAAAGGATTATCATAAGTCACATGGGCACTACACATGACATTAATATGATTAACTGTCTATAGGAGACGATCGAGACTAATCCATTTACTAACATGCATTCAATGCATGTCACACTAATCTTGTTCTTTCAGATTCAGTATTAAACAAATGATGGAAAGGAGCCAGCAGTAAGGTATGGACATAATTAATTTGATCCTAGTTTCCTTCTTTAGTTAAGTATGTCAACCACAACAATTTATTTATTCAATTAATTGCACTGCAGGTCTACACTCTACAGGTAATACTAGTATATCTCAGGTATTTGTGCTTGGCTGATAAAGCATCCCAAGGCCTTTTGACCAAGTTTTTAAAGGCAGGCTTGGGTTGTATCAATGCTTTTTTTTTTTTTTTTTCAGGATGGGAAATCATCAAATGACTCCTCCCGCTCTGGGTGGAGCGGAAGGGAGTGTCAGACTCTTACTGACTAAAACCCACCCGTGTTCCTTCCTTCGCCCTTTATGTTCCGGGCCAGCGGTAACCCTTTCGGACAATCCCGCTGACCCGGCAGGCTTCGGCCCTGACGGGCCCCTTCCATTGTTGCTGACATCTCTTTGAGGCGCGCGTGGAACACGTACGCGCCGTCCGGCACGGGCCTGGTCCTGATCGGACGGTGAGCTACCTATTACTCTCCGCCCGCAGGCCCGCGCCTACGGTGGCCGGGAGTCGTCGCGCGGCTCCCGACGCCCGGAGCGTCTCCCGCGGCGGCTGGGACGGGAGGCTCTCTCCCTCATCCATCCCGCCGCCTCCTTCGCTAGCATGACTGCTTCGCAGAAGGAGGCGACTGCCCCCCACTCCCTCTCGCCCCGGACCATGGCTCGAACCAGGCCCTGACGCGAGAGGTCGCCGCCGCTGCCGATCGCCTCAACGAGGACACGGCGGTGCTCCGCCCAAGCGGGGCAGACCTCCACCGTGTCCTCTGGGCGATCCTGGCAATGGTGACACCCGGGCGTTTCCTCCCGCCTGATTATGTGCAGGAACCTCCCGAAACTTCCGTGTCCGGTGAGGACCTGCGTCAGGCGGTAGGTGAGGGCGCCGTGACGCCTCTCTAACCACTCCTCAAAGAGGGGTCTTACCGCCGCTATCGTGGCGTGCCCTGCGCTGGGTTGTGACAGTCGCTCTTTCCATGCCGCCATGAGATCGCGCCGGAGGTCCGTCCGCTCCGCCGCGATTTGCTGCGGAAGCGGAGTTTCCCCCCGGCGTAGTGCCTCCGCACGCCACTCATACAGGCGCGCGAGGACTATCGCCTCCAGATCCCATGGCGGCAGTCCGGCAAGGAGGCTTGCCGCCTCGCCCGAGATCGTGCGGTAGCCCCGGATCAGCCTTGTGGCTATCACCTTCTGGGGCGCGTTCAAATTTTTTTTTTTTTTTTTTTTTTTATTTATTTTATTCATAATCTTCAATACAGGTTTATGTTTTTATTGTACCATTAAACCAGAAATGGTTTGTATTGGTACTCACATTCGCTATAAATTTACTTACTATACATCATATTATATCATTCATGTACCCACACCATTTCTTTATGTGCAAATAATGTAGGTACACGAATAATATAGGCATAATACGTATTTATCTAATCCGTAAACATCTATCAGTAAGTGAGTCATATGTAGGCAACGTTTTGTTTTGCTCGCTACTGGGCCGCTCATTACAAGACAGTATTGCTATACAGGTTGCTACTTTGTTTTTTTTTTTTTTTTTTTTTTGTTTTTTTTATTCGTGTTTTAGATTTAAAAGTTATTTTATTAGACTAAGTTAGTTATGTAGTTGTAATAATATTTTTTGTATTTTTGCTTATAGTTTTTCGAGTTTATTTCGTTTTTTATAGATTTTGGTATTTCATTGATTATTGTGGGTATTAAAAATTTTACTGTTCGCCTGCCATAATAATTTCTAACCTGAGGTACTATTAGTTTATTATTGGTGATACTTCTTGTGTTAATTTTATGTGATATTGGTACTTGAATGCTTTTATTATCAAATTGTTCAATTAAGAGGGCCATATTGAGTCTAGTCTGTACTGGCAAAATTTTACAATACTTAAATAGTTCAATGACGTTATCTTTATATTGGTGTTTTATTTTTTTGGGTACGATGAGTTTTAAAAGTCTAACTTGCAGTTTGGAAATTCGCTCAGTATATGATTTAAATGTTCGCCCATAACTCGTGATTCCGTATGCTATAATTGATTCCGCTAAAGCAATGTACATGTTGAGCAGGATTTTGAACGGAACTTTAGGTTTCAAAATGTAAAACTTTGCCAGTACAGCTCGCAACTTGTCACAGACTGAGTCCACGTGAAAAGTCCAGCTAAAACGATTGTCTACGACCAATCCAAGGTAGGTGTGGTGCGTTACTTGATCAATCGGCTCACATCGACATGCACCTGACAGAGTGGAGTGAAGACAACTGTGACTGTGTGCGATAATCTCAAAAGAAGTAATGTGCTTTAGATGGCTTGAGTGGACATGAATGATTTTGGTCTTACTTGCGTTAAGAACCAGTCCAGCATCATGTGCCCATTTGGAGATTTGAGTAAAATCTTCCTGTAACCATTGAGCCGCTACTTTTACGTCTCTGTGGGTAGCTACAAGGCATGTGTCATCTGCATATTGATAGACGGAACAGTGATTAACCACATGTTCCATGTCGTTTACATATGTCAGATAGTGTAAGGGTCCAAGTACTGAGCCTTGGGCTGTTCCTTCAGTGACTAAAATGGCGTCACTGGTTTCATTACATATCTTGACATTGTATTTACGGTTTTTAAGGTAGTCCTCACACCATTTGAGTATTGGTCCTCGAACTCCAGAATTATCTAATTTTGTCAGCAGCGTGTCGTGTCTAAGCGTATCGAACGCCTTGCTGAAGTCAATAAATAGCAAAATTACATTACATTTATCATTAAGAGATTCGTTAACCTCATCCGTGAATTTAGATAACAGTTGTGAGGTGGACTTTTTGGGTTGAAAACCATATTGTGTGCTGGACAACACGTCATTTTTTACATAAAAGTCTTGTATCTGGTTACAAACATATTTTTCTACTATTTTGTCGATAACAGGTAAAATAGTGATCGGTCTATAATTTCCATAGTCATCAAAACTGCCTTTTTTATGTATTGGGCGCACTATACCAGTTTTTAATACTTCCGGGTATTTTCCATTTTTGACACTAGAATTGATCAACTTGACAATAGAACCTATCATCTTGTCACATATGGATTTTATATCAATACATCTAATGTTGTCTACTCCTGGAGCTTTATTTGTATTAAGGTTTTTAATTAGCTTAGTAACACTGTTATTTGTAGCTTTTCTGAAGTGCATTGATGTGTTATGGGGAAACATATACTCTGATTCGTTCAATAGACGACGGTTACATTTAGGCAAGATCTTCTTAACGCTATTTCTGAATTCTGTGGCAAACTTATCGGCTATTGTTTTTATTTCTACATTATTGTTTTTGAAGGCTTTCAAGATGACTTCATCAACCGACTTTTTGTTGCGACCAGACAATGTATTTAGTATTTGCCATAGCTTTCTCGGGTTTATTTTATTATTATTTATTTCTTCTAAATAATGTTTATTTCTAGATTTTTCGATAATTTTATGAGTTCTGTTTCTTACTTTATTATATTCCAATCGCAGTATTTTATTCGTTGAATCATTTTTCCATTTTAGAAATAATAAGTCCTTTTTTTTACACATGTTATTAATTTTATTATTTATCCATGGTTGTTTGTTTCTTTTACTGTTTTTATTAATTTTTCTGATATATTTTGATTCCTCGTAACATTTATGAAATTGATTTTTTATGTAGTCGTAAATTGTGTTTGGACACTCTATGTCATCTATATCGCACCATTTTAAGTTGCTAAGTAATGATTTAATTTTAACATTATCAATTTGTTGTATTGTTTTTGTATCAACCTGTATTCGTGTTGAGTCTACGCACGTACCTACGCACGACAGTATTAACATGCGGTGATCAGCCATAACAGTTCCGAGTGCGGCCGAGTACAGATCTAACGAGCGCGTTCTTATAAAAATGTGATCTATACAGCTACGTGTAGTGTTATTTCCGCGAGTTTCAATTCTTGTGTAGTCAGATATCGCGCTCGTTAGACCACACTCGGACATGCTACTTACGTAGTATTCACGAATGTTGTCGTATGTTTTTAGGTCTATGTTTACGTCTCCTAGCAAATAAGTGTCGTATGATTTAACAGAAGAATTGGATAAGATACTGCTTATTTCCTTTACGAATAGATGTTTACTTTCGCTTGGTGGTCTATAAATTGCACAGATATATGCGTGATAGTTGTGAGGTGTAGTGATTTGACCAATAATACATTCACAGTGTATTAACGAGTGATTCATTGGTGTGAATACGTAGCCATCTCTGGCATAAATAATTATTCCACCGCCTTTTCTGTTTTTACGCAACTTACTGTGCATTTCATAGCCATTGATGTTGTACATATGAACAGTGTTCTCATTTATATTAACTTCTGTTAAGATTAAGACATCTATAGTTACGTTAGATGAGCCAATTAATTGTGCTACACAACCAAAGTTTTTAATTATGGATCTGATATTTATGTGAACAATACTCAGATTAATTTTACTAATAGAAGGTATAAGCTTACTAAAAACATTAATGTTTGCACAGTCTAATAATTCTTGGTGATCGGGAGAGAGATCCGGGATAACTTATGTTAAAACTATTACCGATACAGGTTTTGGCGTCCTGCCTGCGTTGTGGCCGAAAGCCGATCGATGTCCATTTCGCTCCTTACAACTGTAGGCTTGTCTTTGTCTTCTTTACGTAGTAGCACCTTTCCATCCTGGAACCATACATATTTATATGCTGGACGCAGTTTTTGTTGGGCTAGCCACAGTAGTGATTTATTAGATTTAGTTAGGGCACGACGTAAGATCACTTTTGACTTGGACAATGCTAAAGGGGCTTCCGAAACAATTTGTTCAAGCAAAATTTCTTCCTTTCTGGATGCACGTACCCATGACTGTGCCTGTTCTGCTTGTTTTAACTCCACCTGGATGTTTCCTTCACGTTCATTTCGATCTTCCACACGTTTAGCATTTAGTATCTGTGATTTATCCACGTTGAGAGTTTCAGCCAGCTTAACAGATATCGAACCAAGGTCTTCATTTAGAGCTTTAGGGATTCCTATCACTTCTAGCACGTTATCTAGACGCTGTTGTTCTATATTACGCACATATTGTTTAAGTGAGCTGATTTCTAGTTCAAGATGAGTTTTTTCGTTGCTAAGGTGAGTGTACTTCTTCTCGAGCTCCTGTATGTGCTTATTTTGGGTTTCAACAGTTTTTGTGAGTTCATCTACTTTTTTGCTGCAGAGGCTTACCGATACTTCGATTGGTTTTAATTCGTTTTTTAAGACTTTTTTCAGTTCGGCTGTAATATCCTTCAGAAATTTGTCGCTATCTATGTTGCAGTTACCCAGGTTTCTGCTGGAGGTCGCAACTTCCTCTTCTTCATCTTCCTCGTCCGGAATAAAGAAGGATGACTTTCTGTTAGGCGAGTTGTGGTTGCATTCCTCACATATCCAGTCCAGGTTGTCCGCATTACGAAGTGCAGACAATTGTTTCGCGGTAAGACCAGAGCAGGCTTTATTAGCATGCACAGTCTTAGCACATGACTTGCATTCCAGTCCTGGCGATCTGCTGGTTATTCCTCTATTACAATTATCACATTTGGTCATTTTTATTAGAGTAGGGGGTAGTTCCCGCACAAATAAATAAGACGTTGACACCAAACCGATACGAACGACAGGGCGTGAGCGAATGAATGGGCGGCTCGCCGCCGCAGTGAACGCGCCCACACCGGGGCACCGTATAGGGCCATGGACCGCACGACCCCCGCGTAAAGCCTCCGGCAGGAGGTGTTTGGCCCCCTCAGGTTGGGCAGGAGCCGCTTGAAGGCGGCCCCGGCCCGTTCCAGTTTGGGAGCCAAACGTCGGAAGTGCTCAACGAAGTTCCACCGGCTGTCGAGGACGAGACCCAGGTATTTCATCGTCGTCCCGACGCCGATGTGAACCCCTCCTACCGTTAGTTGGGATCCCGATGGTGGCGTGTTCCGGGGCCCATGAAACGACATGGCCTCGGACTTGTGCAATGCCACCTCGAGACCCAACTGCCGGATCCTCTCAACGACTATCGCAACCCCGCGTGTCATCGCGTCGACCGCCGCCTGATGCGACCTCCCCTGCGCCAGGACTAGCGTGTCGTCAGCGTAGCAAACCACGCTGACGCCATCAGGGAGGTCGGCCCGCAGCACCCAGTCGTAACCGATGTCCCACAGGAGCGGCCCCAGAACCGAACCCTGTGGAACACCGCACGACATCTCTCGCCGGTTCCACTCCCCATCGCGACCGGGGTAGATGACGGCTCTGTCCGTCAGATACGCCCCGACTACTCGACGGAGGTAGGTCGGCACCCGGTGATACCGGAGTGCCTCCCCAATGCAGCCCCAGGGCAGGGTGTTAAACGCGTTGGCGATGTCGAGTGACACCGCCATGACGACCCCACCCCGGGACACCGCGTCCCCCGTCGTGAGGGCTCTTACGCGCATGATGGCATCCACCGTCGAGCGCCCCTTGCGGAAGCCGAACTGGCTGTCCGCGAGATCCGGCCCCGTCCTCACCAGGTGCCCGACGAGGCGGCCCGCAATTACTCTCTCAAAGAGCTTGCCCACCTCGTCGAGCAGCACGATGGGCCGGTATGCGGACGGAGAGTCCGCAGGGCGCCCTGGTTTCTGAATGAGGACCAGCTTCCCCGTCTTCCAACGGAGTGGAAACTGGCCTCTCTCCATACATGCGCTTAAGAGCGCCTCCAGTGTATCAATGCTTAATATCTTTAGTACTTACATGTATAGAAAATAAAATAAAATAAATAGCAGTAGGTACTCACCTCTCTGGCGATCTGGTCGAGGGCCTGCTCCTCCGCCGTGGCCTTCGTCTGCGTGCGTTGGCGCCGCGACGGATCCATCCCGCACGACACGCTTCACACTCTGCACACAAAAATAACATTTATTTAGACACAATACAATTCTAGTTTATGTATGAGTTTTTGTTCCGTTTCTATGTGGGATCACCTGGCCTAGCAAATAGGCCAGGGCCAAGCCTCTAGTCTATTTATTAGTACAGGGAGGGATAACAATGGAGTAAGGCCCCGTTCCCAGTCCCACTATGTCGTGCATGACGACAGATTATCGTGTCGTTTAAAGCGTCGTGGCTTGTGTATTTAAATGGAAGTGTTCATATATAGGACTAGACAGTTAACTGTCATCCACGACTTTTTTGCAGTGACGACAGTCAAGACGATTGTCAAGTCAATGGAAAGCCTGCCGGGTCAGCGGGATTGTCTGTATTGGGTTACCGCTGGCCCGGAACGTAAAGGGCTAAGGAAGGAACACGGGTGGGTTTTAGTCAGTATGACTCTGACACTCCCTTCCGCTCCACACAGAGCGTGAGAGGTCATTTTATGATTTCCCATCTTCAAAAAAAAAAAAAACAATGGTATAAAAAAACGTCACGAATTATGGTGACGACAAATCATGTGTCGTTATTGAGAATATCTATCATAGCCTCGTATCACACATACATACACACGTTCATTCACGACTAATATGCAAACGACAAGGCGACTGCCATGAACAGTACAAATGTCGTCACGATCCAATGGGAACAGCTAGATACGACAGTCGTTCAACGATAAATATATTACGACGACACAGTAGACACACGATAGACAGTCGATATAATGGGAACAGCTAGAGACGACAGTCGTCCAACGATAAATTAATCGTCACGACATAGTGGGAACGCGCCCTTAGCCTTGTTTCATGATGATGGTTATAGGACTCCTTTTCCTCCCAATCGTCCATTGTGCGTGGCCTTGTTTCATGATGATTACCTATAATTTTATTTAAATAAAATATGTAGGTAAGCTAGAAGAGGATAAATATTTTTTAATTTATCCCTGTTGCCATAACCTTGATCCTACGAATAAAGTATGATGATGATGATGATGGGACTCCCTTTTCCGCACTTAGACACAGGTTTGGTACTTGGCTTGGTTTGTACTTTATTTTTTACTTTATTTCCTCGCACAACGGACCGAATGGGAATTCGGTCCGTTGTGCGAGGAAATAAAGTAAAAAAACATAACAAATTAAAATATCAAATTAAAACTGTTTCAATACATGAAGACAGTCTTCATAAACTTATAACACCTCTCTGTTTTTCAGGGGTTAAAAATGTACCTTAGCACAAAAAAAAACTTTGAACATAATTTTATTTATTTATTTATTAATAACCAACTTATATTAACAATTAGTTATTATTTGAAATGGTAACTAAACACCGGTGATAAGCAACAGTGTGGCATACTGACGTAACCTTGGATTAATGGATGGAGCGACACCAATGCGTCAGATGCATGCCTTATCAACGGGAGCTACCAACAACAAGGTTATCTTTAAATGAGCATTGTTCCCCTACTGTTTTAATTACTTATTATTTCCTTCAGACAAACAGTGAGTTAGTTTGTACTTTATTTAACTTCTACACTAATTATAAGATAAAATTGAAGTTTACCTTTTTAGGGCAAATAAACTGTAAAACTATATTATCATTTCTTATAGTATTCATCATATGTCTCCTTTCAGGCGCGACAAGACCAAGAAGTTGCTTGACGCAACGAGAGCGCCTGGAGGAGCTATTGGTCAATAAAAGATCCTCTAAAAGGAGATCTACCACTATGTCTCAAAAGGAAAATTATGGACATGTGTATTCTCCCCATTCTCACATCTCAAACCTGGTCTTTGACACTTCAGCAGAGGTCCAGACTCGAGGTTTGCCATCAAGCCAAGGAGCACAGTATCCTGAGTAACCACCGATTGGGTCCCACTAAATACACGACGATCATCGCGGCAGGCCAAGACGAAGATGGCGGGACGAGCTTGACTCCTACCATAAAGACTGGTGGCACTCGCAAAAGACAGAAAGGTGTGGAAAAGGGAGAGGGAGGCCTTTGCTCTGCAGTGGGACAGTACTGGCTAGTTAGATAGATTAGATAATATTCATAAACCTGCTGGAGATTTAGAAACTAGAAATAAATCCCAAAGTACATGAGAGTTTTCTATAAATTTGAACTTGAGCTTTAGTATATTGATTGGATTATTAGCTAGATAATAAGATAGACTTATTTTTAATTCTTAGATGTGTTTATAATAGGCCTTTAAAAAAAGCATTGTCATTAACATTTTCCATCAATTCTATTGATTTAGAGGCCAATCTCTTGCTAGCTAGCTAACTATGGCTTGATGTTGATGGCCTGAATAAAGTGATTCATTTATTTTAAACATTTCAGATGTTAGATTGTCCTGTTATTTGTACATTGTAACCAATCTATTATACATAAACTATTTGCATCAACTAATAGTTTACTAGATTGTTGACAGTATCATAAAATATAAGAAGGAATTTGGTTTCATTAGACCTGATTAGATAAATTTTTTGGCACAAATAGACTTACAGACAGCTATTTTCTAAGTTGTAGATCAACAATTGAACACTATTATTTGTCTCACACTATAACACTATAGTTGAATCACATGCACCACAACCAATGACCTATTGGAGATTCTTACCTAATTCTATTTATATGGAAACACCACTATGTTGACACAATTTTATAAATATTGTTACACTCATCAGTCACATAATGTATCACTTATAACAATACAACCGTCGTGCGGGTATTTTACAACTAATATTCATAAACAGTGGCCACTGGCTGGACACAATCACAAACTAATTAACATAAATTAAAAAACAGGTTGTCTACAACCTAAGGGGTTCATTGCGCTTATCCCACATGCTTGTTTCCTCAAAATCGTATTGGAGTCACGATCACCAGGAAAACGGGTGGGCACAAAGCCAAGACAGTTTTTTATGGGTAGTCACCACAATGACATCATTGCATACTTACTGCGACAGTTACAGATGTAAACACATCACTGCAACGCTCACTATCACCTACTTATCGGTCATCAGTCCCGACAAGATCTCACGATTATGCTAATCAACTCTAAAGCGCAAAAGGAACGTAAAAAATTTGCAATATTTTAAGAAATACGGCGACACCAATTCACTGCCTACACGAATCACATTGATTATGCGTCAATTACACACTTTATTCTCAAATTTTTATGTTGTTTGGCACGGATTTAAAGTCATACAGTCAATTCTATAGTATAGATATCGTTGAAATCGTAAATTATGCCATTTTTACTAAAATTAATTTTTACAAAAGCCATGTATGACATGCATGCCATTGCCATTTAAAACCGTTGCGTTCGAGAATAGCCCGTTGGAATGTCAGTTAAATTTATGGAAGCGTTCAGTTATTTATAACTTTATTCAAACTAAAACCAAATAAATATCATTGACCTCGTTGTTTGTAGTGCACACAAAATAGTAGAACTCGAAATAAAGTTTATGAGGATATTTTTTTTACTATTCCACTCCTTTTTTATGCATTATTTTCACGTTGGACCAGTAACGCGGTGTTGCCATGTTTTTATGGTCCATTCGTTTCGGAATCCGAGAGGTAGGCCCAGAGCATGTAACACTTTAGAACAAATCATTTGCTCTGTGATCATTATGAATTTATGACTTTAGAGGTAGGTAGGCAAAGATCATCAAAGATGTGTGTGGTCGCATTTGATAAGTTCAATTTACCGGTAAATTTCCGCATGAGGTCCCAAATTACTTAAGGTGAGGGACTGCCAAATAGCATTTACTCCTATTTAGTTTTACATCTCTTTTTACTACGATCTACTTCTATAACTATTATCTTCTGTCCATGGTATATAAAACAAAGCCGCTTTTTATGTCTGACAGCTACGATCTCATCAACTGCACAATATTTTTATTCAGCTTTCAATACCATTTAGTTTTTATGCCAGATGGTTTATGTGTATACTACATTAATATAAATAAAAAAGGTTTGGCATTAAAATCGCAGAGAAAGAAAACAAAAATTATGTATAATAAAACAAATGAGTAAATAATGAAAAACTATAATTCACATTTCAAACATTATAAATGCAGCCCACACTTTCATACATTCTTGTTACAAGCTTTTTTTTTAACATTGTGCTTCTTAGCTCACGCAACTATGTGAATGAAACCTTAACTAGAGTAGATCTACTCGCTCTTAGTCTTGGGCGTGTCTTCCTTGTAGTAGAGGAACACGAAAGAGAACAGGAACACCCCCACCATCATTGAGAAGGCGCTTACGTAGTAGGGGTACGCGCTCGGGATGAAGCGCTCGTACTGTGTGTGTTGGAGAGGACGCACGGACACCTGGGATACAAAAAGAAAAATTTGTTATGATTCTAAATGATTATATTATGCTTATATGTTATCATTAATTCATTAGTGATGTTTGTGTATCGGTTATTCCGTTTATCCGGCCCAAAAAATCGCCCCTAAGGTAACGCGGAAACGCATGTCTGAGAATTCACCCTAAGACACCGCTCTGGGTCGAGCGAAAGGGAATGTCACTCTTACTGACTAAAACCTACCCATGTTCCTTCTTTAGCCCTTTATGTTCCGGGCCAGCGGTAACCCTTTCGGACATTCCCGCTGACCATCCAATTAGGCCTAGGGCGAATACGCGGACATGCATTTCCGTGCGTTCCACCTTAGGGTAGATTTTTTGGGGTATATAAATGGAACAAGTTGCTCAATTCTGTACCCTACTGTTGAAAATACTTGTTAAAAGTGTGTATTTATTGGCATTTATTAATAAATGATGAGACAATATTATTGAGTTTTTATTAATGTCGACCAATGTAAGCGAGGTGTACAGTGATCGATAATAGTACTGAGCTGGGTGAAGGCCTCCCCCTAATCTTTACAGGTACTCTTTTCTTGCGCCACTCCAAACCAGTCCCAGTGCTTTTACTGCAGTAAGTATATATTTTTTTGTTATATGTCACATTTCTGCATATCCCTTTCAACTTAACAAAGAAAGCAATGAAAAATATAGCAATCATCACTGACCTGCGTAGAGTGATACAGCCTAGTGTATCCAATTCTGTCATAATCAACCTTGAACTGATAGACGCCCCAGACATCAGGCACCTTGAAGATTGCCTCATACACTCCATTGGGCTTCTTCTGTAGTGTGGTGCGGATGAAGGGATCGATGCGCACGAACTCCAGCTGCACGTCAGTGGCGTCGAATGGCTGCCATTTGCCATTCTTCAGTTCTTCAATTTCGATTCTGTATACCTGGGTAAATAATGCATGGTTGATAATATTGTTGTGTTGTATAAATGATTTTATTTATGTAAGTAGGTTTGTAAAAACACTTTTACGCATCAATCATGTTTTTTTTAAACTAGTTGAGGTTGGTTACCTATCTGACTACTCTGAGAAGAAAGACCGAAACAAACTCAGAGGTCACAGTCTCTTTTAAAGTCCAGACATAATCTTGGTCAGGTATAATCAACTAAATTAACTGGATGGAAACTTAACAGATTGATTAAATAGAATTTGATTCACATGAAGAACTACTTCAAGCAAATCCATTAAAATTAATCTTTTTATAAATGTATGTGTTCATTCCAGAAACTTTTGTAACTTTTCTCATGTAGATCTTTAGTTCTTGGATAGAACTTTGCTCACTAGGGCAAAAAGTAATGCTTAGTTAATACTAAAAACATCATAAATACTCACTACAGTATCAGTGATAGTGTAAGTGTTGGAGGACTCCTTCTCTCCTTTGCGGTTGTGGTTCACGTTGCGAACGCGCAGACGGCCGACCTCGCCGAACGACCACTCGCTCAGACGCACTGCTAGAGCTTTGTTGCCAGACTGGGCGGAGCTCACCTTGTCACCCTGTGTTAAAAATTTGGAATTAAAAAATAATTAAGCAAGGTGCAAATGTGGTGCTTCTGATCAAAACATGTCCCACTTGCTGGAGTCTCCTAAGTGACCGCCACTGATGCCGTAATCAACGTGGCCACCTTCTGGGCTCAAACAATATAATAAAAACTTACATGAACTTTAGCAACGGCAGAGTTGAAGGCCTCATCAGAGAAGAAGAACAAAGAGCCACTGAATACAATGCGCGCGTTGTTCCTCGCCTGCAGTGCGGCGATCAGCACGGTCTTGCGGCCGACGGCGTGGGGGTACTCCTTTACCTATTAAAACATTCATGTGTAGAAAGGTGCTAAACTCGTAGCCAAATGCTGGGTGGATTTAATTTAGGTTACCATTAACATGCTAACTGAATGACCATCCATTACATATCCATTACCCATCTATCTCAGTTTACATGTTAAGCCATTGGTCCCGACTGTCATTCTGTAGATATTTGACAGTTGTTATGGGCAGTCAACATCCTGAAAGTCTGACAACCAGTCTTACCAAGGGATATTGTGTTACCCAGTAACTGGGTTGTGGAGGTCAGATAGGCTGTCGCCCCATGTAAAATACTGGTATTCAGCTGCACCTGGTTAGACTAGAAGCTGGCCCCAACATAGTTGGAAAAAGGCAAGGCAGACTGAATTAGTACAGAACAGAAATAAATTAGCATAGTCAATGGTACAGACGCCAGCACATCAAGCTACCCAAACTGTAAAATTTTCCCAATCAACTTTGAAATTTGATAGATTAGTATTAAATTTGATATTATTATTAAATTTAGTAGCTTGATGTGCTGGCGTCTGTACAATGCTTATGCTGCTCCATTTCTATTAAAATTATTGTTTGATTAGCCTGTGTGATAAACATAAAACACAAACCAGAATCAGCTAAGGGTAGTACTGTTTTATGTAACTCCATACCTGGCTCTTAGGATTGTAGCTGTAAGCAGTAGAGTCAGCAGTTAGGATAGGCAGGACCAGACTGTTGTCCTTATCCAAGATGAGACCGGTGCCCTCAAACAGCAGGGGCTTGGTGTTCTGTGTTCCAACAATGGTGGGAGAGGAGATCAGGTTCTTGGGAGTAACCACGATCCTGGTGTGCTCACCATCGTCAGACATATCATAATTGAAGTGGTCAATCACTGCGGCAGATTCTTCATCCATCTAGAAAGAAAGAATATTGTTTTATGTACCAAAAGATGATTTTTTCAAACTAGGTTTTACAGAATTGCATGGACCATTCTCTGTATGGATAAAGTAAATCAGGATTACTGTAACAAACTCAATTTTAAACATATATAAAAGATAAGGATAAAGATGCACATAAAGGAGCTAGATAGCATAAGTCCTAGCTTTATGAGCTTTCATTTTTGTAATTTTTTATTTATTTTTATTAGGTTCACCAACAATTGATTACACTAATACAACCACATAATACATTTTTAAAAGTAAAAATAACAGTGCTGCATCAATTACTTATAGGTAAACACAACATGCTTAAAACAATGAATCATAAGAGATCATAAGCAGTATATGTCGTTTACCTCAAATCCACATTCAGAAGCGATCTCCCTGTAAACGTCGCCGGCGGCTGCGTTGCCAGCCATGAGAAGGTTTCCGCCATCGTCGATGAACTTCGTGATAGCCTCCGTGTCGATCTGACCTCCGAACTCGAGCACCGACGGCGCGAACACGATCAGGTTCTTGTATAAGTACTCGCCATACTTTGATAACACTAGGTTAGGGTCGTCAGCGAGTTTGTATGTGAGACTGTAGCCCCTATCTGAAAAGAGATTTGGTTACTGAGAAATAATTCAGTAAAGATTACTTTGACCTTGTGCAGACTGTGTGTTATGTAGATTTAATACATTCTTGCTAAATTAGCTTCAAATAGATGATATCAAAATAAAATACCGGCTTTTCATTGCCTTCATCGATTCTACTTACCCTGCAAAGATTTGAAGAACTGTGAGTGGGTTTCCCTTATGCTTAGATTATCAACAAGAACTAGTGTTTCTTGTTCAGCTAATGCTAATGAAAAGCTAGCTATTAGTCCTAAAATAAGTGAAATCTTCATTTTTGTCTAGTATTTTTAGCCGCACTACAAAACTCAATCAATGACGTGTACGTAGATACTATAGACAATACGGGCGGATTTTCTCTATGGACATAAAGGCTTCTATAAAAACGTGCCAGTAAAACACTCGGCGAGTTTCTCACCGACCCAGATGACCCTATAACCGTCCTCCAAGAGAGCAGTAGGGCAACCAGCACGCTTAGGAAAAACAGACACAAGAAACCGACATACCGGCCTCGCCGACGAGGTCCCTCGCGACGTCCCCCAGTAAATGCCCCCCACCGACCCTTGCTCGATGTAGTGCCAGCCCGCGCCGCAGCTGAGCCTGTAGATTTAAATTCCCGACTCTGACCTCTGAGTTTGTTTCGGCATTTCTTCTCAGAGTAGTCAATTAGGAAATGCCGGCCCCATCGTTCGTTAAATAATCATAATTCGATCCAGCCTGTCCCAACTTGCTGTCCTCCCCCCAGCGACGCCCTAAGCCGAGGCTCGTACCCCACAGGGGGTGCCCTTAGCGTGTAGTCGCTTAGTTTATTTAGTTAGTTTTAAGCCCCTGGCTGGAGGCTTTGAGTTTTCTCAAGGCAGCCGCAGGATTGTCCGGTTAAGTAGTCACGACCTCTCAAGGTCAACTACGAGATGCCATATTCTAAAAAAAAAAAAAAAAAAAAAAAAACACTCGGCGAGTCATAGAACGTTTGTCACTCGCTCGAACCGGTTGTCCCTAAACTTCCGCGCCGAATTAGTGGCCTCCGTTCTTTTTCGTTGCTTTTACGTAACGAGCTCTGTAGTCGCCCTGACTACGACCGATCGCCGGTGGATATTAATTTATCAGCCGATTAAGATCACATGAAAAAACTGCCTTTTTCAAGGCTACCTACTATTTCTTCAACGTTCGCGTTTTGAATTAGAGTCAGTTGACCCCTTCTGGGTTAAAACCACAGTTTCGTGGTCGCTCGGTGGATACCTTACGGTGCCAACGAAATCGAGTGGGGTGTTGACCCAATACACCCGCTGAACCCCTTCAGGGCTAGGCAGTCAATTGGACGGGTCCCAGCCTCGGCCTTGGGGGGTCTCCTAGTCGGCGCTGGATGACAGTTTTTCTTCACAGCAACACACCTAGTGTCTTTAGGGTGTCTCTACACCCTTCGCACTAGACTGGTCAGGGCCCCGTACGCACATTAAGACTGGCGTCGGGTTACAAGCTTAGGGCTCACCCTTAGGCACTCACCTCCCTGTCTATACCCGACAGGGAGGGTACACACCCCCGGGCCTATCCACCCGGGGAGTTAGAGTTAGGGCTCTCAGACTAATGTATTAGTCTCCCCCCCCCATTAATCAAGATGGACGCCATTATAGTGGCGTTCGTCAAGGACGTCCTCCTAAAGGACCCCGATTTCCTCCTGAAATACGGAGAGAAAATCGCTGCTCTGCAGCAAAAGTCGACACCGGCTGAACCCGGTAGTGCCTCACCCGACTCTGTGCCCGACTCTATGGACACAGAGGACTTCTCGGTGAAGAGGCTTCACTACCCGCCCTCCGACGTGGAGTCCCAGAACTCCACCAACTCATCTCCCTCCTCCGACGACGACGGCTTTACGCTGGCGTCAGGGAGATCAAACAAGCGTAGGAAGAAGTTCTCTTCCGCGCAATCGAAGAAGGTGGTCGCGACCGACGCGACCTCAACCCCTCCCACCCCCGCCCCCGCTCCCTTGGTTACCCCCACCAATGCCCCCGCTCCGATCGCTTCGTCCTCTCAGAAGGACTTACCTCCCAGCTCCAGCGCTGAGACCTCCTCCGCCCCGAGGAAAATACCCCCTCCCCCCCCCGTGTTCATCCAGGACAAGGGAAAATGGACCGAAGTGTCCAAATGGTGCGCCGATCGAAAGATTGGCTTCACCAATGCCCGATCCACCCAACAGGGGATCAAGGTGCAGATCCCTACGTCGAAAGACTACAGGGATCTGACTAGCCTTCTTCGGCAAAGGAACGTGTCTTTCCACACGTACTCCCTCCCCGAGGAGCGCATGACCCGAGTGGTGATCCGCAGGATCCCCAAAGAAATCGCCACCGAAGACATCAAGGCGGATCTGGAAGCCCAAAAGGTTCCAGTGTCCGAGGTGCACCGCATGCACCGTTCCAAGGGCCAAGTCGCTTACGACATGGTCCTGGTAGTCTGCCCCCCTTCTGAGGGCCGCCACCACCCGATCTTCACGGTAAAATCCATATGCAATCTCACCGGAATTGAGATTGAAAAACCATGGAGGAGCGGCATTGTGGGTCAGTGCCACCGCTGCCAGCTCTATGGCCATTCCCAACGTTTCTGCCACGCTACACCCAGGTGCGTCAAGTGCCTGGGCGCGCACGGCACCGAAAACTGCCCCCGACCAAAAGACCGCACTCTATGCACAGAGCCGCCCAGCTGTGTGCTATGCGGCGAAACGGGTCACCCGGCCAATTATCGGGGCTGCTCCAAAGCCCCCAAATCATCCTCTCCCAAACTGGCCAAGCGCGCAGACGCCCGCCAGCAAAGAGAAACCCCCTCCCAAGGGACCGCGACCGCACTTCCAGCGAGACTAAGCCCTCAAAGGCCTAGCCCCTGGACTCTCTTAAACCACCAAAGAGCCTTCCCAGCTCTGATGGCCACATCAGCCCCTCCCCCACCCACTCCCGCTAGGATGGACCCTCGTCTCATCCGCTCCACCGCGCCCACCACCGCGCCCCCCGCTACCCCTGCGCCCACCGCAATGGCCGCTGCGCCCACTCAAATGGCCGCTGCGCCCACCCAAATGGCCGCTCCCGCCGCCTACACTGCGGCCCCGGTCCCAACTGTCGGTCCTAATCCAATGGACTCCTTTAACATTATAGCAGGCACATTCACGGCCTTCATGTCCCCCCGCGCCAGGAAAATGGCAAGCGAACTTCTCGCTGCCAGGAACTCCTGCGACTTGAACAGGATTCAGGCAATCTACAATGCCTATCCTGACATCACCCGAATCCTCGCCTCCTTCACTGCTCAACCCAACAATGGATAGAGGAATCATTTCACGAACCAAACTCCGATCCCTAAACTTAGCCCATTTCAATGCCAATGGCATTCAGGGTCAAAGAGATGAGATCGCCACCTTCCTACGCGACCATCAAATTGACATTTTCCTCGCTCAAGAGACTTTCCTCAAGCCCCACCACCGTAACCCTTCAATTGCAAACTATCGCATGGTTCGCAACGACAGGGTGCGATGTCACAAAGGAGGCACACTCATTTATTACAAAAAGGAACTATACTGCATTCCAATAGATCCTCCCCCACTCTCACGACTCGAAGTGTCCATCTGCCGGCTAGGCATGTCAGGGCACCAACCGATCACCTTAGTTTCGGCCTACCTCCCCCCCCAAACGTCGACAGAGAACTCCGAACTCTTCTCAAACGACCTCTCCACGCTCCTAGGCTTGAGTGACTCCGTTATCATAGCGGGCGATCTCAACGCAAAGCATCACGCCTGGAACAGCACCAGGGTATCGACCAGAGGCAAACAGCTGTTTGACCTTTCCCCCATTCTGAACTTCGATGTCATCGGACCAACGAGTCCTACTCATTTTCCACACGACCCCAACCATACCCCTGACGTCCTCGACGTGGCACTTCTAAAGAACGTCAACCTACGGTTGACCGATATAGAAGTGGTACATGAGCTCTCCTCAGACCACCGACCAGTCATCATCAAAATGGCCCCCCGCGTAGGTCTTCCCGACCCCAACCAACCCCCTCAAACTAAAGTGGTAACGGACTGGAGGAAAGTAAGCGAATGCCTGAAATCCACCACATCCCCCCACTTAGACTCCATCCCCGATCAGTTCAACTCCATCGCGGACACGACGGCGGCGATCGACTCGCTCACGGAACACGTACAGTCAGTCCTGAACGACTGTTCAAGGGAAATTCCAGAGATGGACGACCATCGCTGGAAGTTGCCTGACGACTTGCGTGAACTGTTGAACGAGAAGAACGCGGCTGTCCGTGCCTACAGCAGCTTTCCATGTGGCCCAAACAAAGCCCATATGCGTTACTTACAGAGAACTGTGAGGACTCGCATATCGGAGTGGCGTGAAGTCAAATGGAATAAGACGCTGAGCGATCTTGAACCCAATCACCAGGCCTTCTGGGAACTCCAAAGGAGACTTAGATCTCGAGACATCGTCTCCATGCCCCCACTGATCCGCCCCGACAAAACCATCGCCTTTGACGACGATGACAAGGCAGAATGCTTGGCTGACAGCCTCGAAGCCCAGTGTACACCCAGCTCCCTACCCGTAGACCAAGCTCACCTCTCTGAGGTCGACGCGGAAGTCGAGCGTAGAGCCTCCCTCCCACCAGTAGAAGACCCCGAAAATCCTCTACCCCCCGTCACTCCAGACGAAGTACAGGACATCATAAAGGGTCTCAGACCTAAGAAAGCCCCCGGTTCAGATGGAATCACCAATAGAGTGATTCAACTCTTCCCTGCCCAATTAATTGTGCTACTGGCCACCATCTTCAACGGTGCCATGAGCAACAACATTTTCCCACAGAAGTGGAAAGAAGCCACAGTCATTGGCATTCCCAAGCCCGGCAAGCCCAAGTCGGAACCCACGAGTTACCGCCCCATCAGTCTGCTCAATGGGCTAGGCAAGGTCTACGAGAGGCTTATTTATAAGCGTCTCAGAAACTATGCCGAAACCAAGGGCCTAATCCCTAATGAACAATTCGGTTTTCGAACCCAACATTCTAGCGTCCAGCAAGTCCACCGCATCACCGAACAGATCCACGCAGGGATTCTGCGTGGATACTTGACAGGTGTGATATACTTCGACATAGCAAAAGCTTTCGACAAAGTCTGGCACAATGGCTTACTATATAAGCTATACCAACTCGGTGTGCCCGACCGTCTCGTGCTCATCCTTCGAGACTATTTGTCGAACCGCACCTTCCGCTACAAAGTAGAAGGAGCTATATCCTCTCCACACCCGATCCGAGCAGGAGTCCCCCAGGGCTCTGTGCTCGCCCCGCTCATATTCACGCTGTACACCAGTGACATCCCAATGAGTAAAAAGACCCAGTTGGCTCTCTTCGCAGACGATACTGCCATTCTGTACACTGGCCGCAGCCTAGTCCAGATCTCCCACATCCTCCAAACTTCAGTCAACAAGCTCGCTGACTGGTTTAGGAAGTGGAGAATAGAAGTAAACCCCGACAAAAGTCAAGCGGTTCTCTATTCGAAACCGAGACACAAACCCATCCCCCCCCGACCTATCACCATGTTCGGCAAGCCGATCCCTTGGGAGAAGCAAGCCAAATATCTCGGTGTTATCCTCGACAGGCACCTCTCCTTCGCAGAGCACATAAAGGCGGTTCGCTCGCGCGCCGCCTTCGCCCTCGGTAGCCTCCACTCGATGCTAAATGCACGCAGCAAATTGTCACTTAAGTGCAAATTGCGCATCTACACAGCGTGCATTCGCCCTATCATGACCTATGCCTGCGTAGTCTTTGCACACGCAAAGCCCCACCACATCCATAGGATGCAGACCCTCCAGAACCGTTTCCTCCGAAAGGCTACGGGAGCCCCTTGGTTCGTTCGAAATGAGATCCTCCATGTCGATCTCAAAATCCCCACTATCCACCAATTCATGAAGCGCCTTTCCAAGCACTTCTTCGACTCCGCCCCCAACCATCGAAACCCGCTGGTTGTCGAGGCCGCCAGATATACTCCCTCCCAAATCAGTAAACTCCGCCGTCCAAGGCACGTTCTCACCGACCCAGATGACCCTATAACCGTCCTCCAAGAGAGCAGTAGGGCAACCAGCACGCTTAGGAAAAACAGATACAAGAAACCGACATACCGGCCTCGCCGACGAGGTCCCTCGCGACGTCCCCAAGTAAATGCCCCCCACCGACCCTTGCTCGATGTAGTGCCAGCCCGCGCCGCAGCTGAGCCAGTAGATTTAAATTCCCGACTCTGACCTCTGAGTTTGTTTCGGCATTTCTTCTCAGAGTAGTCAATTAGGAAATGCCGGCCCCATCGTTCGTTAAATAATCAAAATTAGATCCAGCCTGTCCCAACTTGCTGCCCTCCCCCCAGCGACGCCCTAAGCCGAGGCTCGTACCCCACAGGGGGTGCCCTTAGCGTGTAGTCGCTTAGTTTATTTAGTTAGTTTTAAGCCCCTGGCTGGAGGCTTTGAGTTTTCTCAAGGCAGCCGCAGGATTGTCCGGTTAAGTAGTCACGACCTCTCAAGGTCAACTACGAGATGCCATATTCTAAAAAAAAAAAAAAAAAAAAAACACTCGGCGAGTCCCCACTGACCCTTGCTCGATGTAGTGCCAGCCCGCGCCGCAGCTGAGCCTGTAGATTTAAATTCCCGACTCTGACCTCTGAGTTTGTTTCGGCATTTCTTCTCAGAGTAGTCAATTAGGAAATGCCGGCCCCATCGTTCGTTAAATAATCAAAATTCGATCCAGCCTGTCCCAACTTGCTGCCCTCCCCCCAGCGACGCCCTAAGCCGAGGCTCGTACCCCACAGGGGTGCCCTTAGCGTGTAGTCGCTTAGTTTACTTAGTTAGTTTAAGCCCCTGGCTGGAGGCTTTGAGTTCTCTCAAGGCAGCCGCAGGATAGGTAGTCCGGTTAAGTACCTAGTCACGACCTCTCAAGGTCAACTACGAGACGCCATTTAAAAAAAAAAAACACTCGGCGAGTCAGTCGTGTCAGTGCCATCAACAATTCGCTACTCGACTCGCCCACTACTCTACCCACTGGCCCTGGGGGCAGATACATTGGTATGCTTCTGTGTGCGTCTATCTGATAATTATATTCGATGATTCGAACCCTATCCGCCGTGTTGATGATAGCATGGGCATAGCTTATCTAGAAACTATTGTTGAATTGCAAGTAAAGGCGTGTTCCCACTAGGGCCGCGCGGCCTCAAAGCTTTGCGAGACTTTTGCTATTGTTTGCAACGGTTCGTCTCTTTAAGAACTTACGAAGCTCGGCCGCACGGCTCGGTCTCACCGAGCCGTGCTGTGCTACGCAAGTGAAGACGCGCCTTAACATGCCCAGGCTACACATGAGACACCCCATCCATTCCGTAAGCAATAAGAAAATTGGCTAGTGGACTGTACCTAGCCATAGATATTTTTTTGCTGCAGTTGGTAACATTGGAGATTTTTTTCAATCTGTGGCGTCAATTTATTTTGATTGACGTTTCGTAAAATGATTTATTTTTGTATCGAAAACCTGCTCTTGGATTTAGCTAAATAAGTAAGGTCAGACGTACGGAGTGGTTATTTCATCAAGCAGTCTTCCATAAGTGTTTATAAAATGATCATATCGCGGTCTAAGCACCGCTCATCGGTGGAAGTGTGCGCGGACTGCGGTGCATCAGGTCAGGGCGATGTTCCAGTTTTAGAATTAGTTTTAATAGTTCCGGTACTAGTTGTTAAGTGTTTTTTGTGTTGTTATCTGGTCGTAGATCCGTCATGGGCATCGATCAACCGTGGGCTGCTGCTGTGTGCAGAGTGCTGTAGCGTTCACCGTAGCATGGGACGACACATCTCTCATGTAAAATCATTGCGGCAGGGTTCCTGGCCACCATCGCTATTGGCAGTATGTATAATTATTTTACCAGCACCCTATGATGACCCTGTGACCAGTCATCAAGAAAGGAAACATTGCCCTAATTAGATCAACAAATTGTATTAATAGATGTGGTTTTAATTCAGTGCTTAGTCATCTGGATTACAATGAGTTTAATTGAACAATGAATTCAACAATACGTCTGAGTAGGAGGTAAAATTAAAGACATCTCTAGCAACAACAATTTCAACCAATTAAACATAAAGATATTTTGTAACATTTCTGCACATTATTGAAAGTTATTTAATTTAATTCTATGTATGTAATAAGAGGCATTTTCTGAGTTTCTTATACTGTTTAGATGGTGCAAGCACTGACTGCTCAGAATGTAAACTGCATTTGGGAACATTCCTTACTGGACACTTCGGCCCCGAAGCATCTTCGCAAGAAACCACAGGCCAAAGACCCACTACAGTAAGAACAATCTCATTTAACTTGTGTTAATTACATCAATCAAACTATTAACTCTCTGATAAGTTATCTCTATGCTCAGAAGTATGTCAACAAATAAGTCTAGATATAACAAAGAGCTGCAAAATTATCTGATTTGAAAATTAGAGCAATAATAATTGATACAATTAATTTGGAATAATTCTTGAGGAAAACACAATACCATTGAAGTAGTAATAATACAAAGTTACTAAACTACAAATATCTGCAAAGGCCCATATTCATGGTAAAGAAATTCTTACCAACTTTGTAGAAGGCAACTTCAAATGCTCATACCATCCTTTCTTGCCCTCACAGTCGGTCTGCATGAGCCCAGGATTTTGTTTAAAACATTTTGCCAGCAGATCCTGTTTCACATGGCTTTTCCTGATAAAGCAACACAGAAACAGTTACTCAACATTCTTTAGCAATGAATATGGATTGTAACCTTACAAAAGCCGATTTTGAAATACACTTTCAGCCCAGTAAAGTCAGAGTTCATCCTAGCAAAGCACTTAAGGCTAGCGTATGTGCTGAGAGCCCGCAGAGATGAGCCCCCCAGTGAGTTGGGGAGACAGCTGCATAGTGCAGTCAGGAGCTCCTCGCTAGACACTGCCATGAGGCTGCTGGCTCAGGGAGCTGATCCTAATTATTATAATCAGGTAAGTTAGAATAGAATGTTTCATGTAGCACTTTTGATCACTAGTGACCATTCATCATTCACAATGATTAATGACTTGATGTGAATTTAACATCACTTGCGAATTACCTAAGTGTGAATTTACTTCACATCAATCAACCCAATAAAAATTATTGTATTGCCCATCTTGAACAATGGACCAACAATCTAAATAAAACAACAAATCAACAATCTAAATAAAAATAGGACCAGACTTTAGTTCAGTTGTAAGATAATAGTAGCATAGTATCAATTTTATTTTTATCCATTAGGGAAACCAAGCTGATGAATGTAATAAAGTAGTATTTTGTATTGTATAGTTTGAATAAATTACAATTATATACAGTTAGGAGACATTACATTTTCCTTCCTCAAATAAATTGATACAATTTATGACTAAGCTATTATTTCTTATATAAATATACCAATTTTTAATTGAGTGAACAAACAAGAATTAATTGCCTGTAATTTGCAAAATATGTGCATTGTCTAAGGCTCTTTGTCCATATTTTGTTAGTTACAAATGTTATATGGCTCAGATATATACTCAATACACTGATGCCATAGAAGAACGGGATAGACTTCAACTTGTTGTGGACGGGTTCAGCCAGTGTAGCATAGAGTATGAACAAGCTCTTAGTCAAAAGCATATTTTACAACAGCAGCTACATGAGGCTCAAAGTCAAATAACACAACTTGAGACAACCAATATTAACATCTCCGCCTCGCTGAACCAAAGTCTGTTCAATGAATTGATGCCTATTGCCCCGTCAATGGTTTCTACCATAAACCCATCATACACTATTGATTTGACAGATGATGATGAATCAAAATCACATAATTCAGTGAGGGTAGTAACCAGTAAAAACAAACTTAAGAAATACATTAAAATTAATAAATACATTGTTAAAACACAAAAAATGGTAAAAAGACAAAAGTTCTTTATAAAAAATGTTAAATTGAATAGAGAAAGGTTGAACTTACTGAAACAATTAGATATGTATTCTTTTAATTTGGAGCAAAGTACTAGGAAGTACAAAATTGACACAGAGACCTTGCAATCTGAACTTGACTATTTACAGGAAAAACTTAGTTCAATGACCAACAAATATAATACCTCTGAAGACCTAATGAGGGAATATGTGTTGGCAATGAATGAGCTGGTAAACTCAGAAAAAACCAACTGTGAGCATTGTCAAACACCATCCAATGTGCTTACACCAGACCATTCATTGACAACTTGCAATACCACCTTACTGCAGCCCTGTGTTGATTTGGTAATTCCTCCTATTGATAGTTCCTACAAACATTGTAAACAAACTTTTAATAATGATATTATATTATTTTGTGATGAGATTGGTAAGGACTTAGGTCACTTGTTGACAGATGAATACCCGGGACACACAATAATAAATTACTGTATGCCGGGTTGCTCTTTGTTTCATATTATGAAAGAAATTATTAAATGTAACTTTACCCCGGATACAACTTTAATAATTTTTATGGGTAATAGGGGAAACGTTAACAAAGGAGAACTACTCCAGTATCATAGAACTTTATGCAACCTTAGTTTAAGACAAGTTGTATTGTTTACATTCCCTTACAGTAACAGTTTGCCACAGGAAGAAAATAGGTTAAGATTTGAATTGAATATGACAATGCATAACTTGACATTTAATAATAACATGTTTCATTTAGTTGATATTAACAATTATGTTAATAATAATTTGTATTTGACAAAAGATAGATATAACATTGTTATGTACTATCTTTCTAACTACTATAAAAGACAGATAGCTGTGTCGCTATCTTATTTTTTTTCTATTACAGCCAAAAATTTGGCTAAACAACTTGCTTCTTTTGAGCAATGCAATGACATATTAAACAATTCTGCCAACAATTTGGTCACTTTTAATGACATTGATAATAATTTAAATTAGAAATTAAGACAATAGAGGCAACCTCTAGCTATAACATACAGAATTGCAAAAATAACTCAAAAAAAAGTTTAAAATCACTAAATAGTATCAACCTGGTGCATCAAAATATTCAAGGATTTATGAACAAAGATTTAGAAGTAGAATTATTCATGAATTTTAATAGTATTGACATTCTTTGTATAACAGAACATTGGCTGAAAAGCCACCAGTTTCTGTTCAATTTTAATAATCACCAGGTTGGTAGTTCGTTCAGCAGAATAAATGCTATACATGGTGGCTCATTAATTTTAGTAAGTAACCAGCTCACATTTAAAGATCGTAAAGATATTGTGAGCCTATCTGTTGAGCGTACGGTTGAAATTGCCTGTATAGAATTGGAGCACTCTATTGTATTAAGTGTGTATAGACCCCCGTCAGGATTGTATGACTGCTTTGAAAAGGTAATGGATGAAGTGTTACACAGGATTTGTAACTCAAACAAGTCCGTTATCATTTGTGGTGATTTTAATGTAAATTTATTAGAAAACTCAGGTTCTTGTAGTAAAATTTTAAGTCTGTTTCAGTCCTACAATCTTGTAAACCTATTTTTGGAGCCCACAAGAATAACCCCTACTAGTGCCACATGCCTAGATAATATTTATACAGATATTATACCAAGCCACAAAGAAATTATAAATTTACTAGATTCTGATCATTGCGGGCAAAGGATTACTATTCAAAACCAAAACAAAAAAGTGGCTAAAAAGGATATCACTGTTAACCCCAAAACTGCAAGTCGCTTGGAGGCTTTTAAAGTTAAACTCATTAATAAATTACCAGTTTTGTCTACTCATGCTGATCCTAATCATCTTTATGATAATTTTTTTTAATATATACTGTAAACAATTTGATTCCACCTTTATTCCCAAGACTATCTCGGTTAATAGTAATGTATCGTTCAGTGATTGGGCTACCATTGGTATTCATAAAAGTAGAACACGGCTTTATGAACTGTACAATGAAAGGACTTATGTTAACACTGATGAATTTAATTTGTATGTTAGAAATTATTCAAAATTATTTAAAAAAGTTTGTTATATGGCCAAGTCACGTTATTTGCGTTCAAAAATTAAAAACAGCAGTAATGTAATTAAAACGACTTGGAACATTATTAATAGTGAAGCGGGAAGGTCTAGTAACCGAAATACTGATTACAGCCTGTCTATTAATGACAACATAATAAAATCTGACTCACAAGTCGCCGAGGCATTTGAAAATTTCTTTTCAGATATTCCCGTTTCAACTACTAAATCCCTAAACTCATCACCTTCTGTTGCTGAGTCTTTGCTTAAGGAAAATGTTAATGGTTGCGATTCGGATTTTAATTTTGAATATATTACATGTAGAGATATAATTAAAACCTTTCACACTTTAAATGTAAAAAAGACTGCAGATCTGTGGGGTAATTCTGTAGAAGTTGCTAAGTCTATTATTGACATTGTAGCACCTACTCTTGCTCTTATATTTAATAGTTGTATTGACAATGGGGAGTTTCCTGATCTTATGAAAAATAGTAAAATAATACCTTTGTTTAAATCAGGTAGTACATCAGACCCCACAAATTATAGACCTATTTCTGTACTACCTACCTTTAGTAAAATTTTTGAGAAATTAATTTTAGACCAAATGCAAAGATTTTTTAATAAATATAAATTATTACACAGCAAACAGTTCGGTTTTACAAGGGGTCGTTCAACTACTGATGCCGGTGTTGAACTTTTAGGACATATTTATAATGCATGGGAAGATAAATGCGATGCCTTGGGCATCTTTTGTGATTTGTCCAAGGCATTCGATTGCGTTCTTCACGAAACGTTAATCAGGAAACTCCACCACTACGGGATCCGGAATACTGCTCTGGATCTTCTTACTTCATACTTGAGTAAAAGGATTCAGAGCGTTGACGTTAATGGAGAAAGATCACCCGGATCTTTAGTAACGATGGGAGTCCCACAGGGCTCAATTCTTGGTCCTTTCTTGTTTCTTATTTATATCAATGACTTGCCGTACCTCATAAAGGATAATCATGATATAGTGTTGTTTGCAGATGACACTTCACTTTTGTTTAAACTTAAACGTCAGCAGTTGGTTACTGACGATGTAAATAGCGCGATTTCGAAAGTAGTCCACTGGTTCAATGTTAATAATTTGCTTCTAAACGAGAAAAAAACCAAATGCATTAAGTTTACACTACCCCACGTTAGGCAGGTGAAAACTAATGTGTTGATAAAGGGCGAGGAATTGAATCCTGAAGACAGCACAGTATTCTTGGGCATAACTTTGGATGCTAAGCTTCAGTGGGGTCCCCATATAGATAAACTGTCAAAAAAGCTAAGTTCCGCAGCATACGCCGTTAGAAAAATTCGTAATTTAACTGATATAGAGACTGCCCGTTTAGTGTACTTTAGTTATTTTCATAGTGTAATGTCGTACGGTATTCTATTGTGGGGAAATGCCGCCGATATTCAGACTATCTTTGTTTTGCAGAAGCGTGCTGTTCGATCAATTTATAAATTAAGTCCGAGACACTCTCTCAGAGACAAATTTAAAGAGATTAATGTAATGACTGTGCCTTCTCAGTATATTTATGAAAATCTTTTATATGCCCATAAAAACATAAAATTGTTCAAAAAATACAGTGATATCCATAATATAAATACTAGAAACAAACACAAATATGTTGTACCTACAACAAGGCTCAAGAAAATAGGTGGCTCGTTCAGATGCCAATGTATACACTTTTATAATAAACTACCAAGCCACGTTCAAGATCTAAGCCTTAATAAATTTAAATCGTTCATTAAACGTAAATTGTGCCAGAAAGCCTTTTATACCATTAAAGATTATATTGAGGATACAAAGGCTTGGGATTGAGTTGCTTCCAATTTCTGCATTTTGAGTGTTTTTGATGTTTTTTTTTTATATACACATTGACATTAATGTTTTTTTTTTTTAACTGACATTTGCTTACTTTTTAAAGTATTACATTATTTTAATTATTGTGAATGTGAAGACGATGTGGGTCATTTAGTTTAGGCATTTTATATTTATTATTATTCTCTCTATGGTCTGGCAGTTTGAGTAATTCATGTGGCCTACCCAAATGTCCTTTCTTTGGTATTGTTCGTCGAATCGTTGAGCTCCTTAAGTCTTGAGTTGAGCTGCATGATTTCTGACAAATGCGTGCACTGACTGGACAGGTCCTCTCAATCTGTGTGGTTCTTTCCTCAAAAGACCATCTCAGACATCGACCTACATGGTCTTCATATAACTTGACCAAGATATGTCTGGACTTTAAAAGAGACTATGACCTCTGAGTTTGTTTCGGCCTTTCTTCTCAGAGTAGTCAGATAGGAAACGCCGACCTCATCTAGTTTAAAAAAAATTATGATTGACGTGTAAAAGTGTTTGTGCAAACCTACTTACAGAAATAAAATCATTTATCATTTATCATTTATCATTTATAATATTGGTTAGTCCATTATTTTGAATTGTAAATATGATAATGATTAATGAATAATAGCCATAGTAATTAATGATAGCCAAGGCAGTAATGAAATAACACACAACAACCAATTAATACTTGATATCTGGCTAAAAAATAGAAAGGGTGTTTGAATACTTTAAAGGTATTTAAAACTGTCAACAGTAATGCTAACAACAGGGAATGTTTAGGAGGTTAAGTGTTCCCTTTTTATATTTTACAAATCGCCATTGGCCACCAATACAACGCATGAAATAAATTCGTACAGGAGAAAGGCACAACATGCCTGCACGTGGCATGCCGCGCAGGACAGCCGGCGCAGGCCGAGCTGCTAGTGGCGTGGGGAGCCGAGCCCACCGCGCGGGACCACTCCGGACACACGCCCGCTGATTGCGCCAGGTAAACTATAATAACATCACGCCTGTAATCACCGATGGATTAGGTAGAGGTGTAACAATAGTACACCCACATTTCACCAGTTAAGTCGCATGTAATAGGGGACACGCCTATTGCCATCAAATAGGCACAAATCCTCCCGCCCGTCTTGTTCATTTGCCATCTCGTCCGGTTTGTCCCATTCGGTCTAGTTATTAGAGCACAATTAATTGATTACACTTGTTGTTAGGCTAGTAAGTCATTTACCATGACTTGACCTTTTACTAATCCGATCAATTAGTGTCAGACACACTTCTGTGCGAGTTTGGACCAAGTAATCATGCGTCACGAATTCAGCCATGGATGGTAAAGAATATAATTACAAGAGCAATGAAAACTTCCACAGCATTACTACGAATGTATCGCCAAAATCTTAACATGTGCATGTTTGTAACCACCTTGTAAATAATTACATTTATAATGAATCTAATGATGCTGGTTGTCTCAATGGCCACTTTACCGGATTTTCTCGCATAACACAAAATGGGTATATACAAATAAAGACCGCAGTGTTTGGGAGCATGGACTGTCGTATAAAGCCCGGTTGGCTAAAGGGCTCTGACCCGAAACTGTGAATAGAGCTTTATATACATGAACGAAACTCATCCCATAGAATTCACATACTTAACCATATTTCATCCTACAAATGATTTAGTGAAGACTGTTAATAGATGCTGACCTGCTTTGTATTATTTCGGAGCTCATTTATCATCTGCCTACGTGATCATAACACTAGAATAGAGGTAACCTTTAGCTTTGTTTATGAATATGGCTGATACAAGGTCTTCATTGCAGTTTTACACCTACATTGATAAATATGGAGCTTAGAAAATACTTTTGAAATGTTAATGTGTTACATTATGAAATAAAATGTCAAATTTGAAGAGCTAAATGGTATAATGAAACTAAAATTAAATATTTCATATAGCATAACATTTCTAACATAGGTATATCTTTACATAGTATAAAACACAAGTCGCTCCCACTCCCTGTTAACTTAGATCTTTTAAACTCCGCAACGGATTTTAATGCAGTTTTCAGCAATAGATAGAGTAATTCAGGAGGAACGTTTATATGTATAATACATGCACATTATAGTACTGAAAAGCCGAGAAATTCAAAGATTTGTAATGTGATGTCGTAACAAACATATTTTTGTGCGCTTACATTGCAAACGCTGGCTAAACCTTACGAGATAGATCAAATCAATGTACTACGGAATTGTATATCTTACATATCGACAGAAAAGTCTGCAATGGTATTATGTTTATCTCCTAAGGATAACCCACAGTAACCATTTTTATCTTTTACATATTACAAAAAAGACATGGGTTATTTACCAAGCTTTTTTTTAACAACACAGTATTACTCCTTATCCAATTAAATCCATTAAATATGTTGTGCATTTCATGGAGATTAAAATTGCCCTTTACAGCATATCATTAAAATGTATATCTTAGAAGATATCAGAGATTTAAAAAGCGGGGGCAGAGCGGCTGGCGGCGCGGTACGATGTTCGCCGGGTCAGCTAGTCTGCAATAAGAGAAGAAGTGGTAGATTTCTGATGGGTATTGTGTTTCGATTAGAGGATATTATTTATCTTCGTGTTTTTCACGCAGTAACAATTCCCACGGATTATTGAAAGGAACATGGTTAAATCTCGACTACGATCTTCGGTTCACGCAAACTTATCAGTACCTACTCGTTTTCATATAATTTGAAGAAGTAATAGAATTTAGACTTTCAAGTAAGCGATCGACTTGAAAGTCTAAGTTCTAAAAATCAATTGTCTCAGTAAAATTATCGATTTTTGACCATTATCAGTCTGTATGATAACATAACATCACGCCTATGATTCCCGAAGGGTCAGGCAGCGGTGTACCGATAGTAGGTACTCCCACTTTTCGCCAGATATGTTTAAGACCCATGTTATACGGTGCGAGCCTATTGCCACTAACACAATGGACACAAACCCAGACCCTGGGCTGCTACTGAGAAATTCCTAATGGAAAAACCAAATAACACTTTGCCCGACTGTTTTGGTGGGGTCGGAGTCAGTATGATGTGTAAGGTTTACCCCTAATGTTCTATGTAATTCCTACAGACAGGGCGGCCACACTGAGCTAGCGGACCGCCTGACCGAGCTGGTGTACGAGGCCACAGACCGCATGATCTACTTCTTGACGGGAGAGAAGCCCGACCACGCGTCCGGCAGGCACTACATCGTGCCGCGCGCGCACGACACGCACGAGATGACCGACGTCGCCAAGGCCGCGCGGGGCAAGCTGCAGCTGGTAAGTTTTATATAATGGAATTTTAGATACAATCAATTATTCGGATCCCATTTGATTCTATAGTCTGTTTCAAAAGTGTAAACAAACCTGTTCAGGTTAAATTCTTATCACTCATTAAATGGAATAAGTAACACATTCATTTGTATTTAATAGGTTTCAACTTTTTATCTGTCTACTTGGTCCAACACAATTATTGATTGAATAACATTTTTAAATAGCAATTAGAAAAAAAAAGAAGTTATAAAATTAACCTCAATTATTGTCAAATGAAAAACATCGAAAATGATTAAAAACTTCACACAAGGTTATTTAAAATTAGAATATCCGGATACTAGCTCTGTCAGACACGAAGCCAGGTGAGACAGCGTGCTTTTTGGCCATGCCCACCAGTGAGTTCGAGCTCGCGACCAGTTTATTCTTTAAGTGTTCAAATTATCCAATCAAAGTACTCAATTTAAAAGTGGCACAACAAATTGGCATCAACCGTGACGTTTTCTGATCCATTTGTTTATTTATTTTTTTCATACATTTTCATCAGATACTTTTGAAACAGACCATAGACTCGATCTGTTAAGGATTAGACCGCATGCTGTATAATCTTTTAGTAAAATACACATTACTTGAAAGTTAAGCAACACCAGGAAATTGTAGTATACAACACCCAATATTTTTGCAATTCAATTTTTTGTGTTTTCAGCTACCAAATCATCTATTTGAAGAACTCGTTATGGACATCTACGACGAAATAGATCGCAGAGAAACAGAAGCCAGTAAGTACTTAATATTTCCTGCACAAAAAGTCGACCGCGTCAGCCTTCTATTTTTTTTATTTTTGTCAAGTTGCCTTTCTTTTTGACTAAGGGATTTCGGGATCCGACCCCGAAATACAGACTAACTTTCTACTCTGGGGCTCACTGGCAACTAACCCTACCATATTATGTAACCAAATTGTAGGTAATATTTTAAACCACTTCTTACATCTGAATTGTGTTTAAAACTTTGTACATACTTGGTTATGTATGTACTTGGATAATAGACAATATTCAATTTCTATTTCAATCCATGACTTTCTCTTGTATCATAGGTGCCTTTTCAAACACAAATCTCAGAGACAGATACAGCTAGACTTGGAACAAATATCTTTAAGGCGAAATGGTATCGTAGTCACGTAGGTTTTGAGGGGGTGAAGCAGACGCGGACGGGTAAGAGGCGCGCGGGGCCCCGCGCTCTGCTGCACTCGGCCGGCAAGCTATAGTCCGACTGCTGCCGCGCTGTTAGCGCGACCGTCTCTCGTGAACCAAAATACTTCTGCAGAGGGTCGCGCATACGGCGCGACGGCGGTCGGACTGTAGCGACAAGTAGCAGTTTTAATTGGTACTAATTGCGCAGTAGGGATTTATAGAAATTTATTTATTCTCTCAAAATATATACTGAGTACATAATATAGTACAAGTACAGTGTAGTAGTATAGTATTGTAATTAGGTAATTACAATATTATCTTATATTTATTTATAGCACCATATTATACCTATCTACTTACGAATACTGGCTTTCTTATAATAAAATAACTACTTATGAGTTCCTATAACAATCCCAATTAGTTCGCTGTTTGAAAATGAATGGGTACTAGTATGAGAAGTAGAATCCAAACCGGTTTTACCAAAAAACCGGTTCTTACATAGGATATTTTTTTTATCGCTACCAAAATTTTCATAAGGTGTCCTTCCTACCCATGAATATGAACAACTTTCTCCATGGAACCAACTCTGAAATCACGAAAAAAAATCTGCTGTTTCTTACAAAAATTTAATACATAGGTACTCGACCAAAATGTATGAATCAGCAGATTTTTTTCGTGATTTCAGAGTTGGTCCCATAGTAAAAGTTGTTCATATTCATGGGTAGAACAACCCTGTGAAAATTTGGGTATTGATAAAAAAATACCCTGTAGAAATGAAAAAACAGGTAAGTATAACAGCTTTTGTAATTATATTAAAAAATAAAATAGGGGGTGTATCATTCATGTTTTTAGCGGGGTTCTATAACGGGTTCTCTATCGGCTGCAAATTATTTTTCAGAGCCTCTGAAAGGCATGCCACGGTTTCGGCGGGAATCAACCAACTCTGGAAGAATGTGTGTGTGATAAAAGTTGACAAGTTATGGCTCCATTTTATTTTTCCAAAAGTCGTCATCTTTTTGGATGTATACAATTTCCATTTTTTCATCTTCTCCTCCCCATATCCCGAAAATGCATCGCTGCTTGCCCGTCACTCGTAGCTGTCCTTGAGCCTGAAAGTACCAGTTACTGTTTTTATTTATAGTAACTTGGGTATTCTTTTTGTTATACTTTAGAATTTTCAAAAGCTTTCACTAGTACACAGGGTCAAATTAAATAATCTAGCGAAACTCCGCAGACGTGACGGTTATATTTAATAGGGCATAAGTAGATAAGTAAGAGAGTTTAGTCAAAAAACTTGGGTGATACTGATTGAAATTATACTAGTGCCCCCATCAGAAGTTTCTGGCAATTGTGGTGGTGTGACAGATTTACTTATTTCTTGTGAGTCAGCTGGCAACTCCGTAATGTCAGACTCAGTGTTGATACCAGTTCTGTAAAACCAAAATAATAAACCATATGTATAAATAAAGCAATTGGGTACCTACCTACACGAAAGTTTTAGGGTCAAGTCACACCGAGACGCGACGCTGCGCGTACATTTCAATAGAGCTATTCAAAATCTAACTCTATTTACTACTCAAAAAGATACACATTTCGCAACGCAGCTCGACGCAGTGCGGCGCCGCGCTTCATCGCGCTGCGTTTTAATAGCGACTCAAAATCTAACTTTATTTACTACACAAAAAGATACACATTTGCACTATTGTTACGTCACGTCGCGCCGCGTCGCGTCTCGGTGTGAGCTGACCCTTAGACCATAATTATCTATCTTTATTAGGCCGTTTACACATTATGCCGCAGCTGCAACTGCAGTGGCGCCGCTGCATCAGTCACTCTTGGATTTGTATGAACCCCACACGGCGCCGCGCAGTGGCGGCGGCGGCGGCGGCGGCGAGTTTTGATAAGACCTATCAAAACTCGCCGCCGCCTTCGCGGCGTCGTATGTCGGGGTTCATACAACGGACTTTCAAAACGAAAGTTGTGTGCTTATACCTACAATAAATACGAGTTAGTACGTCAATGTCAAATGTCAAAATTGGTATATTTTGGGATAATAAATAAAAAAACTTACCTATTCAGGTTCATCAATTTCTGCTTCTTGACCTGAATATATTTTTTTATTACTTTATTTCAATATCCGCTTGAGTAGTCGGCGAAAACGGGCGCAATAAAGTTGTACACGGGTGCTCTCTAAGACGCGCTGCGGCCGACTGACGGGACTGCAGGAGCGGTGGGATGTCTGACCTGCGCGCCCGCTTTTTATAAATATTTCTTTTTAAAATTCTATTTGCTCTTTTACAATAAAATAAAACCATAATCCCCTAAAGTCTTTAATGGTGAACGTATAGACGAAATTTTATTGAAATTGCTGTATTTACAAACGAATAAAACCGTTTTTTCTCATAAAAAATGCTAATTTTGAGGAAACTTTGCGATTTTTTTGTATCGAGTCAAATAATGTCAATCGTGTTTTGGCCCTCATAATTCACTAAAGAAAATCTTCAATTTTAATAATCATGAAAAAAAATAAGGCAAATTTGTAGTTTTTGAGGACAAAAATTGATTTTACGTGCAGCCGAAATGCGTCAAAACATCTTCTCTGGGACACATTTCGCCTTAAATTATACAAATGTTTGTTTACTGTGCCAATGGTGCCGTCATTTTTACTGTCTATGAGTTAATACTAGTTTATATATATACTACATCATATGTTTATTTTCCCTTTTGTCTTTCAGTTTGGCAAACAAGCGCGACGGGGCTTGAGCGCTCCGGCGTAGTATTCTTACCAGTGAACCCCGCGCTGTCGGCGCCTCGCAACCAAGGGCGACAGAAGCTAGCCAGGCTGTCCACTGCAGAGATGGCTACGTTGCTACGAGATGTGCTCGTAGACGCTACGAGAAGACAACACATTGCTACTCTACAGCCGAGAGGTAAGTGTTAGCTATATATTAGAACTAGCTTATGCTTGCGATTTCGTCGTGTATTTTGTATTTAATTTTTTTTTTTCGATAAAATTGTGCAGGTTGACGCCTTTGTCTTTCTCCAGGTCCCAGGATACCTATCTTTCCAATTTAATAATGGTCGGTTCAGTGGTTCAGTGATATGTTAACATTGTGTATAAGTATGTATGTGATTATTTAATCAATTAATGTTATCTCCAATCGCCTGAAACACCTAGTTCAGGCACAAATCATGGGTGAACTTGTCATAGATTTAAGAAAAACTGTATTTATCGTTAGTCCTTATATTTAAAAAAAAAATTATTATTATTTATTATTGAAATTTAAAACCAGGCAGACAGATGAGAGAGAGTTATTAGACTCCTTTTGTGATACAAAATCGGTCACATTGAGTAGATATGAAAACTTGCATTGTGTACAATACTTACTGCATCAACGTATTTTAAATTAGCCACTTGCTTCTATGCAAAGGGTTATTTAAATATTTTTTTTTGTTATTTTACTGTTTGTATACTGTATATTTTCTATTATGATTTAATAATAAGTTATTGTTCCAGCGCCCACGTCTTTGTTAAACCCGCTGTTGTCTGCAAGCCATCTGAAACATTTCTCGCAGATGTCGGATGACGAGCCTTTGTATGACTCAGTGGCTTCAGATGAAGACTACGCCGCACTAGCTCCTATAGATTTAGATGTAAGTACTATTTTATTGATGTAGTTCTGAGTCTGCTTTTGCATCAATATTTTTGACCTTTTTCTAATGTGAATGATCAAAAATTTGATCAAATCGGTTTACCTTTCAACAGCTATCGACAGTGGTACCCCGTGCAGGTGAAACAGTATCTTCCACATACAACCCATCGCTGCCCATAGAGCATAATTCTATCATAGACATGCGCCGCACACAGTCTCCAAGCAGCCTTGCACACTCCGCCATACCCGAACAGAACCCCGAAATCGAAACCTTGAAGAAAGAAATACACACTAAAGACTCCACCATTACCGAACTGAAGAACCAATTGAAGAGTTTACAAACAATTGTTGAACAACTGACAAAGGAAAACAGTGTCCTGAAAACTACAAGCAGTGTTGACGATGATCAGAGTATGACGTCACAGATGTCGATAAATGACAGCTCTATCAATGTTGTAGAAGCCTCCAAAGCTCAAGAAAGAGGGAAAAGTCTAGAAACAGAACATTTTTCTCGCTCAGATGAAGTCGATGCGAAGTTATTAAAAGCCGCGCAGCGACCGGTCAGTATGTTTGAGACTAGGGAGGGACCAAAGAATAACTGGCAGGTTACTAAACACCAGGTACTAATCGTTATTAATTACACTAATTTACTTAGAGCTCGTACTAATTCGGTAGTATTAAGGTGATAAGAGTAGTCGCTAGTTTCATTAATATCGGTTTAATTGAGTTAACTTGTAGAAGATAATTCATTAATATGATTATAGCAAATATGATTGAGAAGTTGTCTCTTAATCGCTCCGTCCCGGCGCGGGCCCATAGCGGCCCATTACAATAGAAAATCAATTGTGTCTCATTAGCGGTGATTAAGCGATTAATAATATTTAGCTAAAAGTCCAGTCGTAAGAGGCGACAAAGAAATCACGATAATTATAGTGATACATAAAAAAACATTATTAAATCTGGGCGTTGGGCAGTAGATTGCTAACCAATAACAATAGACTGCGAAAATTTGGGTACCTATCTTGATGATATTAGAAATAAACGGTTGGGCGTTAATAAAGTAATTTGATTTCCTCGGGCGCGGTTTCTTATGGCTTATTCCATGCCGATACATAATCCGTTTTTTTCTAATTCAGTATTTTATCCAACAAATAATAATACAATTCAATTACCAAACTGAGATGCGGTGCACGCCTGCATGCATTCACGTAACGCGTATCAACCACACTAATCCAAGTTTGTTGATCAGCTGACAACGCTATCAAGCCTGGAGCGCTCGCTGTCTCCGCTATCCCTTGGAGGCGAAGGCGCCGACGTGGCGGAGGGCGGAGCCCTGCCGCGCGCGGAGCTGGTGCAGCGCCGTGCGGAAGCTGTGACAAGAGCAATCTCCGAGTTGTGGGCCGCCGCGCGTGACCAGCACCCGAGACTGCAGCAGCGAGGGGATTCTATCAGACATGCTGTCAGGGCACTACTGGCGCTTTTCCCGCAGGTACGTAATTTTCGATAACTACTCAAAAAAATAAAAAAAATAAAATCGCTCTCACGCGCAGATTTCTGACGTATGACATTCCCAGTTTCTTTTCTATACAAAGTATTCTTCCCTCTATGACTTGGTCAATTTGTCGTAGGCATCCTAAAAAGAGGTCATTATGACATAATATTTTGCCATCTCTTCGTCATTGAAGCATCGTTGGCTGTTCATTCAAAAACGCAGGGTATATAATAATTGATGATCGTTTGAAATTCGAGGAAGCTAGATGCTGTAGAAACGTGGTTCCATTGTCCTTAAGAAGTAAAATAATGTTCATTCTGTTCAGTCCCACTTGGGCGCCAACAGATATCCTAAACTATTGGCGCCCAAATGGGACCAACATAAAATTGCAAATATTCACCAAAAACATCTTTTCCTACAGACGAGCTCCGACCGTGAGCTGATGCTAGTATTAGGTGAGTTGCGCACAGCCTGCGAGGAAGTATCCCTCGCGTGTTCAGCGCCTTCGCCCCTCAATGAAGTGCGTGCAGCCGCGTACGACCTCGCCAAGGCCACCAAACTGTTAGTGACGCACTTCCAACCCGACTCATAGCGTTCGCCTCTCTGCTACTACACCACCGTGTAGGGCAAGACTTCAGTATTTCTCAAGGAGTGAAGTAAGTGACTCAAAGTGTTCGTGTTATTATTGTGTTAAGTGCAGTTATAAAGACTATGAAAGTGTCAAGAATTTAAAAAAAAGTGCAAAATGAAATCTGTTCGTCGGCTAGTATTCATGTGCTTGTGCGCAAGGAGATGTAGCGATTAGTATTTTTAAAGATTAGCTACTATTACATTCGAGCGTTGCACAGAAGCTGTCAACCAATGCATTTTTGAGGGTTTAACAATAAACGCACCTGTCCACAAACTAGAATTTGAATGAATATAGAAATGAGGAATTTAGGTCATGTGATCGACTTAACAAAAGTATAAAAACAAAAATAATTAACGTTGTCTAGTTATTTAAATCGGAATTTAAAAGTATTTTATATGTTGTTTGATCGGTTGTCTTCCTTTTAAGTCGGTTGTATATCGCAGCTCAACATCACCGCAGCTAAGGTTACTCTCTATTTAATTGTATTATTAATTATAATATAATATAATTATATAATAAAGGATGCGTGTCTAAATGAAGTGGAATATTGAATTTCGGTTTACAAAATCATTGCTAACTCGAAATACTAAATCGAGTTCAAATCTATACTAATATTATAAATTCGAAAGTAATTCAGTCTGTTTGTCTGTCTGTTACCTTTTCATGCCTAAACCACTGAACGGATTTCGATGAAATTTCTCAGAGAGATAGATTGTATCCTGGGGAACGACATAGGATAGTTTTTATCGACATACTTGACGGGCGAAGCCGCGTGCGGAATCTAGTAATATATATTTCACCCAAATGCAATAATTGGCAAGATATCTCGTAAGTTTTATGATTATGAAATGTTGTCATAGCAGAAGTTGATGTTACATTACATTTCAACCAATTTAATATACAAGCTAGTAAAGACCTTGTGCACCATATATTCCATCAGGACTTCCTCCTCAATTAAAGTAAGATAAATAAATTCCTACATTGAGGCTAAACTGTGTCTTAAGATCTTAGCATACTAGCTCATTATCACTCAAAAGTGTTCCAATATAAAAACCAATGAGATTCTAAACACCATACGGAGATTGAACAAATATGAAAATATGATGTCTCCAAACCACTCCTTGAAATAAATCAGCTAGAAATATAGAGATTTATATTACGATTCTAAATGACTTCATAAATAAAAAAATGGGACAGTATAATATGTAATAAGTAATTATATGATCTCGAGAACTGACAAAATATAATAAATATGAATATTATTGAATTTAAGAGTGACTATAGCGCATAGTTTAGGCAAGTCTGCTATTTTGAGCAATTTTAACAAACTAACTTTGGCTGACTTGAATAAACTGTATGCAAGTGGACATAGCTCTGTTATTATTATTTATTTACCATATTTCGTCAAATAAGTGGCTAAAATGTACCTACATAATAATATTATTCATATAATTGTTATTACGTTATAACAATTGTAAAATAATGACGAAATAATACAAAATGCTTGACGCTTTCGATGTACCTAAATGTAATTGCGGCGATTATTAGCTAGAAGAAATGTATAAAAATAATAAGTTCAAATATGTACAATCTCGTTGAAAGTATAAGTATAAGTGGATATAATTATGTAATTTTGGACCTTATGACTTTGGCTTAAGCTCGAAAATTATATTAGGAGCCTAGTTATATGAGGCTAGGTAGCAAATGAATGGTGTTAGTGATGTATTAAAATAATTAAGAATCGCGTTATAAATTAAATAATTTGAAAACGAACCAACAGTATAGCATTTCTGTTGAGTTGTGCGACAAGTATTAGACGAAATTATTGTTATAATGTGCTTACTTGACTGCGCAGACGCTGATTTTTAAATGTTTTGAAATTGCAAATATTTTTGAAGGTTTTCATCGAAGTATTGTCCAACTAAATATGTCGCGACTAATAAAAATAAAGTACCAAAAATTATTTTTCGCGACTGGCGTAATATTCCAATTGGCTTTCCAAAAAGTCTTTTGTATTCTTTAAGTAGTGTCTGAGGGCGCGCAGTCGAGTTATGTGTTCTTAATTGTACCACGGTGTGATCATATTGTGGTAAACCCAAGTGCCATGCCCACAGGGGTATTAAACATTTTCACTTGTTTCAAACTGGTATGACCAAAGCTTTTTCTTCGTTATTCCTCTACTGTCACAAATCTGCATTTCTTACTTACACTGTGTCATTCCATTCGATGTGTTCTATCGTATATTGTAATATTTCTAGATATATTCATAATACTTCCACTTCTGTATGTTAACTTTATCTTATTACAGTATTTTTGTTCTATTGAAGTGTTTGGTTGCTTTGGGATATCGCGTAATTCCAGATCAAGAATATAACAAACGGATATCAATATCGACTTATGATTTTTTTAAATGACAACTGATTAATATATCATATCATATAGCGAGGTATCACAGGGTTATCTTTGATACAGTTGTTTATATCGAATGCTAGAAGGATCTTTTGGCATCTGGATGACATTGACAGTAGGGTTGGTAAACATTTGTGAAATTATCACAGAAACGGTATTGAAAAAACAAGATGGCGGCGTTAGTTCCGATTTTGACCACGCGCCAAAAGAATCTTGTTGCGTTGTAATTATTCTTGTCTTGTCATACGTGCTTCCCAGAGCAGCGAGTTTCTACACGATACCTACGTAGAGGTGCTTGATACGTAATAGTTTCTCCATCCCAGTGCTCTTCTGTACCCAGTACACACTGAACTTGATAACAAATTGTGCCTAAAATTTTTATATTCATACATTTGTTAGAAGTACTTAGATAAGTTTATCGGTTCGTAGATTTTATATGAGCGTTTCATAATAATCTATATTACGTTGTTGGATAGGTATTGTATAGTTAACAAGGTGGATTTACTATTGTGGTTATTATATTATGTATAACAATATTAGCTTTCGTACTATGTATGGTATGTTTAATATGAGTACGTATTATGTGATCACTTTATGTGCCAATGTTTATGTAAAAGACGTAGAATAGTAAGTGGTACTCGATGGGATCCTGTTTCTGTATTTTTGTACGTATTTACAATATCCCACCAACACGACATAGCTTTACTTTATAATAAAATAAACTACGACGGTGTATGCGAGTGCGTACGACAATGGTGCGACGCCATGAGTGACCGTGACGAATGCTGTAATTACACTCCCGGGCTCCTATATCGAGCCACCACGCATTTCCACTTAGATATAAAGGCTTCAAACATCAAAATAATGACGGTTATTCCATTTTCCGGATACACGGAAACGCATGTCCGAAAATCACCCTTATGCCTAGTTGTATAAACGGAATTTATAAGTTTAGGGTGGATTCTCCGACATGCGTTACCGCTTATCCACCTTAGTGTGGATTTTTTGGGGTGGACAAACGGAATAATCTAATAATGATTGTGTCAAAGAAAAAGTTTTTATATAGTTTTGGCCTTCATGTGGGTGTATTACAATTGCTCCAAATTTGAATTCACGGCCATTTAAAAAGTTAAGTATCATTTACAAAAGAAAATGCAGGGTGGCTCTATTTAGGAGGCCGGGAGTGTATTAGCTACCTCTGCAATAGCTGCCATGTCTCATTACGTGTTGGTAACGGCTAAACAACCTTGACGAATTCGCTAATCAAATAATTATGGCGTGAAGTAGTGTACTCGCTTATTTGTAGTACGTACTCATGCAGCACCTGAGCAACACACTGGATCACAATAAAACATATAAAATAATTAAAATAAATGCAATTATTTATATAGAAGTGTACTAATCACTGAATAGATATCAAACTAGCTACGGAAACATGATCTCAAGCTGATTCGTATTAAATTTATTGAAATTTTTAACGTTTAAAATATTAACATTTATTATATTATTAATTTTGAAATCAGTTATTTGTTTCATTTCTCTAATTTTAATGGTAACGCCCAAACGGAGGTAGGTCCTAATGAATTTTGGGTCCAGAGGTCAAAATAAGGTACAGACAGTCCAACAAAATTTGCTAAACGCTTCAGTCTTTTGAAGCACAAAATACAAAAAAATTGTCGTCGTTTAATTCCGATATTAGAAACTCTTAGCTATTACATGAAATGCTAATAAGTAGTGTATCTAATAATTTTTGGTCTATTTTGATCACAATGTGTAAAAATGGCAGAGTCAATCTACTTGTTTTGCTGATCCTACAGGTACAGATCACTTCAAAATGATAAATTAACATAATTTGCACAGATAGCGAAGTATAATCGGGAACGCTTGTTTCCACCCGGTCATGCGTAGTCATCGGCGATCGTATTCGCAGAACGGGTAGGCGTGTCCGCGCGCCCGCGACCTCTGCCCGCGATTACGACGATGACGTAGCAACGTATACTGCGTAGCTGTAACCGCAGGTACCTCGATTGACCTTAACTCCGCATAATGCGTGCCTGCATCAACGCATTGTACTGTTAATCGTGACGGTACATATGTGCAGAAAGTCGAGTAAGGCTACGCTACTATCGCATAACTTAGCAGCTTACAGCTCTTCGCCTTAGTAACATAAGAACGAGTAAGTATCCGGAAAAGAAACAAAAATGACCCACAGTGCTCAGCACACGGTAAGGTAGTGCCTTCTAGGCACCTATTACCTACTACGTTACGTAAGGGACGCACGCGTGCATTTAAATACCCAGGGGAAACCCCAATATATATATTACGTTATAATAGGTAATTTTGTAGCCTTCGCCGAACTAGACTACTAAATTTAAATTACAGGATATTTTATAATAGAATGTGGCAACATTCTATTTTGACATCCTGAGGCTAATCAGGCAACAACGACGTGAAATAACAAAAAGCTAACATTTCAACACAACCGACGACCCCACGAAATTATTCTTAAATGAAACCACAAAAAATGTAAAATATTCTTTATTTCATTATAAAATTTTCTCACGCCCGTAATATTGTATTTTTAAACAATCATTACAAACATAATTACGTTATATTCAACACAGGTAGGTAATATGGCCTCGATTTTATTTTGTAACATTACATTTCAAATGGCGTGTCTTGTTAAAATAGAGTAATTACAGCAAAAAAATTGTATGTAATTGACAAAATTATTCTTTAGCTACTCTGATTGCTATACTCATTAAGTCGTTGCTCAGTGAACAATAGGATTGCTGGTGTTTACAAGTATACACTATACATACACGCTCAAGGCCTTAGTGTAATTAACAAAAAAGTTTGGGAGTTAAAACTACTCGTTCGTTATTTTTCCGAAGGTACCAACAATCACAGCGTTCAAATTATGGACACAAACGATTTCATTACACATTATTATTTATTAATAGGTATCTACCATGTTTGACCTTGACTTAGTAATAAAACACTATTGTATTGTGACCACAGAAAAAAATATCTTTTCTCAGTCACGTTTTAATGAAATGGGTTTCAAATATCTATACACTTCTGCAGGGTATACATGACATTCGCTACTTAAATAAGGCAGTGCCCTTCAAGTGAGCATTATTTGGACTGACCTATATTGTGGCCCAGCTTGTTATAGTATAACGCCTGAGGTAACGGGGTTAATGAAGCTCAGTAACCTCCTTACTCAGGTCATTTGTTGGTCTGAGAATGAAGCCTTTCTTATGGACCGCCGCGCTTTAGGTAAAGCGACAAAGGTTACATGCTCTGTGAAAGCGACCTTTCGCAAGACCAACCGAGGTACCTAAATGAGAATAATATGTATTATAGATGTAGGTAAGGACTAAGGTGCATTCAAGGTGATAAATCTGCGATGGCTATTACTTAACAATAGAGTCTATCAACCTACGTTGATATCCCACTGTTTATTTGTAATCTAGATACCAGTGAATGCATTAATTAGCATTTTTAAATAGTACCTAGAACTTACATTGCCTTCTAACTTTAGTCTTCTGACATAATTGTGATAAATATTAATGACTCCAAAATAAAAACTGGAATACCTACTAAAATGTTGGTTTAATAATAGCCCAAAAAGGCGAAAAATAGTTTTCACATTATTTTTGATGTGGTGCTACTACTATCGAGTATTTTGGCTCTCGTTCCAAGTCGCATTGACCCCGTTTTTGTTTTACAACATAAACGCATAATCTGACGTATGACTATGTATGCTACTATACCCAACAGTCGAGAATATTTCTAATGTTATCTCTACAAACACTCGAGCCGTTAAATGCGTGAAGATTTATTGATCAATGAACTAAAATAACCGGTCAGAGAAGCTGCCACCACTAGTCACCCTCACTATCTGGGTGTTAGAACTGGTAGAAAGCTGGCGGTTTTTTACGTATCCCAATTTTGTATGTATATAGAAAGGTATGTAGAAAAAGTATCTATATGTATGGCTAGTTATATAGCTCGACATAATTACATATGTATAGGTGAATCTGTCTGGTTTAAGGGACCATCGCCCTTCAAAATCTCCCTAATGCGCCTGCCACACACTCGACGAGTGGCATGGGAAGTAACGAGGAAAGGAGGCAGAGACATAGTGTGGCAACATTACTCGTCATGCCACACGTCATGCTCCTCGTCCTACCCACTGCTCCCTATTTTGTCGGTTTTTGCGCGCGAGTCAAAGGACCGGCAATACGAGTGCGAGTGGCCGGCCACATAATCGCGCGGTCGCAGTCTGCATGGAGCGCTCGCACAAGACGCACGCGTATGCAAAATTGGAAATTATGTCGTCGCCAAGCGTGGAATGGTCAAATGAAAAGGTGTTAATGTTTATTGATTTGTAGTACGGTAGGTATAATAAGTCACTATGTCAAGAATTAGTCTAACAAGAAAAGTTGTATTTATTAGTTATCTAAAAATGCATAGCGCGCACGCTGCCACCGTTTCAACGTCCATTGTCTCACCAAGGCAAATGACAAGTGAGGAGCGTCGCGATTAATTGCGCGAGTAGAGCAGTGTGTGGGCAGAGAGGGCAACATCGCGGCAAATCACGGCAGCGCGAGGAGCATAGCGATGAGCAGCGCAAGGAGCATAGTCTGGCAGGCGCATTACAAATCAACCGTGTGGAGTGCAAATTACTAAAGGACGCTGTCTGGCTCTGGCGACACTGGCCCCTGTGCCCTAGGGTGGCACGGGTGTGGAGGGTTCAGGCCACGCGTGCTTTCGATTTATTGAACCTATTACATTTGCAACACATAAACTATACTATAGGTATTTTGCCATTTGTACGCGACGGGACGCCATGGCATTTTCGATTCATTCAAACTTTTACGGAAATTGACTTTTGAGTACCTATTCATTAGGTGGTTAAGCGTTATGTAGGCAAATTCTTAGGTGCATTTAAAACTACATTAAAGGCTAAACTTGCATAACAGCACGCACGTGAAAAGAGCTCTAACCCAGCTACAGAACGTTTTCCGCGTATATGTTAATGGTTTCTTTAAAATGTTTGTGAAGTAAAAATTTAGCATGTGTGTGGAAGAACAGTTTTACATATGAAACGCGACAGCGCCATTGTTTTATTGTAAAACGTGCTCAACTTTCTGGACCTGAATTTTTACGTTTTTACAATCGGAAGAAATGCTATGTACTATACCTACTCGTATTTATGTGAAGTAAAGAAGTATGCAAATTGATTAAACGGTTTCACAAACTAGATTGTACGCGGTTTCGAAGACAACTTACATTATTGTACAGAATAGTAAGTTGAAAGACACAGATTGGCATTAAATCTACATTAGGTAATTAGTGTTTTCTTGTTAAATCTATTGGAACCGTTCCCATATTCCCATTATTTGGTTGTGTACTATAAAACGTAAACTATTCACATCCGTAAAGAAACTAAAAGTAGATACTTCTTCGGTATATCATTTGGTAAGGCTTAACTAAAGTTACTGAGATTTTCACGAGCATTTCCATATGCAGATGGCCTGGTTTCCTCCGAAGTACATGTAGCACATGTTGGTGCATTCATAGGTGACTTCGAAGCCGTAGCTCTCGCCAACGACGACATGGAAGGATGGGCCGAACTTCTTATCCATGGACTCTTTCACCATGCGGGCGGCCAACTCGTTGTTTTGCGAGAACTTTTCGCAAGCTGTGACGGACAACTCAACGGCTTCGACGCGCATCTCCTCTGACATGTCTGAATGCTGTGGACAAATGGGTTAGTTAGACTTTTCTCGAACCCTTTTGGTTTCAACTGCTGAAGCATTCAAACTACTTATTCGCAACGAATGATAACCCTGACACGTGGATCGAACCCGTAGCGCGGCGATAAGCGCTCTGCTTCGTTTCCGATGCTTTGTATATTGCAATGCCTTCAATTTTTAACTGTAGGTATAATTGTTTACTTCTGATCTGATATCGCCTCCCAGTTCCCTTACTTAAAAAAATGTTTTACAAAGTCGTACCTAACAAATTCCTTATGAAGAATCTCAAAAAATATTTCCCCATTAAAATGTCACGCCTCATCAGTGTGCAAACGCAAATCCAAGTTGTCTACACTTTACAAACCGATTGTCCAAACACGCGTAGTATTCGGAGATAGTACGAGATTGGGTCCACCTGCCAAAACAAACATATGAAACATCGCGATCGAACAGATCGGAGAGCTGTCGGCGAACAAACAAATGTGTTTACTTACCGCCAGCCGGTAATTGATAGCGATATTTGGACGAGAGAAATTTCTTACCGAACGTTGACTTGCAAAATAACGATTGTAGAGTTGAGAAAAGACGATGGTAAATAGACAAAGTTATGACATAGTGGAGGATTTCCTAGAAACTTACAATGGTGCGACGATGAAAAGTAGTAGTTACTGACATGGTCTGGACTGGACTAGGCTGGACGCTTAGAGTCTAAACTTGTATTATGCTTGATTGATACACGGCCCATTTAGGACTAGCTACTGATTACTGATATGCAGCAACTTGGACTGGAGCCCTTTCTGCGACAAATTAAAAAAGGCTGGACTGGAGTTGATCAAACGAGACGATGACAAAGACGTAGGTACCTGTTTGGGTATTTTCTAGGTTTTTTTATTCATCCATCAGTGAGATCATTGGTCGGGTATGTAACTCTATAGCCAAGGGTTCCGGTCGAGTGATGCGTTGCAGCGAGCCAAGTCATGCCGCTCTCGGGCCTTGACTCCGCCGAAATTTAATATCCACATCGTTTGATCAATATCACGCTAGTATACAACGATTTGGTAGTAGGTAGGTAATTAGATAGAAATTATATTCAATTTAGAAAGTTGGTACCCCTTTTTTTCAGGATGGGAAATCATCAAATGACCCCTCCCGCTCTGGGTGGAGCGGAAAGGAGTGTCAGACTCTTACTGACTAAAACCCACCCGTGTTCCTTCCTTAGCTTTTTATGTTCCGGGCCAGCGGTAACCCTTTCGGACAATCCCGCTGACCCGGCAGACTACCCCCCCCCCCTTGGTGCCCCTAAGGGCACGTTTCACTGTTTCATAAATATGTACAAAAGTGTCTCAATCATCAATTATTTGATTCATATTATGGATGTCAAAAGTTCAGAAGTGTACCACAGAGCATCTAACACTTTAAAGTTTAAAGTGTAGGTACCTAAAGGTTTATGATCGTGTTTTAGGCTAGCTAGCCCCATGGTGTAGTATGCAATTATAGTAGATACATACTACCAATGATATTTAATATTACATATTTTTATATTTTCGCAAATCTTACCTACAACTACGATTACAGATCTGCGATCAAATGCGAGAGTGGTTTACTTTTATTATCGTTGGTGATCGAACCTCGCATAACCCAGGGAATAAAAGGACATTAAGCCCATTCAATATTATAGTATATTTAGGTACCCACTTGTAAGTAGGTGTGTTCCAATAATTATATTTAGGTAGGTATGTTGTGTAGGCAGCAATAGATAGCAACGAACAATAACATTGACAAAGAAACGCTGATGTTTAAAGAAGTCATATAATTTACCCTTATGAGAGGATAGGTATGTATCACTTTCTCTGGTGCTAATGCTGTAGCCGCAGTACCCTCCTCTGCCATTGTCCATAAAATTCCCAAAAACACAAACACTACACAGCACAAAATTGTCGAAATACGACACGTCTCTCCGTGGACCGTTCAATGCAACGTCTCCCCACTGTTTACCCGTTGCCTTGGAAACCGTCGGAGGCGGGAAGATTCTGATTGATTTTTCTCAGCGCAGTGCACTGTGGCACGGTTGTGCGTGGCCAGCCACTGTCGCTGCGCTGGTTACTAAACTACTAATGGTAGTAAATAATGAGTTTAGACTCCAAGGTTGCGCGTGGGAGCAACTGGCTTTTTAACATGGTTGGCACTTATCTTCAACCTTTGAATATTTAATGGCAGGTACCAAAACTGGTATGCAGTAAATTTTTCCCAATCAATCTTGAACCTTATGCTTTAGCGATAAAGTTGAAAATCTATTAAAGAAATTTGACAGATTGTAGTAACTTGATGTGCTGGCGTCTGTACTTACGTAGTTAAATATTATTTTAATTAGCAAGTGAAGCTAGTGAACCAACTTAAAATATTCTTTTTTATGACTTCCTCAAGATATGCCACGGCACGTTCTATTTCTTTCACTTTTAGCCCTTGAATTGCGCTTTTTTTATATTGTAAATAAAAATAGCCCGTATACTTTGTGGACAGTTTGTTTCACTAGAAACACTTGAATTATGCAGAAATTCAACGTTAAAACTTGCAGTGGTAAATACTCTTTCAAAAAAACTAAAACTAAACTTCAACTTACTCAGCAAATTGTTAAGTTTGATCAATTACTGACTGTTCACATGAGCAGCATGCTCATGTGAACAGTCAGTTAAAAGCTTCTTCATCAGCACATTCAGCACTCAATAAATTAATTTACCAATATAAATATTATACAATACATGGTAGAAAATTAATTTATATCGTAGCAATATTGGCTTTAAGTCAATGTCAAACAACCAACAATCAATCAATGTCAAAATCAGCTGTGTGTTTGGTGTTCCGCAAAAGTAAAAATTATCTGAAACAAACTCAAATAAACGTGTTAACCACATTTCAATTAAAAGAATACAGATAGAAACTATGGCTTCCCGCTTTAGTGGCGCGTTACAGTTGACCGACCTCGACGATTTTATAACACCTTCACAAGTGAGTAACGTAACATAACCTATGTTATAAACAAACAAGTAATATTGTTACATTTCCTTTTCGATTCTGCTTTTTTAAATATGCGAGTGTAATTTAATACAATTTAACATTGACATAAAGTAAAAGAACAAGTAATTTTTATTTGGCCTTAACAAAAATAACCAAAAAAGTTTCCAAAAGTGATGTTGTTTGCATATTTTTGTCACCTAATATCGTGATCATTCTCGGTATTTCAAAAGTTTTCTATCAACAGGAATGTATAAAGCCTGTAAAAATCGAGAAAACAAAGACGAAAACTGGTGCAAAGATAAAGATTGGTGAAGATGGATACTTTGATGTGTCAAGCGGGAGGGAGCAGAAACTACAGAAAGTCGAGATTACCCTGGCAGACTGCTTGGCCTGTAGTGGATGCATCACGTCTGCCGAGAGTGTGCTGGTCACCAAGCAGAGTCAGGAGGAGCTGTTAAGGTAAGCCTTGTAATCTTACAGCATTTATGAATAAATTTGTGTGAAGCGTCTGAGCAAGTATGTGATGACACAGCAATATTATTGTCACATGTTTTTTTGTCTTAATTTAATGTTTTGTTATTTTTTTTATTAATTATTATTTATCATCATTTATTTTACTTTATTATGGTATAATTTTTCTTAAGAAGAAACATTGAATAAAACCAAAATTAAAAGTGTTGGAGAATATCATTGTGAATTATTTCTGCTCTTAACACTTTGGTTTATATTTTTCTAGAGTATTCTCTGAGAAGAAGTACACAGATAACAAGGGAGTGAGTAAAGATGTGAGCCTGATAGTGATATCTTTGTCACCACAGCCGACCCTCTCCCTTGCAGCGCGGTACAAGCTGACACCGGAGGAGGCCACTCACAAGTTAGCAGGTGCCTTTATATTTTTTATCTAACAAAAGTCAAAGTAATAAACTATATAAAAATATGAAAGTTTTTATGCCATAATGCTTATTTTAAAATAATAATAAAATGAGTTATCAATATGACTCAGCAAAAAAATAAAATGAAATTCAGAATTATTTTATGATATCAATAAGATAACCGAACCAAACAAAACTAAAGTTTCTAATTTTAGTATGGTTTCTGCATAGACTAAAAAGAGCGCATAATAATACATTTTTGGACGAGATTGAATAATGCACTGTAAGTGCAAAGATATAAAGTCCAAAGATGTACACTGCTTTTTTTTGTAAGAAAACCTTGCTGGGAAGAGTTGCTTCTGATGAGTAGATATCAGGAGCAACTCTCTACAAATTATCTAATCTCGTTGTAGGATGCTACGTCTTTTAAGTAAGTTATACAAACTCATAAAAAAGTTTATTATTCAATGTCATCAGAAAAAATCCTCAGGTCTGTGCTCCACTCAGTATGTGCAGTGTGAAGAACTGCTTGTTTTTAAAGGCTCATTTCATCTCTTGAACAGACTGTATTATGACTACAACTTGAACAGACTATTATGACTGTAGTACATTTTGCATGATTGTACTTATAATATAACTTGCCGTAACTTGTCCAGGGTACTTCAAGAGCTTAGGTGCCGACCTGGTGCTGGACATGACGATAGCGGAGGACTTCTCGCTCCTGGAGGCACAGCAGGAGTTCCTGCAACGCTATCAGAACCAGCAGACCGACCCCACCTCTAAGAACATGCCCATGCTTGCTAGCTCTTGTCCAGGTAAATAGCCATAGGCACATGAAGATTGGTTATAACTTTGCAAATTGCTCTTTTTATACCAAAAGTAATCATAGGTGGCGCAGTGGTAACGGCCTCGACTTACGAGGCGTGGGTTCAAACCCAGGTAGGTGTTTTACATTTGTGGAAATAATTACAACACCTCTGCTCTCAAAACAGTGAAGGAAAATATTGTGAGGAAACCTGTATGAGCTAGTACCAAAAATTCGAAGACATGTGAAATCTAGCAACCGGCACTGGGCGCGCCTCTCGAAGAGAGGTGGCTTGTGTCCCAGCAGTGTAAACATTTTAGGCTGATTATGATAATACTAAAACTGTAAGTGTGCTAGGTACAGACGCCAGCACATCAATCTACCCGAAACTGTCAAATTTTCCCAATCAACCTTGAACCTTACGCTTTAGCGATAAAGTTGAAAATCTATTAAAGAAATTTGACAGATTGTAGTAACTTGATGTGCTGGCGTCTGTACATCTAAATTCTAAACGTCATAAAGTGCAAAGACGCACATAAAAATACCAATACAGACATAAAACTGCTTGTCGGGCGTGTTTGAGTAAGCTCACGTTATTCTAATTAAATTATCCAATACACTGCTTTTCAGGGTTGTAACAGTTTAAAACAGTTTACATAAATACTCTTGTGTACACTGATTGTTCAAAAGACCACAGTATTAATCATGATAATCATAATTGTTTATTTGCTAAGAAAGTAGGTACAGTCAACAAAAGAGATAAGTATGCAGGATCGTCGGATATAGTTACAAACCGATGGATGTTGTCGACTGAAATTTAATTTGATAAATGAGCTGTTTGTTTTCTATTAATAAAATTAAATTTTACTCGAGAACATACATCGGATTCTTACTAAACTTCAATTATATCCGACGATCCGGCACACCTATCTTTTTTGTTGACTGTACATAAAAAAGGTCTTTAAAAAACTTTGTAATCCCTGTACAATCTACCATAAAATAGGCTTGCAAACATTGAAAATAAAATAACGATTTAACGTTCGTTGCTAACTGTACCTCATACTCCCTTCATACAGGTTGGGTATGCTACGCAGAAAAAACCCACGGCAATTTCATCCTACCATATATATCGAGTTCCAAGTCGCCGCAGCAAGTGATGGGGTCTCTAGTCAAGCAGTACCTGTCCAAGTGCAGAGAACTGAACCCGGGGGAGATATACCACGTCACCGTCATGCCGTGCTATGATAAGAAGCTGGAGGCGTCCCGGGAAGACTTCTACAGCGAGATGCTCAGCTGTCACGATGTGGATTGCGTTATCACTGCAAGTATGTCTGATTTTCCTTTTTTTTTGTAAAGGACCCCGCACAAAGTGTTAGATAAAACCCGATCGGCGAATTTGGCTGATATTTTGTTATGCCTATAACAAGTAGCAGTTAGAGTTAGTTAGCAGTTTTCAGCTGCATCCAGTTAGACTGGAAGCCGACCCCAACTTAGTTGGGAAAAGGCAGGCAGATGATGATGATGATGATGATAGCCTATACATGCACTTCAAGATAAAAATGGCTATAACTCTCAAACTGGCCGTTATATTTTTGCGCCCTATAGACTTTTACCCTATAGGCTATATTGTACCAAAACTTCAGTCTTTGCCGAACGGCTTTTTCCTAACACTGTGCGGGATCCTTTAACCAGGAGCATGTCGTAATTTCAGAAACAAAAAGCCATTGTTTCTCGCGTGGATCCACGTTGCGGCATTCGAAGTGTTAATTAAGGACCTGTATATTCGCAATACGACAGTCCCATCATACCTTAAATACACACACTCTACGCGTCATCACCATTTAGATGAGACAGAATTCTATGGAATGAGCCTAAATAAAATCTGTTTGTCTTCAAGACCCCATGATTATACTTAAATTCAGGTAATTGAAATGATGGGCAGGACATGTTACCGCCACTTACTCAATTATCAACTTTAGCGTCATGTAATCTACGTTTATTTTTGAGTGTGTAATAGAAAAGTCCTAAATAGGTTTTGAATGCAATGGAATTTGAGCTTAGTTATGATTATTACATTGAGTTTGTGGTTCCAAAACTTTTGTATGTCTTTCTAACCCTATAATTTCTGAAACCTCTAGTCGAACTAGAACAAATGCTAGACCTGAACAACAAGGCCCTGAGTGACGTCACGGGAGCGGAGCTTGATTGGCCGTGGGGCGCCCTGGGCGAAGCCCCGCCGGCGCTCCGCAGACACATCGGAACTGGGTCGGGAGGATACGCAGATCATGTGTTCTTGTATGCCGCGGAGCAGCTGTTTGGGGAGAGTAATGCGCAGCTCGTCTATAGGAATTTAAGGTATTGCATGTTTTTATTGTTTTTATATAATTTTGCGGCTCGATCGATCAGGTTAAGCTACGCTTGCCGCGGTTGATCCGTGGTTGGGTGACCATCTTTACATACCAAGACCCCTAGCTCCGTGTCTTGGAAAGCACATTAAGCCGTTGGTCCCGACTATCATTCATGGATCTTTGACAGTCGTTATGGGTGGTCAAAAAAAAAACCAAAAGTCTTACAACCTGTTTTACCAAGGGGTATCGTATTACCCAGTCATTGGGTTGTGGAGGTCAGATAGGAAGCCATTCCATGTAAAATACTGGTATTCAGCTGTATCTGGGTAGACTGGAAGCTGACCACAACAGAGTGGGGAAAAAGCTAGGCCGATGATGATGTTAATTCTGCCAGAGAGACTCATGATTGGAGTATTCCTATTCCACTTTGCGACTTTCCTGGTGAAGGAGGAGATGCGTAATTCTATTAAAAACGACCACTTTAAGGCTTTAAGGCAAACGTGAAATCACGAAAAAAAATCAGCTGTTCCCTACATTTTGACGAGTTATGCGAACATAAATGTAGGGAACGGCCGATTGTTTTTTCGTGATTTCAGGTTTGGTCCCATAGTAAAATTTGTTCATAATTGTAGGAGTCGCGACCTAAGTGGTGTAGACCTATGCTGCTAAATTAAACACTTCATTAAACTTTAAAGGTTTATTGCTAAAACGGTTGCTATACTACGCTATGCTAAATGCTTATGAATGAATTGCTAATAAGTACGAATGCACCCGGTTTGCTGTCCGACTATGCACTGATGCCGCGCCGCACTTAGCGCGGCGTAATTGATTAGCTAGATCAGCAAAACGTGTTCGATCGTAATTATTACATCGAACAATAATGATGAGAACAATAACCCTTAAGAGAAAAACGGTAATTAAAATTTCACCCTGTATATAACCACGCCACAATAAGCTTTTTAGTATCAAAAATGTCCGAGTTAAACCGCCGGCAGACAGGCAGGTAAAGTCTATTCAAATTTATGTTTCAAATTAATATTATTTCAAGTTAAACAAATATCAACTTTATTGTAATGCTATTTAAGTTTATTTCAGTGACTAACACTATTGAAAAGTTATAAAAATGCTTGAAGTTGTAGCGTAAACTGAACTTTATTGTGTAGAATTTAAAGTTATTTTTCCATAAACTCTATTTGTTTACATTTTTGGCAAATAAATCGCGAATGCAGATTAGACGGACTTGGCGAAACTATAAGCATTCCCAGTTTTACTGCGGAACCTAAAGTGTAAAGTAAATCAAAGAATATGTATGTAGCTTACAGAGACAAGACTGCGTATCTAGTAATGATCCGTATGTTGCAACAGTATCGTACGACACCCAGCGTCACAGTTCACAGTGTGACCCACACACAATAAGCGTGCCATTGTGTGGTGTGCCACTAATTAGTCAATGGCCAGCCCCGCATTGTTTGCAGACTGACGCAAACGCTGCACTCGTTTTTCTACGAGTTTAGTGCATAACTATGTTACGCGACCTAAAAATGTAAGACCTTTGCTCCTGACCTGTCGCGATCCCACGCCGGGCAAAGAATTACGTAACAACTGTAATTATATGTAGAAGTCGAAACGAAATCTTCCGTAAGATTTTCATAATCTACTTTCTGTCACAAGCGCGGTTGCCAAGCCTGTCCAGTGACGTAATTGCGTGACAATTAACACACACTTAAAATGACAATAGATCGCAATGTCTTTCATCTTGACAGTTCACCCACGTTCATTGAATTATTTACGTTGTTGAGCAGACGGTTTTTTCAAACCTATGAAGCAATGGTATAACGAATTTCCTCCAAAAGCCTTGGATTAAAAGTGTGTTCCGCAATTGGGGTGCTGATTTCGATCCCCGGGATGGCGGCAGTGATATCAAATTCTTATCAGGGCGAGCGAAGCGAGCCCGCTATATCCCACAACCTGAGCATTTTGTGGTACACTTTACGGAAAAACTATTACGCCTGTGGCGGTCATCACAACACGGGATTCTAATAAGCTAATAATTAACTTGAAATCAAAAATGTAAACACTCCACAATACAAGTAGTACAATATGTTATTTTCCCGTTACACAGAGTTGTCAAATTCAAACAAATGCCAAATCATAGACATCAACAGAAAACACATCATTGTCTTTGGGTATAAATAATAATTATTATCAGAACATTATATACACATTTACTTAGTAGCTACAATTAAATCACACATCATATCTATATACAAATATAACAATACCTATAAATATTTACACTGTACAAAATAAAAACGTATACATTGTAATGTACTGGGTGCACCTTTCCGAACGCAACTTCGGGCGCGTTCGGCTAAGCTCGGCCTTCGTCGGAGCAATGACCGACTAAAAATCAATTGGGCATCGTCATTGAGCTCAGTACTCGTTCTGGCCTACTTACCTGCACACGCTACTTGTTACAACAAAATCTAGACTTCTTTCGTAGACCTAGATCTCGCTAATCGCTTCGATAGCGCCTCCGTAGCCTATTGTCTGGGTGGTGTAAATTGTTCTCTGTCGTCTCGTATTATTGATATCATTAAAACTGTTAGAAGTGTCGAGATATTTATAATATAGAAATTATATTCCGGATCGCCGTTTCATTCGTCGTTTCCTCCATACACTTCATTGGTGACCCCGACAAGGAGCGCAGAAGCCACGTGGAGCTAAGATGCCTACCGGAGCAGAGCAGGGAGCGCAGGCGGGCGCAGCAGAGGTCAAGCAGGACGTGTGCAGAGTCAGCGTGAAGTTGCCGCCATTTTGGCCTGAGGAGCCGACACTTTGGTTTGCTCAAGTAGAAGGTCAGTTCGCGATAGCCGGCATTACCGCCGACGCCACGAAATTTTACACAGTCGTGGGTCAGCTAGACCATCGGTACATGGTAGAGGCAAGGGATATTATAGAAAACCCACCGGCACAAGAAAAATACGCCAAGCTCAAGGCTGAGCTCATACGACGACTATCCGACTCGCGTGAGAAAAGGGTTCAGCAACTCCTTACTCAAGAGGAGCTCGGCGACCGAAAGCCATCGCAGTTCTTGCGGCACCTGCAGACTTTGGCAGGACCACATGTACCAGACACATTCCTGGCCACGTTGTGGGCGAGCAGATTGCCGACGAACATACAGACGGTAATTGCTTCACAACCTAATCTCCCCCTTCAGTCTGTCGCAGATTTAGCCGACCGCGTGCACGAGATCGCGCCAACGCGGCCAGCGCTCGCGACACCTCCCGCCGTGGCGAGCACGAGCACCAGCAGTGACATCGCGGAGCTGAAACAGTGCATGGCAGAGCTATGTCTACAGGTAGCGGCTCTACAGAGGCAAGGTCAGGTACACCATCGCTCGCGCTCTACAGGAAGGTACCAGCGTGGTGGCAGAGAGTCGACCCCAGGCCGACGCCGCAGTCGCTCACGCTCCGGCAACACGTGGAACGATGCTCACTGCTGGTACCACAACAGTTTCGGTGATAGGGCCACGCGGTGCAGGTCGCCATGTGCGTACGCGGGAAACGCCGCCGGCAGCCGGAAATAGCGGCAAATGGCTGCCCTAACAAACCACGCCGCCTATTCGTGACAGATCGGGACTCTAAAACCACGTTTTTAGTGGACACAGGGTCCGACCTGTGCGTGTACCCACGTGCAGCCCTACCACAGCGGCGCAGCAGGACGGCGTACCAGTTATACGCGGCAAATGGAACTGCCATCGACACCTACGGTTGGGTGGAGCTCCACTTGAATTTAGGGCTTCGCCGCGTATACTCTTGGAAGTTTGTGGTTGCAGACGTCACCAAGGCAATCATAGGCGCCGACTTCTTGGCGCATTACAACATCCTGGTAGACCTCAAAAGTTACCGGCTGATCGATGGCCTGACCCAGCTGTCTTCGCCGGCGTCGTCTGCGGCCGGTTCTGCAGCAGTGATCGCCTCAGTGAAGTCCGTAGGAGGCAACACGGAGTACCACGAGATACTTCGCCAGTACCCGGAAGTCACGCGGCCTGCGGGAACACAGAAACAGGTCAGTCACAGTACCGAGCATCACATCCGCACCACACCAGGTCCGCCTATCACTGGACGACCTCGCCGTCTTGCCCCAGACAAGCTGAAGGTGGCGCAGAAGGAGTTCGAGGCCATGCTAGCTAACGGCACGGCACGGCCATCAGAGAGTTCGTGGTCGTCCCCTCTTCATCTCGCTCCTAAGAAGGACAACAGCTGGCGGCCATGCGGTGACTACAGGGCACTCAATGCCCGCACTGTCCCGGATAGGTACCCCATCCCGCACATACAGGACTTCTCACATCAGCTGTCTGGCAGTAGGATTTACAGCAAAATCGACCTTATAAAGGCATATAATCAAATACCTGTCCATGCAGCTGACATACACAAGACAGCGATCACCACACCATTCGGACTATTCGAATTTCCTTTCATGACCTTTGGCCTCAGGAATGCCGCGCAAACGTTCCAGCGATTTATGGATGAGGTGCTACGCGGACTGCCCTTCTGCTACTGCTACTTGGATGACATTCTTCTGTTCTCAGAGACAGCAGCCCAGCACACCGAACACCTACATCAGCTCCTGAAGCGGTTATCCCAGTATGGAATTGTCATCAACTCGGCCAAGTGTGAGTTTGGCCGTACCAGTATCACTTTCCTAGGACACGAAGTTACTGAGGAAGGTGTTCGCCCGTTGCCGGAGAAGGTGCAGGCAATCCAGAACTTCCCAGTTCCCAGGACCGTCAAGGAGATGCGTCGCTTCTTGGGTATGTTCAATTTTTATCGCCGCTTTGTCCCGGATGCCGCTCGCTTACAATCGCCACTCAACGTTGTTCTAACAGGGCCTAAAACAAAGGGAACGCAAGCTATTACTTTGTCGCAAGAAATGCTAGACGCTATTAACGCTTGTAAGAGTAGCTTATCTAGGGCAGCACTGCTTGCTCACCCAGAGCCCAACGCTGAGCTGGCGATATTTACAGACGCTTCAGACACCTCTATGGGCGCAGTGTTACAGCAGAAGGCAGGTGTCACATGGAAACCACTAGCATTTTTCTCCAGGCGCCTGTCGGCGTCACAGAAGAAGTACAGCCCGTACGACAGGGAGCTCTTAGCCATCTACGACGCAGTAAGGTACTTCCGACACATGGTTGAAGGAAGGCATTTCACGATCTACACGGATCACAAACCCCTCTCTTATGTGTATGCACACAACCGAGACAATTGTTCACCGAGGCAATACCGGTACCTGGACTACATTGCTCAGTTCACTACAGACATCCGGTTTGTCGCAGGCAGGGACAATGTTGTGGCGGACGCGCTGTCGCGTGTGGAGTCAGTGGCGGTACCGGCGTGTAATTACGCAGCTCTTGCACAGTCCCAGCATAAGGACCACGAGCTGCAGGGGCTCATAAACAACAACACTACGTCACTCAAGTTGTGTAAAGTACACTTGGAAGGCACAGGCACGGAACTATATTGTGATGTCTCCACTGGTAACACCCGTCCTTATGTTACAGAGCCCTTCAGGAGGCAGGTGTTTCAAAAACTTCACCAGCTGAGCCACCCCGGCAGGCAGGCCACAGTCAAACTGATTTCAACACGTTTCGTTTGGCCTGGTCTGAAGAAGGACTGCAGGGCCTGGACCAGAGAGTGCGTAGAGTGCCAGAAGAACAAAATCTCGCGGCACACAACCAGTCCCACCTCAGCTTTCCCTGTTCCTTCCCAACGCTTCTCCCATGTCCACATGGACATAGTAGGGCCACTGACCGTCTCAACTAATTACAGATACATACTGACGGTGGTCGACCGCTTCACCCGTTGGCCCGAGGCATACCCCATCGAGGACATCACGGCGGAGACATGCGCCCGCGCCTTCATCACTGGCTGGGTGTCCCGCTTCGGCTGCCCCCATCGCATCACCACAGACAGGGGCAAGCAGTTTGAGAGCAAGCTGTTCCACACCATCGCAGCAACCCTCGGTAGCCAGCACCGGCCAACCACGGCGTACCACCCCGCCTGCAACGGCATGGTGGAACGCCTACACCGCCAGCTGAAGGCGGCCATCCGGTGCCATACCAGCACCAACTGGTCCGAGGCACTACCCCTGGTGCTGCTCGGCATCCGCAGCGCCTGGAAGGAAGACGTCAAAGCATCGTCAGCAGAGCTCGTCTACGGCGAGCCCCTAAGGCTCCCAGGCGAATTCATCGCCCCCACACTCACCAGCACAGTCGACTACACCGACTTCGCGTCAAGACTCCGGCATCACATGGCGAAGCTGTCTCCAGAACCGACGAGTCGACACGGCAACAAGCCGTTTTACGTGCCCGACAGCTTGCCAACTTCGTCACATGTATTCTTGCGACATGACGCCGTTCGCCGGCCGCTAGACCCGCCGTACACCGGGCCCTACAGAGTCCTGCAAAGAGGCGAAAAAACATACCGTATTGAGGTAAACGGAAAGGAAACCACGGTGACCATAGATCGGTTGAAACCCGCTTACCTCAATAACGCAGACTACAATCCCACCGGCGCAACAACGGGCACAAACACAACTCCGACGCCTCCGCTACCCACCGACGCCACCGAAAAGAAAACTCGCTCCGGCCGCACTGTTCGCTTCCCGGACTACTATCGCCCGTAGCTAAGTAGCCACGGTCTCAGGGGGGGAGTAGTGTGGCGGTCATCACAACACGGGATTCTAATAAGCTAATAATTAACTTGAAATCAAAAATGTAAACACTCCACAATACAAGTAGTACAATATGTTATTTTCCCGTTACACAGAGTTGTCAAATTCAAACAAATGCCAAATCATAGACATCAACAGAAAACACATCATTGTCTTTGGGTATAAATAATAATTATTATCAGAACATTATATACACATTTACTTAGTAGCTACAATTAAATCACACATCATATCTATATACAAATATAACAATACCTATAAATATTTACACTGTACAAAATAAAAACGTATACATTGTAATGTACTGGGTGCACCTTTCCGAACGCAACTTCGGGCGCGTTCGGCTAAGCTCGGCCTTCGTCGGAGCAATGACCGACTAAAAATCAATTGGGCATCGTCATTGAGCTCAGTACTCGTTCTGGCCTACTTACCTGCACACGCTACTTGTTACAACAAAATCTAGACTTCTTTCGTAGACCTAGATCTCGCTAATCGCTTCGATAGCGCCTCCGTAGCCTATTGTCTGGGTGGTGTAAATTGTTCTCTGTCGTCTCGTATTATTGATATCATTAAAACTGTTAGAAGTGTCGAGATATTTATAATATAGAAATTATATTCCGGATCGCCGTTTCATTCGTCGTTTCCTCCATACACTTCACGCCTATTGATTTGTGCTTTAACATAATAATTTATATTTATATGTAGATGTGTTATCAGTAAAAAAATAATAATTTAAATTATATAAAAATATTAAAAAAAACTGCCTTAAAGATTATTACCACGCAGAAAAACGACGCGAGCCCTCACAAAGCTCTGCTTTTAGCTAGTATTATTTCATTCTCAGTCGCAAACAACCCAATATTTTCCATTTGTGCCTGCTTTCTCGCCTTCTTTTACACGGGACGTCAGTTGAAATGTGGGTGTGCTGAACGATATACATCTGCCTACCGTTTCGGAATATGAAAGCGTGGCGTTATACAAATGTTATCTCCCCAGGAACCCCGACTTCCGCGAGGTGACGCTAGAGAAGGACGGCAAGGAGGTGCTTCGCTTCGCAGTCGCCAACGGCTTTCGCAACATTCAGAACTTGGTACAGAAGCTCAAGCGTGGCAAGTCGCCTTACCACTACGTAGAGGTCATGGCTTGCCCCTCAGGTATGTAACTACTTCAGTTTAGTTGGCATTTGAGGTAGAACAAATATTTCATAAAGAATTGGTAAACATCAGCTGATAATCGATGTGAAAGATTAAAGGTTCAATTGTTCTTTTGCAAATGGCTTATCATTTGCAAAAGAACAATCGAATCTTTAATCTTTCACATCGAATTCTTTTTATAACATGGTTAACCAATGATAATAATGTTTTGTCGTATCGTAATATACCCACCTATGTAAAAATATTGAGGGTTATGTATTGCCAAAACCCTCTTTTGTACATATTTTTAAGATGGCGTCTTTGAAAGAATGAAATCTTTAGTGACTATGGTCCAATTAATAGGCGGGGGCGGGTAAATTAGAAAAAGCCAATGAAACCAGTCGTAATGATGGTAATCTATACCTTCAACATTGTAGGATGCCTGAACGGCGGCGCGCAGGTCCGGCCGGGCGGCGGCGAGAGCGGCCGCGAGCTGCTCGCTCACCTGGACACCATGTACTCTGGGCTGCCTCTAGCTGTCCCGTCAGACAGCAAGCTGGTTCGCAAGCTATACGCCGAGTGGCTTGACGGCAAGGAATCCGACAAGGCGCGAGCTATGCTGCACACTACCTACCATGCCGTCGAGAAGTCAGACATAGCGCTTAATATTAAATGGTGATCGGTTGTGAAAAAGTATAACGGGTGTAAAAAGATCCATAACGATGCCGAAAGTTATTTGAACTCCCCGCCATTGTGATCATTGTTTGTACTCGACCATACCTGGAAACCTTCTGGCTACAGAGATATTGAAAGTCAAAGTTTTTTTGACATACATATTTTTTACGAAAACCAGTTTGTTTTTTTTTTTAACTTAACTTTAATTACCCCCGTGACTCATATAACGTTGCATGCACTCATAAGCACAATGTGTTGCGTGAGTTACATTACGAGCTACAGCAACAGCGCTTTTTCACATAAAAAATTTAGTAGTTTCCCAGCAATTATTTTTGTACAGACGCCAGCACATCAAGTTACTACAATGTTAGTTAGTTTGATGTACGGAATGCGTAGGTGATGGCTTCGTGATGGGTATGTTTACACCCTGTAGATAACGACGTTCACGAGCGCACGCCTTGTAACTCTTTATATCATTGTAATATGGTATTAATTGGAATGATTGAAGTGCGTTAGTGGAACGCAACAGCTGTACAGCCCGATGCAAACTTTACGGCTGCTCTGAAGTGCGGTACTCGCAGCGCAGTGCAGTTCGCATGTGCGCATTTTATGTGCAAGCGCTGACACATGAATTGTGTGAAATGTTACTGTGCAGCGACTCGCCTCATGTTCCGAGCCGCCAAAAAGTTTAAATCGCACTGTACAATGCGTGCCACGAAAGACGAGACTTGACACACCACGTGGTCTGACATGCGCAGAACACGATTTTAGGTATCTTTAGCGGTATGCGGTCTGATTGCGGGACGGGACCGGACGTCATAGGGGCGGCGGAAAGAGCGGGGGAGGCGGGGTCAAGTCTCATCTTTCGTGGCGCGCATTGTACCAGGCGTTTAATTTGGCCTACCGAGCGTTAGAAAAAGTTCAGTTTTGTATAGAGTTGTCGCCGGTTTGACCTGTGTGGACAGTCGAGTGTTCTAAAGCTCGATGTGTCAAATAAAGTCTCGGGTACATACCTACTTAAAAAAACTTAGCTTCCGATCGCCTGGCGCCCCGGAGTTTGTAATACAGCACTGTACGCTACTTGTGTGTTACAAGTAAGCAAAATATTTATACTGAACTTCCTGATTCTTGTTTTCACACCATTCATAATTATGTGATGAATGTGTTATGAACACATTCTTCAATCCATGTAATTTGTTCGTCTCACAACATTTTTATTCGATCATTTATAAAAACATATACAGGGATATTTTAAATTGGTTAGCAAACACGCGATGGACATCAATATCTAAACGCAATGAAACAAATGAGAAATTAATTTTATCCTTTTGTGTGGGGTCATCGGCCGTAGTTAGCGAAGTCACTTGAATTTCACAGACGTGATGAGTTTCGATACCTAAACACGGTAGTCCAAACAGATTTTCTCAAATTAAACTTCAAGTAACAAAACTACCAGAAGTCGTTGACCCCCGAAAGAACATCAAATTAGTCATATATTTTTTTGTTTGATCGTGTTTAGATACCGACACCGGCACGTCTACAGTTTCGCTAGCTTATGTAATTTAACCCTGTATATTTTTTTCTCTGCAACTCGTCATATAGTCTGTTTTTGTATGTACAGACGCCAGCACATCAAGCTACCCGAAACAGTCAAATTTTCCCAATCAACTTTGAACCTTATGCTCTAGCTATAAAGTTGAAAATCTATTAAAGAAATTTGACAGATTGTAGTAACTTGATGTGCTGGCGTCTGCACCTAAGTATAATATTAATAGTTTAATACTATTCCATAAGAGATATCCTATACTAGTTCGAAACAATCGAGTAGTTGACTACACTACTATCCTACTAATAGATATTATAAATGTGAAAGTTTGTGAAGATGTTTGGATGTTTGTTACTCAATCACGCGTAAAACGTTGAACAGATTTGGATGAAAATTGGCACATAGACCATTTCCTGGATTAACACATAGGATACTTTTTATGCCGATATTCCCACGGCATCGAAACTTACGCGGGTAAAACCGCGGGGCGCTGCTAGTGTATAATATTTGTTTTGTTTCGTCTCTAGTTGTAAGCTATGTTGTGATATTGTATATTTGCTTATAGAATGACATATAGTTGTAAATATCACGATCTAATTGTAAGAACAATACACTTGTTTAAAAACATCGTGTTTGTGTTCACTACCCATTTGCATATATGTACGTACAACTTATTCACTAGGTATAAATATTTAATGGTAGGTACCCTTTATAGATGACTGTGGGTAAATTGATGACCCTCCGTGTCGCAACTAAGTGTTGCTCATTTCTTTTGTGATGGGATACTCCCATTCATGTAAGGATCTCCCACTCTGATGCGATTGATTTATTTCATCATGACGTCAATGAGGAATTAACGAGCCCCTCGTGCAAAAAATCAGCTACTTATCTATCTATATTATAAAATTCAAAGTTCTGACTGATTGATATATCAACGCACAGCCTAGACCGCAAATCCTAGAAATATGAAATTTGGTGGGTGTTCTTTGTGAAAAGTAGATACCTATCTATACTAATATTATAAAGAGGTAAAGTTTGTAAGTTTGTATGTTTGTAAGTTTGTATGTAGGGGGTAATCTCTGGAACTACTGGTTCGAATTGAAAAAATCTTTTTGTGTTGGATAGTCCATTTATTGAGGAAGGCTATAGGCTATATAACATTACGCTACGACCAAAAGGAGCGGAGCATCAATGAAAAATGTTACAAAAATGGGAATAATTATTTCTTTTTGAGAGCTTCCGTTGCGTACGCTGCGTAAACGGTTAAAGTTACGTAAAAATCATGTATGACGCAATTGTTCGCCTTTAAAAGTTCAAAAAAAAAGTCCGCGACAGTATATGTTTATCTGTCAAGGTTGACTAACTATAACCTTTTTTATGGTAATCAAATTTGTTCTAAAATAATGCATTATTTGCGAAGGTGTTTTTATAAACATGATATTGATCCTTATCCAAATAAATACGTTATTCAGCACAAGTATTTAGTTTTGAACAAAATTGCCCTTGACAGCATTTGATTTTAATGAATATTTTAGGAGATATCATAGTTTTAAAATAACTCCGCAAGGCAGCTCTGCGAGGTACTATACCGCGTGGCCCAGCCGGGTGGCCGGCTAGGCTACCTAATACGAAACTGTTGTGCTCAGTAAACTGCTTTTTTCAATTTTAAAAAAGTAATTTTTCGACATAATACTTACGTTTGGATGATTATTATATAAACAACAAAATGTTAATCCTTATCAAAATAAATTATTTTATGTTCACAATGGCATTATAGTAATAGTAATATATAATTATAATTATCTAATCTCTGGAACTACCAGTCGGATTTGAAAAATTCTTTTTGCATTTGATAGCCCAATTCTTGAGGAAGGCTATAGGCTTTAACATCACGCTATGACCTTTAGGAGCCGAGCAAAAAGAAAAAAAGTCAGAAAGAACGCTAAGCAAAAACGAAGTAATAGCGCGGGCAGGCGATGCGATGCGACGGGGTGGGTCGGAGTAACAAGAAAATTCACGCGGACGAAGTCGCGGGTAGAAGCTAGTCCACTATAAAAGGGTTTTCGAAATTCCACCCCTAAGAGGGTGAATGGGGGGAGGGTGAAATTTCACGCGGATGAAGTCGCTGGCAGAAGCTAGTTACATATAAAAGTGCAATACAACCTACGCGCTCAAAATGTATGGAAAAGCATTTTTTTAAAATAACCGACGAAAATTTTAAAAGCTTAAAAAGTTTCAGAATCATGCACTGAATCCAAGGCAACAGGACGCGGCGATGCCACCGTATGTAACCAAAATATCTCCATTAATCTATACTAATATTATAAAGCTGAAGAGTTTGTTTGTTTGTTTGGTTGAACGCGCTAATCTCTGGAACTACCAGTCGGATTTGCAAAATTCTTTTTGCATTTGTTAGCCCAATTCTTGAGAAAGGCTATAGGCTATTTAACATCACGCTATGACCTTTAGGAGCCGAGCAAAAAGAAAAAAAGTCAGAAAGAACGCTAAGCAAAAACGAAGTAATAGCGCGGGCAGGCGATGCGATGCGACGGGGTGGGTCGGAGTAACAAGAAATTTCACGCGGACGAAGTCGCGGGCAGAAGCTAGTTATATATAAAGCTAAATATTTATTTCAAAACTTATTCAATTCATATTCGGGGAAGACCAGCACCCTAATTGCGTAACACACTAACACACTCTCAATTTAAATCACTTTGAAGGATATTGCTAATCCATTGCTTCATATGTTCGAAAAATGTGTCTGCTCAACAACGTAAATAACGCAATGAATGTTGTTGAACTGTCAAAATGAAAGCCGCTGATAGTGTGTTACGCAATTACCCCGCTGCGCTGGTTGAGACTCGCACAGACCAGGGAAACAGCACAAAAGCGAGGAGCCATATTATACTCAGCAGTGGGTAGAACAAGGCTACGAATGATGATGATGTAAACATATTCCTATGACAGATTCTTTACACTATCATCTTAGTAGAGAAATGAGTGATCAATAATCGGAACAAATCGAACGAAATCTTCGAAAATGTTACGTTACATACAAAATGTAATTAGTGTGAAAGAGTTCTTTACGAAAATTTTAGTTCCAGAAACAACAGTATTTTGTAAAAAGCAATCGTCCAACATTCCTAGCGCTCACTTTTATTTCAATAATTTCCGCACACATGCAATTTTGACACGCTTCATAACTTGATTACTAAATATTTAGTTAGCTTACCTGACCGTGCCTAACTCATCCTAGTTGCGAAGTTCTGATGTGCTGATCACACCACGTCACGCTCCGTTATCGTGTCGTGTCCGTCTCGTGACGTGTGAGTCAGCTCGTGAGTTAATGAATAACGATCGCAGCTATCGATCGTATTCCGTGCAGTGGCGAGTGCGGGCGTGGAGGCGACCAATCTCGTGTTGTACAAATAATGTCTAGTGTTTACATAACAAGTGTTGGACTGCGCGACTGAACGCTCCTCGACACGCGGCACTAGCGCGCGATGGAAGGCTCGAGTATCACCGCGACCAGGATATACTGTGTTCTGTTCTGCACCATCATCAAGGCCGTGATCAGCACGGGGCTGGGCAAGTGCCCTGTCTACCCGCCGCTGCCCAACTTCGACATACAGCGGGTGAGTAGCTCCACATTCCACATTATCACGTGTGCCGCGTGCATTACAGTGCATTTTTGTATTGTAACGGTAACGTTCGTAAGCGTAGGTATTAGCTGGCTTGAAGTTATAGGGAACTTGTGTTCAATAGAGTTCACTAAATATGTAAATTAGTTTACTCCACTGATGTTTACACATATCTACACGCATTATATTAGTAGGGAACTGTTAACGCCAAAAACGTTGATATAAAATTACAATATTATTAACCCCTAAAACTTCGAGAGACACTTCTCACATCCGCGGCAGTATGTTACTTATTGTCTAGCGTCCTAACAGACTTTCCAGCATTCACATCATCATTTGCCTTGCCTTTTCCCAAATTTTGCTTCCAGTCTAACCGGATGCAGCTGAATACCAGTATTTTTTCTGACCTCTACAACCGTTACTGGGTAAACACGATGTCTATCCCTTGATCCAACAGTATATTGTAAAATATCCTGCTTAAATGTAGATTGTACTTGGAGGCATAAGCTTCTGCTTGCCCCCTAACTACTACACGAGTTAGGGGGCAAGCAGAAGCTTATGCCTCCAACACCTCCATCCACCATCTTACATTCACCTCATGGCGCACTTTCCATGATATTTCAAATTCTAGTGTTTCACTCCCACTAATAGGGTTGCATCTCAAATTCTCAATATAAACGGGCCAAAAGAGTTCATTCCGCTGTTCATGTTTTCCGAATCGGAAAATGTTGGAACCGCCAAAGCTATCCTCTCATTAGGTATCCCTTTTTAGGGTTCCGTACCAAAATGGTAAAACGGAACCCTTATGGTGAGACTCAGTCTATCTCATGTGTGTCTGTGTGTTTGTCACAGCTGGATATCTCAAGAACTACTAATGCTATCAAACGTTTGCCCAACTATTTTGCAAACAAGAAAGAAATAAAAATGTACTTTTTTTTGCAACAGGTACTGAAAGGTCTGAAAAATTTCGAAGTGGGGCTACAAGGGCATGTGGGGTATCATATGAGAGCTCAGTTTGCACATTCTCAAACATTTTTTTTTATGCCGGGTAGTTTTCGGCTTTTGATAAAAAATGTAAAAAAAAACAATACCGTCCCCCCCCTTTATCTCCGAAGTTTGCAAAGAGAAAAATCTGAAAAAATTCTGTGTGATAGAATTTATGTAAAGATCACAGGAAAAATAAAACGATGTCTCTAAATAGCACACTTTTTCAAAAATCATCAACAAAAGTTACACTAGTTCCACTATCGGTCAACAGATGGCGCTGACCTAAAACTGAAATATTCTACATCGCAGTGCACAGTGTTAAAATCCTCTAACGAATATAGGCCTCACCGATGAAAATTTAAAAACATATGATGGTACGGAACCCTCGGTGCACGAGTCCGTCTCGCTCATGCCCGTTTTTTTTTTCGTTCCTTTTTGGAAAATCTTCATGGATGTCCGCCGCCCTGGGGAGGGCGGCGGGGTCTGTCAGATACTTACTGACTAAAAACCACCTCGGTGTTCCATCTCACACCTACGCCGTCATTAGATTAGGTATCCCTGGCATCTGCTAACTCTTTTTCCTATGTTTTCAGTCACACGTCTTATTTATCGGCAACGCTTTTACGTATAAGGGCCTACTAAATTGGGCCCCATTGGTGGAATGATCTGAATTGGTATTTCTAGAAGGACCAATTTAGACGCTATGGTTGCTAGTAGGGTTATATGTATTATCTGGGCTATGGTCTTGTTAGAAGGACTGTCTACTCATTAAATAGGCAAACATCGGCACTGCTCCCGACATGTTTAAATTTAACGCGTAGACGCTCCGTCTGCATATATTATTCTGATATTGTAAACGGTCACCTTGCAACCTGCTTAAGTCCGAATGTCAAGCGGTTAACACGCAGCCATGCATACGTTTAACATAATGCATAACACTCTCTAGGTACCTAAGTAAGTACCAGGTAAATCGGAAGAAAGCTACCAGAATTCGGAACGTTACACGATCTAATAAGCGCTAGCAGTAAAAAAAAAACTTAATTGGTACCTACGCATAGATAAGGTAAAATTCAAGTTAGTAGTGTCACGCGACTAGAATCAATTCTATTTGTTGTAATTTTTGACGTTCAAAAGTGCCTTTAATGTGCCTATTTGAAATAAATGCTTTGACTTTGACACAGTGTTAGTGCCTACCATAAAAATATGTTAGTAGTCGTTGACCGCAAAAAAAGTCATCTTGTACTTTTGTGTGTTGTGCTCTCTTAAATGTGTGCCAAATAAATGGTTTATCTATCTATCTAACAAATTTAATTTGATCCTGTATATTGTTTTGATAGAACTAAATGTTAATGACTATAATAAATGAATGCATTCTGAAAAACAACATGCGACTCTATGTAATGAATTAGAATTTCTACATGAAGCAACTAAGGAAAACTTACTGAAAACGAATTAGCGATAACCTTTTCTTCGCTATCGCAATTTGCCTGGTAAAGATACTGATTATGTTATTACTTCTCACAATATGATAGGTATAGGTTAGGTAGGTATGTAGGTAAAAGGCAGGCCCATTTCGTGAACACGAAATGGGCCTGTCTGAATGGTATAAATATTCAATTAAATCGTTGGTCGACGAACTTTAATCATTTAAAATTCAACTAGCAACGATTACTTTTTTTGACTAACAAAAAGACTTCCTCATTTTCCTACGTCGACTAATAAAATCAATATTATCTCCCTGCTTTGCCAGGCCAATAGTGTATCAAATTTAATTAATTTCATAATATCGGTTGCAAATACAACGTCTTTAACCGTAATAGGTGTTCTTACTGTGGCAAAGTTGGCTTATGAATCAATAACATGGCTGCAGCTGCAGCAAACGCATGTGTCGCGGGTTCAATTCTGGCAAGAAATTATTTCTATTGCCCACAGGTAGTTATTCCAGGTCGGGCGCGTACTGTCTGTGAAATTTATGACTTTAAAAGCACCCATAGAGGTATGAGGAACAGGGTGTAAAGTTCACTCAACCTCCATAGAAAAGGGAGGATCCTCCGACCAGTCGGGTGTTGTCTGGCGGGCAAAAGTAGGACTAAGTATCTACAAAAAGAAGTGAGATGCCATCAAAAACATAACTTGTAAAAAAAAACCAAGTCTCGCAACTCAGTTCTTCTACCGTAAAAAGTTGTGAGTTCCTTGTAATACCAAGTCGGTTAATTTATTCAGTCCCTGTCTTAAGATATTACGTAATTAGCTAACCTAACAACATCTTATAGTGACTATATCAATATTAAAAATCTTTTATGTTTAAAATAAATAGATTGACTTGGCAATCGCACTAAACAATCTAATTTAATGTAAATATAAATAAAACAAAGTCGATTAGTTACACCATTTATAACTCAAGAATGGCTGAACCGATTTTTATAATGTTTGATTGGTTGGATTTATATTTTTTTTTCGGGGCGAAGTCCCCGAATATCAGAATAACTATTAAAACATGGAAAAAAATTCGGAGGCGGTTCAAAGTTTACCGGGTCAGCTAGTCTATCTATTTATATCATAAATAAAACAAAGAGTCCGCGTATCACTGGTAGTAATTTCCCTCAGTCGTCAGTTTATTTAATTCGCCAATTTCGTTGATTAGTCAGTTTCACTGATTCGTCAGTTTTACCGATTAGACAGATACTCGTACGTTAACTCGACAGGTTCCAGTGTTCGCCAGAGTCGGCCCAAGTAGCACATTAGCGATGAATTAGGTCATAAAGAAGCTACATTACAGTCTACAGCTTTTATGCAGATGTACTAAAGGATAGGACGAGTCTTTAGACTGTATTAAGGAAAGATTATACACTATTAAACAGCATAGCTGACTAATGACTTTATACTCGCGAAAAAATATACTAAAAGCATTTAAGTAGAATTTTAAAATGATCTAGTCCATCTTTTGGCTGCAAGTGATACTACTAGCTGGTTTAGATGTCCAAAGCTTGTTAACGACTGGATAATACGGAAAGTTTACCTCTCTTGTAATGGTGCGGGCTGCATTGAAGTATCGAATAATGCCACTGGCTTTTAATTGGTGTACACTAATTCTATTCTAATTCTACTTCAACGAGCTTGTTAATGGCTGATTAAAAGTGGGTATGTAATCTCTACAAATGCCGCTACATTTATAAGAGAATCATTAATTCACCTTGAGTTGTAAATTGGAATAGGTGTACTCTATCCTAATGCCAATGCATAAAGTGTAGCTGACAGCTATTTTACAGCTTTCGGTGTTATTTAAGAGTAAATCTAGATTATTGGTGTTTTGGTGTTTAAATTACGTCAGTATTGCAAAGGAGCAGTACTGATTGATATTTACAAGCCAGTGTCGTTTACGCATAGTGAGGGTTCCGCACCAATAGATTTTGATCAAAATATTGATGCCTATAATAATGATGCAATTGATATTTACAAGCCAGTGTCGTTTTCGTATAGTGAGGGTTCCGGACAAACAGGTTTTGATCAAAATATTGATGCTTATAATAATCAGGATTTTCATGAACCAAGCTGCAGTAAAGAGAAAGCGTCGCACAAACAGAATTCCATACGTTTAATGGATTCCGACAGAGACGAATTTGAATTAAGTACACATGAAGACAAGGAAGAATTTATTAAAAATATACAATTTAAAAATAGCATAGCTACTAGCTGCCTCGGAATTGTAATCAACGCTGCTGTGTATTATTACTCTTTCCTCATCATCTGGATAATCGGACGTATCACTACAGTTCAACATTGTTTCAAGGACTTCTTCAGCTTTATTGTAAGTAGGAATAGATGACCGACACCGATGACTGTGCACTCCATTTTAGTCCAGTCTGGCAGAGGTGTCGATTTGTCACTTTTTATTAGCAATTTTAAAGAAACTTTTATTCCTGGCCATCTCAAAATGTCATTATGCTCCCAACCACTTGGAACAATTGTTAATCTTTCCTTTCCTTTTTCAACGGTTTTGATTATTTTAAGCGGCATTATTATTACTGAAAACAAAACTAAAGTAATTAGCAATCATAATATAGTACGAAAACGGAAAATCAAAATAAAAACAAATCAAATGATGTGAAGGTTTGTAGGTAAATTATGTACGACTAAAGGTTTTCTGTCGAGATTTCTTTATCCCTGAAAAGCTATTTTATGCTCTCTCTTTATACCAGTACGCAGTAAGAAAGATAATTAAAATCCTTTGTCTAGCCAGCATAATGCTATAAGCTGGTACATAGACTTGGTAACACCACAGTGTACAGTAAATAACTTTTGAAAAGAATTTAAGGAGAATTTGTGCTGGATAACAAATGGACACCATTTTAGGTTTACAGAAACGATTTGTTATTAAATATCCAAATGATTTCTTACAGATTTCAAGGATATTAGATAGCTTTTAATTCAAACAATATATTTTCCACTTATTTCCTAATAGAATACAATAAGTTAGAAAGCAATAATTTAATTGATAAATCTATTAAGTATTCGTACACCATTTATCTTGTGAAAGATTTTCGTTAAAGCGATATTATTCTGATGGCGCGTGTAATATTTGATGTAATTACCTATACACATTTACAGTAAAATGGTACTCGCAACTCAATTTACATACGAGGACATTCAAAACCAACGTGAAAGCTATTAAAAATATCTTACCTTAAATATGTCCGCCCGCCTCACTTTAACAAATAATAAATGTCGTCTTCTGTCACAAATGATTTTTTTTTTGTTATTTATACTTTAATAAAAGCTGTTGCCAAGCCTCTAAACATCTAAAAGCTGTTGAAGAGAATTAAAATAGCTGAATATTAGGCTGCAATGACTGTTGTATAGCTGTATAAGCCATTGTACAGGCCTTGTACACCTGTTTCAATTATTATACTGCCATTAACCAGCAACTGTAATGCTCAAGGCTGGTTAATTTGGGGCCCAAATTAGAATTACAAGGGCTGCGTAGCTAACTACACAGGCCCTAAGCAGGAAACTAAAACAGCCTTGAGTATTCACAAATTCTATAATCAAGTCACTGTGCGGCTGTCATGTGCTACTTGGGGGGTTAGCTACAGCATTTATTAACTCAAGAACGGCTGGACCGATTTTTAACCGTCTTCAAAAAAGGAGGTTCTGTATTCGTTCCGTATGTATGTGAATGTATGTATGTTTGTATGCCCGCGATTTTCTCAAAAACGAATGAAACAATTTTGATAATTCTTACACTAATGTAGGTAATCTACACACTTTCAGGAAGGTGTTAGTATATAATACATTAGGTAATTATTCTTATGTACGAAGTTATATGCATAAATGTACTGCCTCTCCGGCATTTCTTTGCGAATTTTGATGATTCTTCTAGTCGGTGTCTTCAATTCTTCAATGCACTTCGCAATTCTTTAATTGAATTTGTTTGGGGTAGGTAAAAAAGTGAAAAATAAAAACATTTTTACAAAAAAAACAACAGACTTCAAAAATACTTACAAAGTGATAAATAACTTTAATTTCGGAAGTCGGTATCAAAAAACAAAAACGCTGAACAGAAAACGTTTTTTTTTTTGTGAAAAAGTTTTATGATCTTTGATTTGTTGCATTTATGTCCGTCCCGAATAACTAATAATAACTATTAAAACATGTGAAAAAAATCCACGATTTTTTTTAAAGATTCTCTTTTTCTTATACGTTTGTTCTTATTGATTCATAGGCGGTACGAAGTTCGTTGGGTCAGCCAGTATTGTTTAAAACAGAAATCAATAAACACCTGACTGATGCCCACTCGGTAGGTATGGTGCATAGATTACAGTCGAAAAGAATGAATGAAAGCACCCACCTACTTCAAAAGTACTATATGAATTGGCAACAATGCGATATGCGACATGACTTTGTAAACTAAAATGTTTACAGATAACACGTTTTTTGTGATATCCATAGAAAGGTGATAGTCGACAGGCAGGCGATGCTAGGTAATTGAGGTGCGTTTCTGCTTACACTGCCTTGAAAAACTTGTCGGCACTGCGCTAAGGGTCGCAGGTTCACTTCCCGCACGAATAGAATACAATTTATTACAAATACCAGCTTCTTCCCGCGACTTCGTTCGCGCAGACAATGTTACGAGAGCTCAGATTCATGTTGCACAGGTCGTCTATGAAGACCAGGAACAATGTAGGGCACCAAACACTGCCTTTAGGCACTCCATACGACATCCATACTCCATACGGCAGCTCGTCGCTATGGCAAACACCAATTTTGACCTACGATCTGAAAGATATTAATTTAAAAGCTGCAGTTGTATAAGTACTTCTTACACCTAGACATTCTAGTTTAGATAGAAGGCAGGGCAGGGGTACCTTATCAAATACCTTTGCAAGATCAATGAACACTGTGAGGCATTTTTGCGTTAATTTAGCGTACCACCGATTCCATTTATCATTGGCTTTGTGGTTTATTAGTGGCAAGGCTGCGTCAGAAGTAGATTTTTTCTTCCTGAACCCAAATTGGTTGGTTGACAATAAATTATTCCTTTCAAAGTATGTGCTAAGCCTATTATTAATGAAACGTTTTAAGATCTTAGGTAGGGCAGGTAGCACCGCAATAGGCTAATAATGGCCTTTATGAAAGAAAATGGGAAGGTACCAGAGACGAGGCCTAGGTTGATGATGATGAGATGGCAAAGTACGGGTGTGAGGATTGCAGAGTACCTTTTTGTGTGATTATAGAAATGCTATCAAAGCCTACTGCAAGATTGATAATTAGAGATCCAATAATAAAAGCTATCTATCTCAACAAGATTTGTTTTCAAGAGTATGGAAGAACCCAAACTATTGGAGGTATTGAACTGGGAATGAGGAGGGCTAAGCTATCCGGTACATTCCGAATACGATCAGCAAGATCTTTGCCTATATGTATTTACACATAATGAATTAACATCGCTAAGAGACTGAGAAGCAGTTTCCGAGGAGGAAAGTAATTTCGTGGGAGGGCGAATAATTTTAGTAGTGTTTGTGACTCGCATGACTGTATCCCTCAACATCTTTGTGTTACGACCAGCTTTGGCAATTCCATTCGAATCTTTCTTTTCTAAGAACCTTAGTGCACTTTAGAGAGATAAAATACTCCCTAAAGTAACAGAGTATCACTGACTTTCAATTTTCATTGTCTGGTACAATGAAAATTGAAAGTCAGTGATACTCTGTTAGGTAACACTACACCAACAACATGCCTTTTTGGGTAGATGTTGAGCAGGCAATTTTTGATGTTACAGCACCGAATATCCGTCCGTACTCCGTACTTATAAATAGAAACCGTAGTTACTTATAATATTATAAAAAGTAAGCACCTCGCCAAAAACCTAGCGTCAGTTGCTTCGCTGAGATTCCGATTCATGAGTACCTATGAGGAGGAATCTCAGCGAAACTGACGCTAGGATTTCTTTTCGTTGTTCTCAAAAGTTTGAATTTATTCAAATAGTAGGTAGTAAGTACATATAGGTAAAGTTTTGTCATAGTTGTGTGTATGTTAAAGGTGTATTTTGCTGCCTCGGTGCTCAGTGGTTGCAAGCGCTACTACTGTGCATGAGGTCCTCGCCTGAGTTCGATTCCCAGATCGGAGACAATGTTATTGGGTTTTTCGATTTGGAATTACTCAGTAGCAGGCCGGGGTCTGGATTTGTACCCAGTTGATAGCAAAAGGCTCGCATTGAACTTAAACAAAATTGGCGGGTGTATTACCTACCATACCTCAGACTAACCCCGTTCGAGGAAAAGTGTGATGTTATGCCATGTCTGTAATGTTTTGTAATAGTTAAATCCGCCAATTTCCAGATGACCGGCACTTGGTACGAGGTGGAGCGATCGTTCTACCTGGTGGAGATCACGGCAAGCTGCACCGAGCTCAACGTAGCGCTCAACGAGCGGGGCTACCTGCTCATCACTATCAATACAGTTAACAAATGGTTAGTCAAGTTTGTAACTATTGTTAAATACCGAACACCAAGGATAGTACTCACTACTCAGTACTTAAAAGTTGACCTTATGTGTATACATACTAGTAGGGTTGGTTGACGATCTAAATAAAACAACCAAACTGTATACTGTTCTATAGCTGGTACCTAATATATTTGCTAAAATTTACAAGAGCCCATCTAAGGCCCCATCAAATCGTTGTAACACAACGCTTGCGAGTTCTAATTCGACGTCAACGCCATCTAGTTACGTCTTGCACAACTCTTGTTAAATACAAAGTATTTTGTTGAACTGATGAGCGACTTTTGATCATGTCATGCATGATCATTAACACTTATTTGGGTCAAAATCAAAATAATTGCTCATTTCAGAAAATTTACTTGTCCATCATCTTACTTTAATTTCTACTAAAAATCTATCAGGGCTATAGTTATAAAATACGGAACAATACAAAGGAGACCTTCTTTAAATTGTATTATACATGTCGTTGTTACTAGTTGACACAGCATTTTTTTTATATTGCGGCATTTTTAAAGGCATGTCTTGTAGTAGCCATACAAAAAACGTGTGTCCAACTTCCAGCGCTGATATTTCAAACTTGAAAAAACATTAAAAGTATTATATTTATTTTCAGACAAAAGTGGCTATCCTCTCACATAACACTGTAAAATGTGTGTAGAATCTTTGAAAACTCATTTGAAATATAAATTATAGTTTTAAATAAAAAAGAAAACTGGTCTCAAAATTACTTCATCGATGTTATTTCATTTATGTAACGCGTTATTTACTCGCGAAAAAGGTAGTTTGTAAAACTTTAATACTGGCAACATTAGCTGTCACTGTCCGGACCTCAGGCGACCAATCATAGGGCAGCAGCGATTTTGTTCTCGGCAATAAAAATGGATGCATGTTGCATGTTGAAAAAAAAAACATAAACTGGTTTCTTTTCGGTTAATTGGAAAAAAGACGATTGATAAGTAAATTTAAACTATTTCTTAATGTCTGGAAACTATTATGTTAGTGCTATTCTGTCGCTTATTAGCTGCAACGACCAAGTTAATTATGTTCTGTGATTTGCGGTTAGTCTCTAGAAAAACATGCTTATTTCTTCCTTTATGTTACACTTGTGTAACATTTTTTTATGTTACGTTACATAAAATTGGATTAAGGCGTGTCTACAGCATACTTTTAAAATATTATCTAAATTATAATTGAACAAATAGTATAATAAAAAATAAGCATATTTTCTATGGTCGTAGCCAGTGTTTTGAGTGATGCAAACTGAAATCATCAAAACAGTACTACTATTATTTCGTACAGACGCCAGCACTACAATCTGTCAAATTTCTTTAATAGATTATCAACTTTATCGCTAAAGCCAGAAGGTTCAAAGTTGATTGAAAAAATTTGAAAGTTTCGGGTAGCTTGATGTGCTGGCGTCTGTACATGTATCATGTTCATATTCACTATGTCCAGTATACGGTGTACGTGTATATGTTAAGATTTTTAATTATTAATATATATATAAGTCTAAAACTGTTTTTTTTATTAACAACTGTGAATGCAGCCCTTGTTTTCCTTTATGTTACTTTTATGTTATTGTGACATAAAAATAACATTTATGAAATGAGCAATTATTTTGATGTTGACCCATTTTCGAAATTTCTATACAACTTATGGGCACGTTGATGACATTTCCTATCGGTAAAATTGACGAAATTTCAAACTTTCATACCTAATTACTTAGTGCTCACTCTCGCTGTATCTACAAATAAGGTAGGCACTCTTTCTTGTGCAAAATATCATGCTTCTAGGACCCACAGGTTTAGGCAGTGCGTTGTCTGTAACTAGGTAAATTAATGCATTTAAGATTTTATTAAAGAGAAGTAGATAAGGATAGTAGGTAAAACCTAAAGAAGAAGCTGTGTGGAATCGGTTGTCATGGTATTTGGACATGTGATGCGGAGGAATGAGGAAAATGTCGTGATGAAAGATTTGAGTAATTATGTGAATGATTATAACTCTATAAGGGTGGAAGAAAGGGTAAGATTAAAGAATCGATAGGTTGATTGTACAAATATTTATATGGCTAAGAGGGTTTCTGTTTCTGTTCTGGTATGTTACTTCTGATTTTTTTTTTTAATTTTAGTATTATAAATGGGCCTGCTCTTGACTCGAAATGACGGCAAATAGAGATAGTGAAAGAAGTTATACGCTGCGCAACCTCAATTGTGATTATATTCAAAAATATTTTTCAATCCTCAGGACCAACGGTCCATCAACGACGTACGGCATCGGCGTCCCGAGCCACAACGCGTCCTCAATCTTCCGCTACAAGCTCAACAACCGCGTGCCGTACATCATCGGCCGCCTGCTGCCGGGCGCCGGCGTCTACCACGTGCTGTTCACGGACTACGATCAGTTCGCCATCGTGTGGTCTTGTACCAGCGTCAGTATCGCACACACAGGTATGTCTTGTACCCGCGTCAGTATCGCACACTCAGATAGGTATGTCTTGTACCAGCGTCAGTATCGCACACTCAGGTATTTTGTCTATTATATCTATACTAATATTATAAAGCTGAAGAGTTTGTTTGTTTGGTTGAACGCGCTAATCTCTGGAACTACCAGTCGGATTTGAAAAATTCTTTTTGCATTTGATAGCCCAATTCTTGAGGAAGGCTATAAGCTATATAACATCACGCTATGACCTTTAGGAGCCGAGCAAAACGAAAAAAAGTCAGAAAGAACGCTAAGCAAAAACGAAGTAATAGCGCGGGCAGGCGATGCGATGCGACGGGGTGGGTCGGGGAACAAGAAATTTCACGCGGACGAAGTCGCGGGCAGAAGCTAGTTATATTATAAGACTAGACTACCAGCCTGTGACTGATCCACTGCAAGGCAAAGGCCCCATCTCATACAGAGAAGGCTTTACGCTTTCTCAAGACGAGTTGGCGATTTCAGACCTATATTAACTACAAATCCAGGTTTCCTCACGATGTTTTCCTTTTCCGATGTCAGTGATGACCAAGATAAATTTAGAAAATACTTAAATGAATTGAAAGTCACAATGGTACAGACGCCAGTGCATCAAGCTACTATAAGACGTCAAATTTCTTTAATAGATTTTCAACTTTATCGCTAAAGCATTAGGTTCAAGGTTGATTGGGAAAATTTGACAGTTTCGGGTAGCTTGATGTGCTGGCGTCTGTATCGTCCTCGTCCTTGCTATATTGATTGAATGAATTTGTCGGTTTCCGCATTTTTTCTCAAAGATCGTCATAATATGACATACCTACCTAACGATGATGCATTACCAGATGGACTAAGTACTTACCTATAGGTACCTACATTATTTTTTCATAAACTAGAAACAAAGGCATTAATCACTATTATAGTAGGTAGGGTACCTACACAAAACGAGTGTACCTAACTATTTACCGCGATGCGTGACTATACGCACTACCTTTAGAAGTTTAGAATTTGAGTTAGTATGAGTAAAGCTCAAAGTTGTTTCGTTAAACAAAAGTTGAGTCATCTTTCTAATAAGCACATAATTATGCTACAGTGGTAGTTTACCTATTCCAAATATTTTGACCATAAATACGAAGAAAACTTAATAAAAAGTTCTGGTGGAGGTTTACTTTCATCGGCTCGATCCATAGCCAAGTCATTTAGGCATTAGGTATTTTAAGGCATTTTTTTTGCCTTTTAATATCTTTATTTGTGTTTCTCATGTTTACAATGGTAGGGACATCGACGAGTAACCTGTTACCATGGGCTCAGTAGATATAATTTCGATAACCATGAAGGGTTCAGAATCATATCTGAACCCTTCATGGTATATTTTTAATAACCGACGAATAATTTCAACGCAGGGTTGAAATTGTTCGTCGGTTATCTACCTATAATATAAAATTCAAAGTCCTGACTTACTGATATTTCAACGCACAGCCTAAACCGCTGGTCCTAGACATGAAATTTGGAGAGTGTGGTCTTTGTGAAGAGATAGTATCCACTAGGTACATATCCACTAAAAACGGGTTTTTCGAAATTCCACCCCTAAGAGAGTGAATTGGGGGAGGGTGAAATTTCACGCAGACGAAGTCGCGTGCAGAAGCAAGAAAAATAAATTAGCTGTTCCATACATTTTGACCGCGTAGGTAGATATTGCACTTTTGTATGGAACAGCAGATTTTTTTATTGATAACCGACGATATATTTGTTCGCTAGGAGTCGGGTTTCGACTCGAATCATGTGGTGAATGCATGGATCGTGCGTCGATGTCCCTGCTAATCTGTATAGTTTTTAACTGAATTACTAAAACTCTGTGGGTCGTAGTAGCCTGAATAAAGAAGTTATTACTATAGCGGGGGCCTACTATCAATAGCTGACGTGACGTCATTCTCTTCAGATCACATCTGGGTGCTGGGTCGACGGCGCGAGATCGAGGCGCCGGTGCGCGCGCAGATCTACGCCATCATGGAGGATCTTCACCTGGACCCCGACAGACTCATCATCTCCAAGAACAACAACTGTACCAACGTCGCTGATAATAAAGTTTAGATTTATATCTGTCTTTTATTGGGACACCGTACCTAGCAAGATAGGTATCGAATGTTCGCACACAGCTGACAGCGCGAATCATTTACAGGGCTGGCGGACACTACTGGCGAGCGCATTTCAATACAAAATACAAAACGCGTTGCAGCCCGCCAGTAGTATGCGATAGTTTATAAAAAATGTACGAGGAGGATATTGCAATGCGCCTGCCCATGTGTGCGTTGCGCTTTACATTGCGTTCATCGGAAATAAATAACCCGACTCTTAACTCTAACAAAAGCGCCTCTGTTCGCTTTGATGCGGTATCGGGCTAATATAAGTTTATTTATTCTTATATTTATTGCAACTAGAGCAAGGTCGATATTCGTCGAGCAGCGCTGCGCGTCGCTTGATGTGCCCATTAGATGGACGGATAATTTCTCGAAGACCATCCATTTCGATCTCTTTCTGGGATACAGCTTTACGTTTTAAATACCCAAGGGGTAGGCAGAGGTCAGCGGGATTGTGCGAAAGGGTTACCGCTGGCCCGGAACATAAAGGGCTAAGAAAGGAACACGGGTGGGTTTTAGTAAGAGTCTGGCACTCCCTTCCGCTCCACCCAGAGCAGACCCCTCATTTGATGATTTACCAACCTCAAAAAAAAAAAAAGTGTAGGCAGAGGTGTTTTATACACAATTTTTTTTAACGAAGTTCTTTATTGCAGCTTGTGGACTGCGGAAGGAGTAAACTGGTAGAAATCGTCACGTAACGAAAAAGTTCATGGTTTTCGAGGATGCTTAAACCGATAGCACTTACGACCTCCACACCAACGAAACAGTCTTTGATTTGAAACAGTCACTCATCTAGGTTCGGTTGACTTTTTCGATTAAGTAGAAACAGACAGATTGTGGCCACATCATAATATGTTTCCTATTATTACAACCAGTAAATATGTCGGGGCATGATAAATAAAATAAAACAATTCCATCATCACACTTTCTATTTTTTTGGAAAAATATCTTATATTTACAGTAAAGTTTAATACAGTAAAAAACTTATGAGAAGTTCAATAACGATTAATTTGAAATAATCATCATTCATTGGGAATTCGTCACGTCGTCGGGTCATATGACATTTGCTGAATAAGGCCCTGTTCAATGTCAATACTTTAAATTCAGATATTTCAAAAGAAAAAATGATGAAAAAGAAAGAAAAGAAATAAAGATGGCATTAAATTGTTTAGAATATATGTATTGTATATCCGGTGTGCGCTAAGTTAGCCGCTGACGATGTGACGTCACTTCAAATATCGAAAAAACGGAAGAATATTAAGGTACCGAATAAGTAATAATCACACGCGCTTGCGATAGCGTTGCTTATGGTACGGAGAGGACGTTGCTTATGGGTATGGAGGGAACATTGCGTATGGTACGGAGAGGGCGTTGTGCATGGTACGAGAGGGCGTTGCTTATGGTACGGAGAGGACGTTGCGTATGGTACGGAGAGCACGTTGCGTGTGGTACGGAGAGTACGTTGCTTATGGTACGGAGAGGACGTTGCGTATGGTACGGAGAGCACGTTGCGTGTGGTACGGAGAGGACGTTGCGTATGGTACGAAGAGGACGTTGCGTATGGTACGGAGAGGACGTTGCGTATGATACGGAGGACGTTGCGTATGGTACGGAGAGGGAGGACATTGCGTATGATACGGAGGACGTTGCGTATGCTACGGAGAGGGAGGACATTGCGTATGGTACGAAGAGGGCGACTCTGCGGTGCGGTAGGCCGGTTGGGGCAGAGCGTGCATTCAACGGACCGGCAAACTTAGCGCGAAAGGGCAGTATTATAAATAATCTAGTTTTTATGTGAACAGAGCCCATGTGATGATACATAGGTATTGTAAGACGAGACAAATAAATTGTGCTATAAAACTAAGTAAGTGCCTCCAGAATGTATAAGTAAATGCTTAAAGTATATAAACAACAAAAAATAAAGTTAGAAGTTATCTGTAACAACATTATTCTATTATTTTGGCCAAGTTATTCTTTAATATAGAGTGAAACAGTTTGGTTATCATATTTGGCATAGTATTGAAACAGTATTATAACATTTAACAGACATAGTATCAATTACTATCACAACTATTTATTGCTGTCATTGCTTTCTATTATTATTTTATTAAAAAGATCAAGACCTCTAATAGTATTGAAACACTATGAAGATCAGATGGCATATAATTTTACAGTCTTTGACATATTGCTATAGAAAGACCATTATTTAAGGCAAGATCTATCTAGATTCACTAAGTTTGTTACTATTTGTAACCTTAGGCCTTATGTAACACGAAAATATAATTAAATAAAAACAACAATATGCTGCAATCTTCAACATTATTTGTGCAAAACAAAAATAAAGTGCATATAAAAACAATATATTATCAATAAATTAATTTGAACAATACCTCATTAAGTACTGAAACAACAGACTGCAATTATGTCTAAACAGCCAGATTCCTTATATGTATGATACAAACCAACACCAAACCTTATGAAAGTATCTTCTCAATACACAACACACATACAGTAAAAATCTGTGAACACATTATAAATTGCCATACGGTCACAAGCAGTCTGTGGAAAGTATTACCAAGTCTAAAATTCACGCATTAAAATCATTTTCTCCACTGGCAACAATGGTCCTCACTTCTGTCACTTTGAGGCACTCGGCGTCGCGATTTCTGTAGTCGTAGTGTGATAGTGAGGACACACTGTCATCAGGGCTGTCACACTGACTGTCAGTCAACATGACCCCAGGGTTCTGTGGAGCCTTATTGTTCTGTACAGTGTACTGGTGCATCCACAGCTGCTTCTCTTCCACCTCCCTGCTCACCACAACAAACAATTCCTTTTCTTTACTATCCAGTTGTTCTTTAAGGTACGCTATAAGATCACTGCTCTGAAAGTTGAAGGGAATAGTTTTATAAATAAATACTTTTCTTGAAGTCTGATTTGATAAAACTATCTGGGGGCACGGCAGTGCCTCCGCCAAGTCGAGCAAAAAGCGGCACGGTCGTACCATCCTTTTCTCGAAACAGTTCAGGCCATTTTCCACCCCTATAACTTCATTGTGGATAAAACTAGAAGCCTGAATTTTTAATAACCAAGCAGGCATTGTATAAACACAGTATATTTCAAATGTCATTGAATTTGAAACAGTAGCTTAAGAATTATAACTAAAAGTTTCTTAATTTTGTCACTCACTCACTCACTCACTGACTGACTAACCGATCATCAAAACTCTAAGGCACTTCTAGCAGACATAGAAGCTTCAAATTTAGAATACAATTAGTATTTAGTGTATAAATCAAGGAAAACTGAAATATTTTGCAATTTCGGTCCACTTTTCTAGATACACCAACTGCAGAAATAACTTTGTAATCCCATATAAATATATAGCAATACAAAGTTACATTTGCATTGAATTAATAAGTGTACCTGTATTATGTATAATATGATGGAATAATAGGTGTAGATAGGTAGCAGAGCTAGGTAGTCTCGCAACTCAGTTCTTCTACCATAAAAAGTTGTGAGATCAATGTAATACAAAGTCGGTTAATTTATTCAGTCCCTACTTAAGGGATTTCTGTCTTAAGTTATTTATTACATAATTAGCTAACCTACAACATCTTATAGTGGCCATATCAATATTAAAAATCTTTTATGTTTTAAATAAATAGATTAACTTGGCAATCACACCAAATAATCTAATTTAATATAATATGTATTACTTGTGAGATACATTGTGTTTTCATGTGTTGGCCAAGTCAATCTACTTATTTAAAACATAAAAGATCTTTTGCCCAACAGAGAGACTTGACACATCAATGAATGAATACCTTTCTAATAACAAATAATATTTACCCTTCCTATTAACTGTGGTGCTTCAAGCTTGGAGTCCAGGTTATAGAAGTTGCCCTGTATCTGCCGGATGGTGATCCAGTGCCGGCGCCGCAGTGGCAGCATCACAAAACCCAACTTGTAGTCTGATGGCACATTCAGGATAAAGCCACAGATGTTTGACAAGTCCAAACAACCTGGGTCCCTGAAACAAAGAAAATTTTTGTTAAATTTCCCCAAATTTTTTTCTACATGCAGAATGGGGTTTGAATAATTTTGATTGTACAATGGTATGTTTATTTTCAATGACAATAAATTTTTATAATCAACTTGATAGTACTATAACATGATATTGTGCCAAGCTACAAGCACCTAAAGAGACTCTTACATCCACTATTGATTAGTGGCTCAACAGATTCATAGCCAAAAGTACCAATTATTAAAGTATACTTACTTCCTCTTATCAAACCAGACAGCTTCACAGCCTTTCTTCTGTAGAGCTGCCATTATCACATTGATATCATAGTTGCCAAGCCCCAACATGGAGCGGTGCGGGTTGATCCACACATTTGGTGATAGCCTGCTGCATATTGCATCTAACTCTGTCTTCGAATACGTACCCCTCGTCTGGAAACACAAAACAATAAATCGTAACATACTTAAATACACTATTTACTCTAAAATACAAGTCAAATATCAAATCATCATAACAAAGTTTGACTTTGAATTGTGTAACAATAGCGCACTTCACGGTCAAACTTAACGTGTACAGTAGCATTCATTAAAATTCAATAATTACCTGGAATAAGTTGTTAAGCGCGTGTAAAGCGCATAATTCTTTAACCTGTTTTTCATGATAAATTGTTTGTTTCGAACTCATCGCGTTTACATCCCATTCAAAGAGTTTCTTCTGAACCAAGTCTCATGATCATCCCAACCAAACTTAATTATCTAATAGCAGAAATTTTTGCTATTTATATCTGTAATACGTAGAATAAAAAGGTATTTGTATTATTTTAATCGCTGAATTTAACGCAACTTGACAATTTTCTTTGACAACAAAGTTGACAGCTGTTCTTTAGAGTTGGGACAGGGAACGCAAACACAAAATATTATTTAATGTTATAACTTTGGAATATTATTTAGTCATTATTAAACTCTTCAGTTTTATGAACTAAAAAAAAGATGCGAGGGATTATTTATTTGTTTAATATTATTTTTAGCCTAAGCAGGGCAAAGGAAGAGGCCTTGCTCTGCAGTGAGACTGTGGGACAACAACGACCTTTCTCCTTTCCACTCCTCTCTGTCTTGAGCTAATGAATATGGTCCAATCTTGTCTGTAGGCGCCAAACTCGTCAAGCCTTCTTCATCATACGAATGCCTAGGAGAGTATAAAATGCATTGATGAGAATGATCGGGATATAAAAGGGTAGCAAAAGATAGGCTGCCACTAGCACCACAAACAGGTACACGTGCGAGAATAAGAGCCAATATCGGGTTGGTCAAGTACACTGACCTCTATCTGTATAATACAGGTCCTGGTGGTCAAGGTATCATTTATGGCGGGAAATGTTTTTTGATTTTTTAGGAGTTTGACACTTTTCCCACGCTAAATTGTATTTTTAAACTGTTTTGTTGTATTCTGTGGTTTGACATTTGGATTTGTTCGCAAAAATATAGTTAAAGTTTCAAATTCAATATTCAATTTCATAAATATATTTAAACAGGCTGACCACACGAAGTAATGTTTGAAACAGATCAAATAGAAGGTTTACTTCCTGAAGATGAGCTTGATAACAAATTATCCACTATTAATAAATCTTCACTGCAACAGTACAAACTTTCTCTACCCAGGTAAAGTTTTCAGTCATACTTCTATTTGATCAGAATAATTTAAACTCTAGTTGACCATTATTCCCTAATAGATCGTCAAATATAGCATCTACTGTATTGCTGAACGACATTTGGAATACCAATCATGAGTTGTTAAATGATGGAGCTGTTAACCACATTCTAAACTCAGCTAATGATCTACTACAACATGCTGACACAAGCCAAATGAAAACTTGGAAAAGTAGTTTAAAGTAAGTATTAGTACTGGTAGAAAATAATTGCTCTAATTTCAACATACCAATAAAAACTAAATCTAATGTTTACAGCAATTTTGATGCAGAATCTTTCCTTGAACAGACATTATTAACTTGCGATCAATGTAATTCCACTACAAAACACTGCTTAAATGAGTTTAGAAAAAACAATTGCATGTGTAACCTAGGCTTAGCTGATTCAACTGATAAACTTCCTAAACAAGTAATAGAGACCAAAAGAAGTTCATATTTTGTAAAGAATTTGAATTCAGAAAACTCAAGTCAAGAGTCAAGATCTGAGGATGACCAGAGACAAGTTTTTAAGCCAAGGTTTGGGCGGCCAAAGCATGTAAATAAGAATGCCAATCAGCCATTAATATCAAGTATTCCCAAAGCTGAGGAAGTTGACTTTGAAAAAGAAGACGAGGAGAACAAAGCTCATAAAAGCAATGTAGCAAAGATTATGTTTAAGACAGCCAAGGAAGCATTGCTAGCTTCTAACCCTGCAGCTAAAAGAACATTAGGGACATCAAGAAAAGCTCAGGCTAAGTTTGTGTCACCTATGATTGGAGTTCAGTAAGTCAACATTTCTCTTATAAAAACCTGATTATTGTTTGAATAGTTGTATTTTATTTTTTATCTAATTATATGTTTTGAATAAGTACCTACTTTTTTCCAGAGACAAACAGGAGACAGTTGAGCCAGAAGTGACTGATGAGAGACTCAAACATATTGATCCAAAAATGATAGAGTTGATTGAGAGTGAAATTATTGATAAGGGTACACCAATTGGTTAGTAGAAAATAAACTCAATGAACTCTTACTTTTCAGCCCAATTTGAATGATTGAGTTACATAATCAGCCTATAATGTTCCCACTGCTGGGACACAGGCCTCCTCTCAGTGAGAGGGAGTGGGCCGTAATCCACCATGCGGGCCCAGTGCGTGTTGCCAGATGTCACATGTCTTCAAACCTGTTTTTGACAAATTCTCAAAGAAAGTTTTGTTTGTCAAATAAACTATTTCAATTATTGTTTCAGGATGGGACGACATAGCTGGTCTGCACCATGCCAAGTCAACCATACAAGAAGCAGTTGTATGGCCTCTGCTCCGTCCTGACATTTTCACTGGACTGCGGCGGCCTCCTAAAGGAATCCTTTTGTTTGGACCTCCTGGCACTGGAAAGACTTTGATAGGTAATACTCTTATCTCTAACGAAACTGATGTACCTCTATTAGTTCTACTTATGTAAATAGTTTTGATAGCTCCATTGTAACTTGCCTAAATCTTGTGTTATAATATGTTCAAGATAAGGTATAGTCTGCTTTATCACCCTAAGGCTCAATGTCACTTGCACGTTAGTAAACAACCAGGTGTCTATGTGACAGTGCGATAGTTTCCACCTTAGCAAAGTTTCCATTTACTGGGCATTGTTATGAAAAGTGGTAAAGTAATAATGAGTCCGACTATACATATTTGTGGTCGTCCAAATCAAAAGGGACCTTATGGCGGAAATGAGTTATCTACAGAGCTGAAAACTACATAAATGTACCGAACTATAGAACCAAGAACCAACCTTCTAACCACTACCGTTATTTTTTTACGAATTTTCGAAATTCACTGATCGAAATTATAAGTTTCGAGAAAATCGCAATTTAAGTATGCCGTACAAAAAAGTTATGTTTTAGTGTGAAGTTATGTAACTGATGGTATACTTTGATTGACTATGATTATTACTAATGGAAATTCTTACAATCCTTGCATAAACTTGTTTGTTGTGGGAACTAGACCCGCCAACATAATGCATTATCAATGAGATGCAAAGTATCGATAATAGTATTAAAAATAAGTAAACCGCCTGTTTCTCACTAAACTTTTATCGTTTCTATATTGCTACTAATTACATAGATTTGCGAAAGGCCTTAGATGTAAATAAAAACTACACATAATTTAAAAAAAATAGTTTTTATTTACTAGCAAGAATTCTTATTTTTTATAAACTTTGAGATCTGACAGTAACAAAATCAACACTTAATCACTAAATAGGTTATACATAATTGGTTTAGATGCTAATAAAGCTAAGAGATCAATGATAACTGTTAGTTATGATCTTGTAAAGTTACATAGAGAACTGAACAATTTCTTCAAACAAATTAAAAAAGGGCCCTAATGGTGGGCACTAAACAATATTTTTTATTTTTAGCATGCATAATCAATATTTTAGTGCAACATTCAAGATAACTTAAATTTTCTTTTTTTATTATCACAAGGTATGAAAATGTTACTTATTTAACAATTTTTTTTTTATTATCACAAGGTATGAAAATTCGTAACAAGTATATACGTAAAAAAGGGCCCTTAAGGCGGTCCGTTGCAGTCTGCTGACACTTATCTCTTAGTATAGTTAATTAATTTAAGTATTTTAATAAAGGTAAACAATCTTGATACGTTTTTGTCGAAAAATATATTTATGAAATAATTTATAGCCATTACAAGATAAAACAAAATGAAATAACAGATGTTATAATGAATTACTTTTGCTATTAGCCTTAGCCTATTTTAAATAGTACATTATGATATAAGTGCGGTAAGTTGAAAATTACAGCCGAGGCGATATTGCTTGCCCGAGCCGTAGGCGAGGGCTAAAAGAAAGCAGAGGCTGTAATTTTCAAAGCGCACGTATGTCATACGACGTTTTATAACATATTTGCGAGGAAATAAATAAAACTCTGACTGAACTTGCATATTTGCTTGTTTTCCATATGATGAAATTTTGATACGCTTGTAAGTATCTATCGGTCGATTTTTCGGGCGAGGCTTAGAGTAGCCTTTTTCGCTGCCTCTGAGACTTCTGGTGGTGTGGAATTAATTAATTCATCATTAATTGACGACATTTTCAAATAAAAAAGAGTACAGCGAAAAGAAAAACCGCGCGGAATAATTTTTACTTCTTAACAGATAAGCGATGCGCGCGCGTTCGCGCTTTTTTTTTTCAGGCATAGGCACAAAACAGCTAGTATTATTAATAAAGTAAATTAATATTTTTGTTCTTGTTACAGATATTAATGGTTGTAATTTATTGTCAAAATTAATTAAATTAAAGAATTAAATGTTTATTTATTATATTTTATCTCCCAAAGTTAATTTTATTCATAAAATGTTGACTACTTTTCTGAAATAAAAACTCTTTGCTAAGATTTAAAAAAGTACCGTTCGTTTTGACGGAGCATCTTGATAAACCGTGCGATATACTTTACATTACCGCACAAGTGCGTAATGAGATACATTACGATATTGAAATTGGTGAAATAAGAGACCCTTTACGAGCAAATATGTTATAAAATATATTTTATGATAAAAAACATACCTAATTTAACAAGATTGTTTACCTCTATTAAAAGTACCTAAACAAAATATGGACTACAATAGTGGGACCTTAGACCTAAGACGCATATACAAAGAATGCCGCATGCGGCGGCGTGCGACACTATCTAATGGCAACTATACGCTACGCTGACGACACGCTAGACCTGGCGCAGGGGAGGTCGCATCAAGCGGCGGCCGACGCGATGACACGCGGGGTTGCGATAGTCATGGAGAGGATCCGGCAGTTGGGTCTCGAGGTGGCATTGCACAAGTCCGAGGCCATGTCGTTTCATGGGTTCCGGAATACGCCACCATCGGGATCCCAACTAACGGTAGGAGGGGTTCACATCGGCGTCGAGACGACGATGAAATACCTGGGTCTCATCCTCGACAGCCGGTGGAACTTAGTCGAGTATTTCCGACGTTTGGCTCCCAAACTGGAACGGGCCAGGGCCGCCTTCAAGCGGCTCCTGCCCAACCTGAGGGGGCTAAACGCCTCCTGCCGGAGGCTTTACGCGGGGGTCGTGCGGTCCATGGCCCTATAACGGGGCCCCGGTGTGGGCGCGTTCACTGCGGCGGCGAGCCGCCCATTATTTGAACGCGCCCCAGAAGGTGGTAGCCGTTAGGCTGATCCGGGGGTACCGCACGATCTCGGGCGAGGCGGCAAGCCTCCTTGCCGGACTGCCGCCATGGGATCTGGAGCGCGCCTGTATGAGTGGCGCGCGGAGGCACTACGCCGGGGGGAAACTCCGCTTCCGCAGCAAATTGCGGCGGAGCGGACAGACCGCCGGCGCGATCTCATGGCGGCGACCTCTCGCGTCCGGGCCTGGTTCAAGCCATGGTCCGGGGCGAGAGGGAGTGGGGAGCAGTCGCCTCCTTCTGCGAAGCAGTCATGCTAGCGAAGGAGGCGGCGGGACGGCTGAGAGAGAGAGCCTCCCGTCCCAGCCGCCGCGGGAGACGCTCCGGGCGTCGGGAGCCGCGCGACTACTCCCGGCCACCTTAGGCGCGGGCGGAGAGCAATGGGTAGCTCACCGTCCGATCAGGACCAGGCCCGTGCCGGACAGCGCGTACGTGTTCCACGCGCGCCTCAAAGAGATGTCAGCACTAAACGAAGGGGCCCGTATTGGCCGAAGCCTGCCGGGTCAGCGGGATTGTCCGAAGCCTGCCGGGTCAGCGGGATTGTCCGAAAGGGTTACCGCTGGCCCGGAACAAAGGGCGAAGGAAGGAACACGGGTGGGTTTTAGTCAGTAAGAGGCTGACACTCCCTATTCCGCTCCACCCAGAGCGGGAGGAGTCATTTGATGATTTCCCATCCTGAATGAATAGTTTAGTTTATACCTACCTTGCAATATTAAAATGTTGATATAATATATGGTTTGAATTACAAGAAAAACGATTTGTTAGGTCTTGCCGCGATAAGGTTCCTTTTTTACTAAACTTTAGATGAATACGAAACTTTTTTAAATTGACTTTTCGAAAAGTTGAACACATCTACATGTAGTAAATACAATCATCTTTTTAAAAATACAGTTAATAAAAAAACGATTTTTTTGAGGTATTTTACAAATTTATTAATATCTCGGAAACTAGTTACCGCCATAAGGTCCCTTTTGATTTGGACGACCACATTTTTTGATAAACCACACGTCATTGTATTTCGTGATTCAAAGTGTTAAGTTTTCGTACAAACTTAGTATCTTAAGCAGTATCTAGTGGTATCTAGAGCATAGAGTGTAATTTGTTATTTCATAAAAGTTTCTATGTATTGCATATATGTGTTAGGTAAATGTGTGGCGGCGCAGTGCAACGCGACGTTCTTCAGCATCTCTGCGTCGTCACTCACGTCCAAGTGGATCGGCGACGGAGAGAAGATGGTGCGCGCGCTCTTCGCCGTCGCCAGGTGTCACCAGCCCGCTGTTAGTATTGACAGGCCTTCATTTACTGATGTCAATGGACAGAATCACTTGTGAAGTCAACTGCTGGGCTCTAGAAAGCAGCCCAAACCCAGTAGCCCATTGTTTCATCCTAATTTCCTATTGTTACCATACTATGGAAGCAAATGATCAACCTGTACTTACCTTGGCTAGTGACTTTCAATTGGCAATAAGAAAACCCAGCAGCAGTGTACTAGCTTGCTAACAATTTTGACGTTTTATTTAGTGTCTGTCACTTCTCCCTGCCTATTTAGATGAGAAAAGAATTAATTACAACACAAAAAAGTAGATAGATAGAAAATAGAATATTCTTTATTATGTACCCCATAAAAATTACAGATAAAAAAATAAAAGTATAATTTTATGATGTTTCAGGTAATATTTATAGATGAGATAGACTCTTTGCTGACTCAGCGGAGCGACACAGAACATGAAGCTACCAGGAGGATCAAGACGGAGTTCTTGGTGCAGTTCGACGGCGCAGCGACCGGTAAACTATAATAATATGTTATAGCTCAGTATTTTGAGAGCATCGAACATGCGATCTACGATAATCATGGGTTGAGGTTTTAAGTTCTGGCTGAACAAGCGAATCCTTAGTGTGATGCGGGACGAGATTCGCTCGCGCCGGTTGTGACAACTAACTATGGAGGTATTCAAACTGGCGCGAATAGACGTGTGACTTCCTAATCATTAAACTATTGACGCGCGTAGACTCGTCACACGTCTTGCGTGAGATTTCACATGAAAATCATTATCATAATGAACTTGCCCCAAGTATCGGCAACTCGAACTGCTACTGCCCACATCCAACAAACCATTAAACTCACGGCCATAATAATCCTAATCATGACTTTGCCACACTTTTCGAAGAGTTTCCTGATAATCCCACAATTTTAATATTCATCATTAATGTTTCAGCTGAAGAAGATCGTCTGTTGATAGTGGGCGCAACAAATCGGCCTCAAGAGTTGGACGAGGCAGCTCGTAGGCGACTCGTCAAACGATTGTACATACCACTACCTGATGCTGACGTGAGTTTTTTATGATGCGAAGACCCTGTAGTTTGTAGCCGTTGAAGATAACTACGTAGAACCTAGTATGTTTAACCAAATTAAAAAAGGGATGATATTTTTATTTCTAACTAGTTGACCCGGCGGACCTCGTACTGCCTCAGAATCAAAAAGCCGATCCATACAAAATATATGAGAAAATCTTATTTTCTTTCTTTGTGAATTTTCCCCATGTTTTAATAATTATTCTGCTATTCGGGGCAGAGACAAATCCAAAAAACCAAAAATCATAAAAATCGGTCCAGTGGTTCTTGAGTTAAAGTTGATGTAACTAACCCAACAACTTTTATTTATATAGATAAGATATAAGATATTTTTACAAGATAAAATATAAGAATAAGATACAGTAGATAGTTATAATGTCTACTGCAAGCCAAAGGCTTCTTCGCATACAGAGAAGGTACGGGCACTAATCAACACGCTTGATCAAGACGTATCGGCGATTTTGGACTTATATTACAGGCTCACTTATTTTACAGGCGCGCAATCAGATTATAACAAATCTTCTCGCAAATGAAGACAACGACTTGACACCTCAGCACATATCGGAGATCGCGAACCTGACGGACGGCTACTCGGGCGCAGACATGAAGTCTCTGTGCTCGGAGGCTGCCATGGGGCCCATACGCTCCGTGCCGCTCTCGCAAATCGTCAGCATTGACAGGAATAAGGTAGATGAAAAAGCGTTAGGTAGCTTAATGGCCTGTTCAGATATAAGCGAAATTGCTATGGCGCTTGGTATCGATACTCATCCGCCTTCTGGTTATATCTAAATAGGCCTTAAAAGTCCACTTTGGGTATGACTCCCATAGAATGAATACCATGACTTTGGACCATAACACAGTGCACGATTTTACAGATACCTATGCAATGTGTATGTCTGTAAAGCAAGCGATTTTATACAGTATACTGGATTTGTCCACAAAGATCGGAATAAAAGGTTCGAAACTTATTATTAGTGTGGCAAGTTAATATTTTAAAAATGTTTTCAGGTGCGCCCCGTTTGTATACAAGATTTTGTAAATGCTTTACAAAGAGTGAGGCCAAGCGTGTCGCAAGATGACCTAGGACAGTATGTGAAATGGAACACAACGTATGGCCAAGGATTTTAATAAATTACCTATTCATTACATTATTTTATTGAAATCTATCCCCATATTTCCTGTATAACCCAGCCTACGCAGCCTAAGTCCAACATAGCCATAGCTCTAAGAACGTTAAGGCGAAAGCGCCAGGGTAGCCCGCGAAATTCAATTTATTTTAGGTTTTTTGGAATTTGCTGGTCAGTATTAAGTTGTACGTTGATTAATATATGAATCGCAGCCGTAAGAAATATGTGTTTACAGAATTATAATTATTAAAGTCATCAACACAACTCTCTAAGACCACGTAAGTCCAAAGAACAACTGTTTCATGAAATCATAATTCTTTGGACTTACGTGGTCTTAGAGAGTTGTGTTGATGACTTTAATGATTATAATTCTGTAAACACACGCGATTCATATATTAATCAACGTACAACTTAATGCTTACCAGCAAATTGTAAAAAACGTAAGAAAATTTGAATTTCGCGGGCTACCTTAGCCCGCGAATTTCATTTTTTTTTAGGTTTTTTGGAATTTGCTGGTCAGTATTAAGTTGTACACTTGTACGTTGATTAATATATGAATCGCGGCCGTAAGAAATATGATGTCCGTGACTACCGCAGGACCACCAACGCCAATCGCTTCCATATTTGGTAAATAATTAGTGCTCAATTGGTACTAATTAGTACTCGAACAACAAAATTGGTACCTTAGTAGTTTTTGAGAAAATCGACGTTGAAGGTGGTCCTGCGGTAGTCACGCTCCCTTCAGCAGGACCACCATGAGCGCCGAAAAAGGGCCCACGCTACAGCTATTCTAAGTATACAAATAATTAGTACCCATAAATGTGATTTGTTTCGTAAAGAAACAGAACTGTAATATTTGTATTTACCGAGAAATCAACGATGATAACTTTCTCGGAATTGTTCAGCAGGACCACGATTTTGAATGTTGATTCCAAGCTAGAGAAGCTTGTTGCTTTCCTCAAACCTACATAGAAAATTAGTACCATACAAGATAAAATTAGTACCCAAAATTCAAAATTAATACTCCAATAGTTTACGAGATATACGATGCCATTGGTGGGGTGGCGGTAGTCACGGTGCCAAATTTTCATTTCAAGATTTCCCTATTAAAAACTTTGTGATTTCTTCACATATTTATACAAAAATTAGTACTCCTAAAGAAGTTAAAGCGACTAAAAATCCAGATTCCTAAGTGTTGTATTTTAAGAGAAATTAGCTTTCATTACTTTTCCATACTAAATCTCCGCGTATAACCCGACCAAATTAAGTTGTCAATGGTATTGAGCTGAATAAGAGATGTACACTCGTGCACATAAATTTATGGATTTCGAAAAAAAATTTATACAAACTGAACTTCTATACTTATTAAGAAAAAAAAGATAACTTATCGCTACCCATCGCCTGTGATACCTTGTTATTGACGTGGGCAGGTAGGTAAGTACTCGAATAATTATTTTTCTGTAGGTATTGTAAGTAGGTGCCTACCTTCTGTGTTGTTGTAAATGAATATCATTAAAGAGCGATAGGTATTGTTTATTTATTTCTTTCCTACTAATTTTAGAGCGAATTGGCCGCGAAACGTTTCGCGAGAATTCATTCTCTATCTACGCATCACATGCTCTGTGTTATAAAGTTTTGCTAAAAGGTCTTAGCAACCAGGCCATAAAACTATTAAAAAAAAATGTTATAAAGTTGTGAGCTGACACTGGAAAAAAGCGCGGGAAACTTCAAGATTGTTAGGCGCCTTTTTTAAAGTTAATTTGTAATAAATAAAATAACATCTCATTTCTTGCACAAATTTATTAAACAGCATAAATAAAGATGACCCGGAGCCGTAAAAAACGTAAAAAGGATCATTCAGCTGTAGACGAAGAGGCGGAGTCGGTTGACGAGGGCTCAGCGTCCGACGTCGGCTCTGTTACATCGGAAGAGGAAACTGATAAGTATATTCCTTTTAGAATCCCAGATTACGTCCGATATTACCCCGAAGATGGTGGTAACTTCGAATATATCGTGTTTCTAGAAAGTATAGAAGAAAATAAACCCATTGGCTTGAGGGATATGATGTCCCTCGCGAATGCAATTAAGCGTTACAACAAAGGTGTCAAACAATTGCAGCGGATTAACAAGAGCAAGGTAGGTGTCATATATGAGAGACCAGCACTAGCAAATGCTGCTCTAAGTAATAAAAAGTTTCTAGACGGTCACAAATTGAAAGCTTCAATCCTGGCTGCCGCTACGGAGGTCACTGGAGTCATCACACATGTCCCCACTGAACTCTCAAATAAACAAATTTATTCTGCACTAACAAGTACCAAGAACATTGTTTCTATAAGGCGTTTTATGAGGAAGTCAGTGGAGAATAAAACGGTAAAATATACACCAACCAAGACAGTATCAATTACTTTCTCATGTCCAGTTCTACCAGAGAGTGTCGACCTCAACAGCTGGCGTTTTGAGGTAAGACAGTATATTCCTCCAGTGAAACAATGCCTGAAGTGCTTGAGATATGACCATATAGCCAAATTCTGCAAAAACTCTGAGAGATGTTCCATTTGTGGTGAAGCACATAACTACAAAGTGTGCACAGTTCCTGTCTCGGGTGCAAAATGCTGTCACTGCTCGGGCAATCACATTGCTATATCATCTTTATGTCCTGTTAAAAAAGAGAAGATCCAGTTACACAAACAAAAATTTGAGAAAAAAAGAAGTTACTCTGATATCAGTATGGTTTCCGTTCCGGTGTCTCGACTGAAGATGCAGTACTCAAATTAACGCAGTTGGTTGCTGGGAATCTCGATAGGAAAACCAAATGTCTAGGAATATTCCTAGATCTTTCGAAGGCATTCGACACAGTTTCTGTTCCCATACTTATAGCCAAATTAGAGCGACTCGGCATTAGAGGTATAGCACTGCAAATATTCAAAGATTACCTGACAAACCGTACTCAAAGAACCAAAATTGAAAATCACTTCAGTGATGATAATACCTTATCCTACGGAGTGCCCCAAGGTAGCATCTTAGGACCTATTTTATTTCAAATATATATAAATGACTTATGCAGAATGTCCCTCCCAAACTCGACAATTTTTGTATATGCCGATGACACCGTGGTTGTAGTTGACGGGTCAACATGGGATTGTATTAAAAGTAACGCGGAATTGGCACTACGTGAAATAATAAACTGGCTCAACCTAAACCTGCTTACCCTAAACTGTAGCAAGACTTCATATATTCCTTTCGCCATCCGTCAGAACACCGCACCGGACCACACCCTTTCAATAATAGCGCACACTTGCTTGAAACAGTCATCTTCATGCCAATGTCCAACACTCACGCGTACCGATTACGTCAAATATCTGGGTGTTCAAATTGATGCCGGGTTACGCTGGAATAAACACATTGATGCCCTAACCTCGAGAACGTTGAGACTGATACACATCTTTAAGTCACTGAGAGTTTCCGCAAATCCTGATACTCTAAAAATGGTGTTCTATGCTCTGTGTCAGTCAGTCCTTGGGTATTGCATCAATGTATGGGGTGGTGCGGCTAAAACTACTTTTCTTAGAGTGGAGAGAGCTCAGAGAGCAATATTGAAAGTAATGCTACGAAAACCTTATCGTTACCCAACAACTCAACTCTACTCAGATTGTAAGGTACTAACAGTTCGACAGCTCTACGTGTTGCAATCCATTCTTAGAAGACACTCCAGTGTCCCACCGTCTGATCCCACCAAACGAATCAACATTCCCCCAGTTACACAACACAAAACTGCTTTTGCCAAAAACCAATACTTCACCCTAAGTTCACTGATCTACAAAAAAGTTCATAAAGAATTAAATATAATGGATTGCAACAAGTATGAATTGAAAACTAGGCTGATGGAATGGCTTCTAAAACAGGACTATACACAAACTGAGTCTCTACTAAAATGTATTGCCTAATTTTTTATTTTGCTCTTACTCCTTCACATATAACACCTCACACTCACTACTTCCATACAAAACTCACCACACATAGATACATATCATACAAACATACTCACGCACATTCACCCACTCACATACATAAGTTTTAAATTGTAAATTCTTGCATTATTTTCCTTTTTTCCTAAATATAATATAGTTTCAATCATGTTTCAACCATAGGTAATAAGATTGTTTAAGTTGTTAACGCGTTCCTATATAAGTTGGCACAGTCCGCAGTTGTTTGATCCCTATTTGTAAGTAACCTCACAGCTAAACACTGTCTCTTAAGATACAGGTTATCCTAGTTTGAGAGGCAGGGCTCACAATATCTGTATACAAACTACTGCAGCGTTAATTAGCTCCATGTTAAACAATGTATACTAATGTATGTATTTCTTTTTGTGACAATAAACTATTTATTTATTTATTTATTTATTTATTTTATATTCTTAATGACACAAACTTCCCGAAACTAAATAAAACTGACCAATTTCTGTCACTCTTAAATTCAGAACTGATTTTAAAAACTATTTCAGAATCAATAGTTAAATTAATAACACAAAATAAAATGAATGAAAAATCAATTTGTAGTGCTAGCATTAAAGATGTCCTGCAAGAATCATTCAAAAATATAAAGTATTAAAAAAAAAAAAAAAATAATGGATTATTTAAATATAGTGCAATGGAATGCTCAGAGCTTATTACACAATCAACATAATTTCAATCACTTTTTGTTGGACAATTCTATTCATATAGCTTTAGTTTGTGAAACTTGGCTTAAGCCCCGTCACTCTATCAAATTTCGTGGTTATGATGTAGTCAGACTTGATTCAGGGAATACTCATAATGGCGTTGCCATTATTTTACACAAATCTATTACATATACTAAAATAGACACAATTTATGATGATTCCTTACAAAATATAGCAGTTCGTATTAAATATGCCTACAATAAAGAACTTACTATTGTAAGTTTTTACAGTCCAACAAATTGCAACCCTCCTTTCTCTCAAAGGAAATTAGATAGACTAATCCAATCCTTACCATGTCCAATTTTTTTAGCTGGCGATTTTAATGGTTTGCATACAACTTGGGGATGTTCGACTTCTAATTGCAGAGGTAGGGATATTTTGGACTCCATTAATAAAAACAATCTTGTTCTTTTAAATGATGGTCAAATGACAACCGTTGGTTCCCACATTTGGAGGCAAAATGCTCTTGATTTGACCATTGTCTCTCCTTTGCTAGCTTTGGAGTGCGAATGGTCAGTTCATGATGACCCTTTAGGCAGTTACCACCTTCCTGTAATTACAAAATTCTTAGTGAATAACAACAATTCTTCTAGCTTTCATATACCTGATAGTATTCCTCTTCCATTTTCTTATAACTTCAATACTGTTGATTGGAAAACATATTCATCCTCTATTGATTCTCTTTTGTGTAACTTTTCTATAGACAGTCACAATCCTTTGCTTAGCTATAATAATTTTATTAAACTCTTACATTTGTCACTGTTAAATTCAATTCCTTCCCCAAGACGCTACTCCTCTGATGGGGAGCAAGTTCGGCCTCTTTCAACCTCCAACAGAAAGAAAAGAATTCCACTCCCCTGGTGGAATGCTAACTGCACCAAAGCTGTGGAAGATAGTAAAAATGCTTATTTAACTTTTAAACACAATCCCTCTGAAACAAATTACCTAGCTTTTAAGAGACTCCAAGCAAAGAAAAAATTCATTATCAAGCACGAAAGAAAGATGAGTTGGATGAAATTGTGTGAATCTTTCAACAGAACTACACCTATGTCTGTGGTCTGGTCGTATATGCGTAGATTTAATAAAAGTTCTGCATCTACATTTCAAAATAATAATATACATTCTTTCTTGGATCCCCAAATTCCTTAAAAAATTTACACCAGATACAGTAGAGCCAGCTTTTATTTTCAACCCATCTCATCCTGTTTCTCCTAGTAACTTTTATTTAATTAAACCTTTCACATTTGTTGAATTCACTACAGCAATTCATTCTCGTAGAGATACTGCAGCTGGCCTCGATCATATTTCTTATAAAATGCTAAAACATCTACACAATCAATCTAAATTAATTTTGCTTGAAATCTTCAATCTTCTTTGGCAGCATTCTCTAATTCCTGAAGATTGGAAAACTGATTGCCTTGTTCCCATTCTTAAACCCAACAAAGATAAAAATAGTTATGACTCCTACAGACCTATAGCTTTAACTTCATGTATGGGTAAAATCTTCGAGCAGCTTATCAAACAAAGGTTAGAACATTTTATTGAGAAGTACCATCAAATCAATTTGGGTTTAGGAGGGGCAAGTCTTCAAGGGAAAGCATTGCTCATTTACATCTTGATATCTTTGAAGCCTTCAAAGCAAAGAATGCTCTTGTCAGTGTTTTCTTTGATGTGGTAGGTGCATTTAATAATGTCAATCATCATATACTCTCTTCAGAATTGGCTGCTGTTGGCTTGCCTGTAAAGGTGATAGAATGGATATTTAACTTTTTGAATGGTAGAAAAGTATTTGTCAAGTGTAGAAATAGGCTTATAGGTCCTAGGTATTCTTATAAAGGTACTTGTCAGGGCAGCATATTGAGTCCTTTAATATTTATTTTATACATCCACAAACTTAATATCATTCTGGGTACTGAAGTATCCAATCTACAGTTTGCGGACGACCTGGTAGTGTACTGTGTTGGTAATAATACCAGCACAGTATGTTCCAAGCTTAACACCGCCTTGTATAAATTAAATTGTTACTTTAATTACCTTGCATTAGATATTAGCACAGATAAATCTAAGGTTGTAGTCTTCAGCAATATCGGGCCTTCTAAAGTCAATATTAAATATAACAACACTGAATTGCCTGTGGAGAATAGTGCAAGATTTTTAGGTATTATTTTTACAAACAACCTCTCTTGGGGAAAATATGTTGATTGTATTTCTGACAGAGCTCAAAAAGCCCTTAACGTTCTGAGGTCTCTTGCAGGGACATACTGGGGTTCAGACCCTAAAATTCTTTTAATTTTATACAAATCCCTTGTACGAAGCCACTTTGATTATGGTTTTCTCTGTTTTTCCTCAGATAGTCAATTGGTAAATAAACTAGATATTATTCAAAATCATAATCTTAGACTTATTACAGGTGCCATGAGAACTACTCCCACCAATTCTTTACAAGTAGAATGTAATACTCCTCCCTTAATCTTACGCTTTAAGTATCTCAAATTCTGTTTTTTACTTAAACTTATCTCTTTAAATAATTATCCTTTGATTAAAAAAATATTTTCACTTCACAATAAGTATCCCGCTAACACTCATTTGACCAAAAATATTCCATTTATACTTATTGATTTTTCATTCATGATCAAGTTAGATAGTCATTTTAAATTTCACAAATCTAATGTTTGGGTGTGTTATGAGAAAGAGTTTGAATGTTTATTTCATGAGCTGGATATAGTAATTGACAACAAATTAAGAGACCGGCAAGAAGTCTATAACCTCATAAATCAGTACCCTAACTATCACCACATATATACAGATGGCTCCAAAAGCAGTGAAAAGGTTTCTATGGCTTACGTCATTCCTCATAAGGAATTTGGACTGGGAGTAAAACTGAAGAAGGAATCAAGCATATTTACCGCTGAAGCTTTTGCTATACTCGCCGCACTTAAATACATTCAAAATCAATCTGAAAATCGTTGGCTCATTATCACTGACAGCATGAGCGTATTGTATGCTTTGAAAAACTATCAAATCAGTGCTCACACAAACTGCATTATAATAGAAATCAGGCATCTAATTCATAACCTCTCAACAAGAAACTATAGTATTACTTTTTTATGGACTCCATCACATATTGGCGTTTCGGGTAACGAGCAAGCTGATTTTTTGGCACGTGCGATTGTCGACATTGTTGACAGTGACAGCGGCAGCCCCGTCGACGATGTCGCTATTCCGTTTAACGATATAATACCTGTAATCAAGTCCAAACTTAAAGAAGATTGGCAGAACTCATGGACAGAATCTCTTGCTAGAAAAGGTACTTGGTATGCTCAAATTAATCAAAATATTGGTAAAAGCCCTTGGTTCACCAATTGCCGTTACTTCAGAAGCAGACAATATTATTCTATACTTTGCCGTTTGAGATTTGGACATTGCCGTTTCAACGCTCATCTACATCGCATGCGCATAATTCAGTCGCCCTCTTGCACTTATTGCTCAGCAAATGATGAACAGACTCTTGATCATATTTTCTTTCAATGCTCAAGTTTTAATATTCAAAGACTGTCTTTAACAGCCAATTTATTGAATTTATATGAAAAACCAGAGAACATACCGCGCTGCATTGAGGACATTTTGAAAAATAAAGACACCTACGTATATATTTACGATTTTATTAAAAACACGATCAAGGACTTATGAAACAAGGACTTTAACAATTAAAGAAATATATATATATCGGACTCGACCTAGAAATAAATTATAAGGGACATTAATTAACTGGATAAATAATTAACAATTTTGATAAAAGGAAAATGCATCGGATGTAACAATGAAGACTTGGCTCCGGCCTTACAATAACTGGATAAGTAAATAACAATTGGATAAGAAAATGTACTATCGAATATAACATTGAAGACTTGGCTCCGGCCTTACAATAACTGGATAAAAGCTAAATTAATATTACAGACCTGGCTGTATGGGCTTGACCCTTTGCCTGTCCTCAAGGACGAAGACGAAAAAAAAAAAAAAAAATGAGCTGACACTGACAGTCTGACATTAGTATTGTAAATGTCAACAATCAGCTGTGCAGTGTTTTGGCGCGTACAGACTCAGATTTATCAAAAATCATTAAAAATATTTAGGGAGCTTTGTTTTAAGTCTCCTAATCAATTAAATACACAAATTTCTATAAGAAACCATAAATTAAAGTCAGAATGGATCAAGATAATCGTATTGTAGTGCTCATAGACATGGACTGTTTTTATTGCCAAGTAGAAGAGAAAATTAACCCAGAATTAAGAGGAAAGCCTATTGCCGTAGTACAATACAATCCTTGGAAGGGCGGAGGGTAAGTGACGTACAAAAATATGTAACAATTTCCATGGAGTAACTATTGCATACGTTGATACGTATTTGAATACCTACTGTTTTACAATTCCTGTTGCCAATTTGTCAGGATCATAGCCGTGAACTACGTCGCTAGAGCTCAAGGCATTGGCCGCCACATGCGAGGAGATGAGGCCAAAGAGAAGTGCCCTGATATAGAGCTACCAGTTGTACCATGCCTTAGGGGCAAAGCAGATATTTCCAAGTAAGTAGATTGTTCAATGAGTAATAATCTAAGTAGTCTTATTGTTTATTTCGTAGATATCTATAAATTATAAACTTGCACTTCTACACCAGTATCATCAGCTTTCCTCATTTAGCTTAGAAACATACTAACTTCAAGGCCAAGACATAGTATTAATATGACTATGGCTTAAAGCTGTCACCACATTTACATAATTGTTTTTAATTAGAGTTTACTGTTTGGTTTATTTTATTACTTAACAGGTGAGCTGTATAGTAATTTTCTCAATATTTCTATTTCAGGTATAGAGAAGCAGGCAAAGAAGTAGCGAGAGTGTTACAAAAGTACACACCACTCTTGGAGAGAGCTTCAATTGATGAAGCTTACCTGGACATCACTGCTCCTGTTAGTAAATCAATATAATTTTAATCTTTCCCTAGAGTGGGTCCTAGGGTAGGCAGGTTTCTGCTTGGGGTCCCTGATTATTAGTTACTACTATACCTATGACAGCATTCTTGCTATACAGTAAAACAAGAATGAACATGTTTTATAATTTCACCATAATGGGCATTGTTCATATTTTTTTAAATGTTGTAATTGAAAAACCATTTTGAGGAATAGCATTACTGATCATTACGGACTAATTAATTTTGAAAAATATTCATATGTTATTGATATTTTTCATACAATACGATTGACCTTCTTTGCCCTTCAAATTACGTACGACTGGCCGTACAGTTTTGTATCGTTGCCTCAGAAAATAAAAAGTAAGAGGCAAGTATTGTCTACAATCTGTCAAATGTCAAATTATTGTAAATATGTCAAAAATATAAACATTCTTGTTTATATCTCATTATTACATTAAGTAAATACATTATTTCAACACTCGACAATATTTAATATACTGGAAGAGTTATGGAATACAGGAAGTGCTTTGTTCCAACTTGCAGCAATAATAGTAATAATGTCGCCGCGTCGATTGTTCTAGTGACGATAGAGAGTAGTATATTCCTTGGAGGACACTTACACATAAAAAAACCATTTGTAAATAAATACGCTAAGCTAGGATTCGATTATTTAAGACGTCTATTCGCCTATTCGGCCTATTGACACTTTGACAGATGTGACATTGTTGACGTTGTGTTGACAGATTAAAATTTTTAATTATGTACTAGTAGGCAACGGCACTTAATCTTTATGCCACTGGATGTTGTCACCTACCTTAAAAACTTAAAATAATTAAATAATTTTTATTAAAATAACTATTGAGCCAATCATCAAAATATTCAAATTAATTTCTCAAAATGCTCTAAATTTACAAAAAATAAAATAAAATATAATGGTTAGAAATTTTGGACAATCCCCATTATGCAGTGTTTTAAAAATTTCACAAATTTTGTATTCCAGGTGCAAGAGAGACTAAAGACCCTCAATGTGAACACAGTTCACACTGACATGATGCCAAACACCTTCGCCCTGGGTTATGATTGCGTGGAGGAGTTCCTTGCAGATGTACACACATGCAGCATAGAGAACATTGAGTTTGACTATGAACATGCCAAGCGGTTGCTTATAGGTGCCGTCATAGTCAGTGAGATTAGGACTGCTGTTTATGAAGAGACTGGTAAGGTTACCTAGGCAAAAATTATCAAATTCACCTAATAGGAGTCTCAGATTCTTATGTTCATATAATTTCATCTTTATCAATCATGGGGGTTCCGGTTGTATTGCAGGTTACAGATGTTCAGCTGGCATAGCTCACAACAAAATATTAGCTAAACTGGTGTGTGGTATGAACAAACCTAACAAGCAGACAGTTCTACCAAAACATTGTATTGATATACTGTACAGGTAAGTTTCCTGGTGTTTATAAAAGTTACGCCTAAGATACCAAGGGTGAAGGCGACTGGAGGAGACTTGTTGCATGACATCAGCATCACGCAATAGAATTAATATAAATAAAACCAATCATTAACAGATCTGCTAAGTATTTATTTAAAATCTCCGAATTTCAGCACATTGCCATTGAAAAAAGTAAAACATCTTGGAGGAAAGTTTGGGTCTACTGTTTGTGAAATGTTGAAAATCCAAAAAATGGGTGAGCTTCAGAATTTCACTGAAAAAGACCTACAAGCAAGATTTGATGAAAAAAATGGGTAGGTATGCTGAATGAGGTTTTATTCTTATTGGCGACTTATTCCATCCTTTCGATAAAAATAATGTCCTGTTTAATTTTATAGAACATGGCTATACAATATCGCGCGAGGTATCGACTTAGAACCAGTACAAGCAAGATTTAACCCTAAAAGTATTGGATGCTGCAAACAATTCCGAGGAAAGGCTGCTCTCCTTGACTTGGAGAGCGTTCGGAAGTGGCTTAAAGACCTCGGCGACGAAATAGACGACAGACTAGATCAGGACGCATTGGAAAATAACAGAACGCCGAAACAAATGGTCCTTAGTTATTCTACGCAGCTTCCCAATGGCCGAGATAGCAGCAGTTCTCGTTCTTATAATTTTGTGACTGATGACGAACTATGCGGCGAATTATTTTCAAGCAAAGCTTTAGAACTTCTCTTAGAAAGTTCTGAGGGAGTCAAAGAAAAAGGTAAATTTTGCAGATTTCCTGTCTGTGCATAGATCTATGGTGTTTGCCAAGTGCTGATTAGGGCGTATGCTAAAACTCGCGCGGGTGCACACACGCGTGACGCTTTGGAAGGTACAGCTAATCTCTACTTAGTAACTTGTCACGAACAGGGAGATCTGTCTACTTTGTCGCCGTTGTTTTGACATATAATAAATTATTAGCGAAAATTCCAATAGGGCAGTCCACCCGATAGAAATTTACATGTTCGAGGCCAAAATTGTTCTAGCGGCGCTGCACGAGGCGGGCGCACGGTCCAGAGCGGACACCCGCTCCGTGTACCTTAATTGTTTACGACCTAAAACAATTTGTTTTTCCAGAAGGTGAAGGCAACAGGAGATTGAAAGCTCCAATAACATTCCTAGGAATAAGTGTTGGAAAGTTTGAAGACCATACAGAAGTAAAGAAGACTAAGAAAATATTAGACTATTTTTGTGCTGGATCATCTAAAGATGTCGCAGATAAGACTAATGACAGTAATAAACAAGAAAAAGCTAACAGTGAACCGCCTGTTGTGAAGAATAAAACTACCACTAAGAATGATGGCAAAGATTACATCATGAAAAAATACTTCCAAGTGTGTGAAGAACCTCAAATGAGCGAATCTCAATCTTTATCAAAGCAGAACCTCGATCTAAACAATAAAACAAACGACGCGGTTATTATAGAATCTAGCTTAGATAAGCAGGAGTCATTTTTTGCAAAAATATTGAATCAAAATAAGAAGGATCCCAGTGTGAGTAAATTACAAGATTCAGAATTGGATTTCCAAAAAATACGGACGACGCCCGTTTGTGATGTGGTCACATTTGGGGAGGATAGCAATGAGACATATTATTCAGGATCAACAATTGTTGACGAAATAAACAACAGCGTGGCGCTGTTCGAAGACGATCCACAGGACGTTGCTCGTGTTACTAGTATAAGAGAGTTACTGAGCTGCTCCCGAAGAGGAAAAGAAGATGGCTCTGACACCGTTTCAGAACCAGAACAAAACACCGATGCAGTTGCACCTGTCTTTCCTCATAACAAACCACCACAAGTTGAGACATTTAACTGTCCTGAATGTAGCAAATCAATACCAATGGATGAGGTCGCCGAACATTCAGATTACCATCTTGCTTTGAAGTTGAGAGAAGAGGAAAGGCAACAGGTTCGTAGAGAAATAAAAGAAAAGAATAATATCGTAAAAACTAAGCAGAATGAGGAAACAAAAAAGAAGCAACCAGAACAACAAAACAATTTAAGAAATGAAATTACATCTTCTATTGCTAGCTTTTTAGTAAAAATCGATGAAAATGTTCCAACAGAAACCTGTTCAGAATGTGGTAAAAAAGTACCCCTGGAAAAATTTGGGGAGCATCTAGATTTCCATGAAGCACAGAAGTTGAACAGAGAATTAAATAAGAAAACGAATCCCTTGTTTACTGGAAGTAATGTAAAAAGAAAACGGAAATCGAATTCCCCAGTAAAGAAGAATAAAATGCCTTGTAGACCTATTGACTCTTTCTTTAGATAATGACTTAAGATATTAAATGGAATGGAAACACAGTTTTGTTGTTTTAAAGGTGTATATTACAGTGTTAAAAAGATTTACACAGCATAGATCTCATTCTGGATCTTTCTCCAGGCGTCAAGGGGTCCGTGCTCGGGGCGGTACTTGACGTTGCAGCCGTCGTTGGCGAGACGGCCGTCCTCACGCAGCTTCTCAAACTCCTCACGCTCGTACTTGGTGAAGCCCCATTTCTTGGAAACATAGATCTGAAATAAAACATCGTCAAATCAGAACCCAAACTAACTTGTATGTGTAAGGTGTTAGTGGTCCAAGTATGTTTTAAATTGACTGCTCAAGATATAAACAAAAATTATAAAAATATGAATTTTGTTGTTTTGAAAAATCATAAGAATTATCCCCCAAGACAGGGCAAAAGCAGTCTGTTTCCACAAATTTTTTCAAGGTTTCTTGCTAGCTAGGATTTACAATAGAGCTCTTAGTTGTCTTCTCTTAAAAAAAAATGTATATGGATGAATATGAGAATAGCATACCTTCTGGCGACCAGGGAACTTGAACTTGGCACGACGCAGAGCTTCGATGACCTGAGCCTTCCAACGATCGCTGGAGCGCACGGACATGATGGGTTGTCCGATGCGCACACGCGCTACGGTACCTTGCGGCTTGCCGAAGGCACCTCTCATCCCGGTCTGGAGCCTGAAGTGAAAAGATTTTCAATGCTATTATTTATTACTCTACTAGTATTTTGTAGCAGGAATACATACTCCCTTATTTTGACTTGACTTGTTTTAAGGCGCCACTAGTCGATATTTTTTCAATACTTTCGGAAGAGTTTACTCCACTGTTTGATATTGTGTATCCATTAAACATGATATTGTTTTGACTTATTATTAATTTTGTCTAACATAACTTTGGGTGTAAATATGTAAGTAATAAAAGAACTGTAAAATCTTCAAAACCAAGTCCATGCCGACAAAGCTCAGTTATCAAACAGTTCAAGAAACTTTATTTGTAATTGATTTATGCAGTGGTTTTTTATAAAACTCTTTTCCGAAGCACTTTTCGATTTTTTTTACCTGCCTGTGTTAGGAACGCTGTTTCTGTGCGTGAGAACTAGACGTTGTTCGTGTAGACTATCCTCTAACTGCTTATCACTGATACGACACAAAGGCAGAAGAGACAGCATGCTTTTTGGCCATGACTACTTTACTCTTAAGTCGAAGATAGTACAGACAATTTAGAACCATTTAAGCCATGGTTGTCCCCCATCTTGGACAACCCCCCTCCCCCATCTTCCAATCACCCTGTATTTGTGAAATAAAGGTATATCATAAAATTGTTTAGACGTCTATGTCACTACAATAATTAGTAAATACTGTTATGAGTTTCTACTAAACCCTGTCACAGTTATAATATATTGACTTATTATGACGAACTTATTATAGTAGAAAAGAAAAGGCATCTTACTTTATCTTAGAGGACATTTTATAATTTGCAAGTCACAGTGAGGACTATTCCTATGACCTATGAGTAATACTACAGGACAACGTGATTGGCATAGTATTATTGTTTATTTTGAATATCACAACATTGTGCAACCATGACTTGGAACATTTTGTTTATCAGTTTACTGATGAAGTGATGACAATCAAATTTTAACACAGGTTTATCTAGTGCTTATAATAAAAATATGTTTTTTCTGATAAAAATTGAATGCTTTTAATACTAAAGTAGACTCGCTTATGAATCACAGTAAAATGGGATAAATAAAATGAAGGGATGAATCACGACAGCTTGTATCAATTTTCCCATGTATAAAATACATTCAATGAATCATGGCTGTATCTTTGACAGTCATTACAGGTAGTCATCAAGCCCAAAATGCCTGACATCAGTCTTGCAAAGGGGCATCATGTTACCCATTAACTGGGTAGGTCACATAGGCAGTTGCTCCATGTAAAATACTGGTATTAAGTTTGCATCCAGTTAGACTGGAGGCCAACCTAAATATGATTGGGAAAAGGCTGATTGATTGAGGAACCAAATGCGAGTGCGAGTGAGTGTACATGCACAAAATTAGGGAGAGTATGTTCAAACCTGCCATGATTCAACGGCAGTATTGTACCAAATCACCCCATTTTACGTTCACAGAGGACGGCAATTTTAGTCTAATTGACCGAAAAGAGGCACACCTACTGAAATAGTACATTATGGTACAAGTGTGTAATGTTGGTGATTACCGCTGAGGCGCCATTGAGACCCGAGCCGTCAGGTGAGGGTCTTAAGAGAGCCGAGGACGGTAATCATCAATACACACGTGTATCATACGACGTTTTTCAACACACTTGCGAGGAAAAAACAAATATGTATTGCATAAATCGTTTAATTATTAAAACAATTGGTGAATGTACAATTTTCAAAACGATATTGGATTGTTTTTGATGGCAATTTCACAGTTTGTGTTACATTGGTACTTGCCACTTCTTTAGTATCTTCATTTACTTCTTGTGTAAATGTCGGCGACAAAGGTAAATCATACAAATTACTGGAAGGAGAGGGCACCAAATAACTCACGCTAGTAGATGTACATGGTTGTGGTTCGGGGCAAAACTTTTTTGCCTTTGGCTCCAAATTAATGGCTTGCGTTATTTTGTCATTGATTTTTGCTTTGTTATGAATTGAGTCTTCTATGTACGATTCAGCGACTGCGTCAGAACGCCATCCACCATGTCGCTTCAAAGTTAGTATATCAGCCCCCGAATCAGCCAACATTGTAGCCGACGTTCTTCTAAAACTGTGTCCAGTGTAAAAATCGGCCTCAGGCAAACCTAAATACTTCGCTATTTCTCTTGGCATATTACCAAATTTGTTAATACCGATTGTTTGTGCAGTACATTTTCCTTTCTGAAAGTTTTGGAAAAAGCGGTCATTCTTTGTTTTTGTTGAACGGAGATCTTGGTATTTTTTCACTATTTCACGAAACGTTCCTTGGATTGTAAAAGATCGTGGAATCTTGGTTTTAGTCTGGGTAATTTTGACAAGAAGCATATCTCCGTGGATTTCTACATCTTTTGTTGTAATATTGTACAGCTCTTGTCGTCTACAAGCACCAGTAACACCGAATATTAAGGCAACCTGCAAAGAAATCAATTAATTAGTTCTAAGAAATTATGCTAGTTACACACTTGTATATTGTAGATTCGTTTCGATTAAAAATATGAAACGTACCTTTGTTGCTAGATACTGACTATCCGGAGCCTCATTCAAAAACTTTTCAACGTCGGCTGGTGACAAAACTTTAGATTTCCGACCAATATATCCATCCGAGCGTCTCTTCAAAAATGCCATCAGGTTACAGTACGTTTTGATATCAACACCATGTTTGAACTTAACCATGCTTCTTAACATGGAATAGATGCACCACAGGGAGCTAGGTTTGTATGTATTGGCGAGTTCAGAGAAATACGCCAAAAACACATTTTCAGAAAATGACTGGGTTTTTTTGTTGCTCTTCCATTCCAGGAAACTATCGTAAGCAGCTAAATACTTTTCTCTAGATTTTGCAGGTATTAGGCTTTCGTTTGCATTTTGTGCTGCATTTAGTATTTCTGGCGGGGTTAAATCAATCAATTGTTCATCTTCTGTACTAAAACCTGACATTTTTATAATTATTTACCACACAGCAACAAATGCGATACAAACAAAATATGAAAATTAGGGGAAAATTGGGAAATGGCGCGCAATTTTTTTTTTTTGCACGCGCCAAATGTAAGTTGATTGATTACAGCCATACAGCCTACTTCAAAATGATAATTTTTGTGATAAAATGCAAATATTTTATAAGAAATTATTGTGAATTATAAATAATTTGATAATAATAAATGTTTTTTCGTCTTAATTAGGGACACATTTATTTATTTCAAAAATGTAAATAGATTTTCGGTGGCATAAAACCTCTTTGTTGTTACAAAAAAAAAAAAAACTGTATTACCCGGTTAAATTTGAAATGCTCTGTTTACTCGCATATAATTTGCAGTTAGGTACTAACTTAACTTTGTAGGGATCATTCTATTATGCACTAGTGTGTAATATTATTATGCACGTGTATGTTATAGTTCGGTTTATGGCCCTAAGAACGATATAATAAGGCTCACTTTACGAGCAAGTGTGTTGAAAAACATTTTAAATTATTCATAATAAAAAAGTTAGGACTTTGATAGTTTTGCCCACATTAGGGTAAGACGTTGGAGTGTAGCCTTAGGAGCACTATGGCGCAAGGACTTAGAAATTTCCCAATTTTATTGCAGTTTCAGGTTAAATTTGACCATAGAAACTATTTAGTTTCTGAGAAGCATGGCAATAATTATTATAATTTTATCGAATTTTATTATATTTCCAAAATGTTGGCTCGAATGAAAAGACGACCAACCCACTGACCCTTAACTGGCCAGTTATTTGTTCAAAATACTGACATACAACATTGAGCAATGTTTGTAGAAAACTTCCTAAAATATGCATTTTATTACAACCTACCTTCATCATGACACCACCATGTCAGTTAAATGCCTTTTCTTGTCCCTTTCTATTGTATTACAATCATATTATATTATCAGTTTTTGTTTTATGATACTTCTTACTTTTTATTACAAAGTACTTCCATACCATTTATAAACACAGTTCTCGGACTTCAGTCTAGGACATTATGTACTATTTACAAGACCACAGACCAAGCTTATGGGTTATTCCCACATGTGGAATAACTAAATTCTTTAACATGCAACACTGGAAGTGGATTAACACTGGCCTGTAGAGTTTTTAATCTATCTGGCATAGTAAAACTGCATTACATTACTTCAGCATGCAATTTTAGAAAGCTAAAATAAGTTTTTATAACTTTGACTAGAGAAATAACTAGGTAATAAAGAGGATGCTTACCTATCAGCTCCAGCGCACGATAACATTTTGTTGATGCGGATAACATGGAATGGGTGCAGCCTCATGCGGATGTGGAACTGATCCTTGCCGCAGTTCTTGACGAGGTACTTGTTGCAGCAAATACGGCCTGCTTCCAGAGCCTCAGAGCTCAGCTGCTCGTACTCGTCAGACACCAGGTGCACGCATAGCGGGAAGTCGTCCACCGTAGCCTTCTTCTTTCCCAAGTCGAAAATACGGATCTTGGGGTCGGGGACACCACGACAGAACCGTGACTTAGGGTACGGTTTGTTTTTACAATACCGATAACTGAAAAGCACATTTCACTCGTTAAAACTTTGTCCGAATAATGATCATAACACCACTTGAGGTTGTAAATTATTTACCATCTCGCTGGCCGGCGCCCCATTGTGATCTGAAATAAATAAAAAATTAAACTTAGTAAGTCTTACACTACACGTCTTTGTAAATTCACTGAATAATATTCATCACTTTTCAAGATTACATTAGATTTTATATTCAAAAATTATCAGCACCTTCACAAAGTGACACCACTTCCACGAAAAGACAGACGGAAGTTGGTTTGACGTTGACGTAGACTCGGTTTTTTTAGTGTTGCGAGTTCAAAAAATATAAACAATTTTTCAATGAAAAGCAATGGTGCCAACATTACGGCGAAGGGACTTCTTTCGTGAAACGCACTTTACATATCGCTGGTTTGCGAGAATAGCGACGGAACTAAAAATGATTGATTTTTGAGTATGGCATTTTTTAATTTCTTTGTAAATATTTTAGTGCATACCGCAAAATGTAAATGATTTATTGAGGGATTGACTTTACTGATTAAAGGAAAATTTATCGTAGTATCAAAAATCATAAAAACATTTTAGAACTTTTATTAAAATTATTTATAAAATCGTCATACAAAGGGGGGATTCAGACATCAGTCTTTATTCATGAGACTCCAAATTATAAAAATCAACTTATGTCATTTAATTAGCTTTAAAAATACAAATTAAAACTTACAACCGTGTTTAAAACTTTTGTACTTATAAGTATAACAAATAAAAATAATTTTATAACATACTAACTTTATATTTAGGTATTAAAAACCCTGTTTTTCAAAATAAATTAAATCAAAATAAACGTGAATTATTCATAATAAGTAATGAAAAAAGATCAAAAACAGGAACATTTATTCTTAAAAGGAAATGTATAATGTCGGGACAATAGAGGACATATTGAATGCTACAAAAGTTCTTTTACTTTGCAAATCAGGTAATTTATAATATGCGTCAAAAATATGGCGTCGAGTCTCATCATCAAACTTTGTGTTACACTTTAACTTGCATTTTTCTGTACATCCCGGTCCTAATCGTCTCTCTCGTATAAGTTTATTATTTTTGCCTACATATTCTTTCCCTGCATTTCGTAGACGTTTGCTACATTCTATTTCCAAAGTTCTGGCTGCATTTTCCTCTTTTGGTTTTATTCACGTGAAATATTTTCTTCTTCATTCTCTTCTACTGTTTCATCCGAATCTGACGGTAAATCATTACTTTCAATGTGATAATTAGGATCCGCGATACTATCATTCGATGAAAAATCTCTTTCTTCCTTGCTTTCTTCACTTTCAGCATTCATATTGGTCAATTCAATAGCTTTTGGTTCACTTTCTATTTGTGAATTACTTTCTACTGCAGTTTTATCTTTCATATTATCAGTTACTGACTCTATACTTACCTTATTTTCTTTGGTTTTATTTTCTAGGCTATGGCCGTGGAGTCCTTTTTCATTTAAATTTATCATGTTATTGGATTCTTTATTACATTCTTCTGTTTCTCTATTGCTGGATGAAGATGAACTAGAAGACGAGGAAGATGAGCTAGAAGTCGAAGAAGATGAGCTAGATGATGATGATGACGATATGGACGATATGGATAGTGATCTTTGTCGCAAAATCAATTTATTTTCTTCTGAATTATTACCTGAAATTCCATAAACATTTATTTATTTACAGAATACATACCAAAAGCAACAGTTAACGTAATCGCATGCATTTCACGGGTTTCTTCCAGAGGAACAATCCATTATGTGATAGAAACACTCACATTTTTGTAACCCAAGAGGTTATGATCAGCCACTAGCGTGAGTGTAAACTATTTGCAACAGGACGAACTACACATCGGAATAAAAATAATATCGAAAAATCTTTCCACTGGTTGAATTCAAATATTTTATTTTGCTTACCTGATGTGTTATTATAATTTAAATACAACAAGTTGCGATGTTTTCATCGCAACTTGTTGCATTTAATGGCAAACTGCTTTTATGTTTATTGGAACCTAAAATATTTTAAATAGTTGAAAGAATAAATAAAATTGAGACAAACTGCAAATATACGAAAATTGTAGGCTAACCTTCTTGTTCAGTATTCATTAAATCATGTTGATCCTCATTTCCTTTATTTTTCATTCAACATTCTTTCTGCCATCTTGAATAACTCTGATAAAGATAATTATCTAAAACAAATAATTTAACGTAAATAATTAATTATCAATGAATACCATGTAAAAAATTAACTCAATATTTCTATCCCGAAATTCCTTGAACACAGACGCATTTCGTAATAAGAAGCAAAACCATGCCCATTTTTTTGAAAAATAACGACGTTTCTTATTTACGAGGAAATAAAATCTGTTTATTTTTCGTAAATATAGACTCAAGTTACAAAAAGTCGGAATAAAATACAATATCATAAGCAATCACCCATATTTATTCAAGAATACAGGCGTAAATAGAAATAAGACATAAAAAGATACTTACTTTTATCAGGAACAACGACGGATCACTTAATATGTCACTATTCTTGAAAAAAAATCAACAATTGTTGCAACCAAACTGTAAATACGTCGTTATTTTCGAGAATCGACCGTGCTTGTCATTGGCTCAACTGAGATGAGCCTTTATTTGTGATTACGCTTCGAGTGTTTTCTCTCAAATGAATAATGACGCTGTCTCTTTCTAACGAAAGCTGTCGCGAAATTGGCGTTGCATCTCTGTTCACGATAAAATATCAAAGATTTATGATTGTTTGGCATACAGAACTCAATTTGACAGAATTTTGAATTACGTCGATATTCTCGCAAACCGGCGATATCTTTCTTCCTTTTGATAGGGCTTTTCTTTTAGCTTGCTTTAGTTAAATTAAAAATTAGAGCCTACTTCCTTACTTTAAATTTTTTGCATTTATTATTAAAACTGTGGAGGTGGTGCCGAGTGTGGGAAAATTTCCCTGTATCTAGAACCTCATTCAAGACTCAAGTCAAAACGTCACTGATTAAGTACCACGTACTACCTAATCAACCGGGCACAAATCTAGACTCCAGGATGCTACTGAGAAATTCCTGATGTTACGTTTGATGTAATAACCTTTAGGCTAGTGTACACACAGTCACACATGTTTTTTGCCGTGATTATATGGATTACTATGGAAGTTTGTTGAAATGTTGATAGACACGGCTTAACGCCGTTGCCGTATGGTTCGTCTGGTGGTTTGTCGTGTTTTATTCAAGTTCAGGAATTGTTTTACGGAGCGGCTTGCGCGTCGTACCGTAGGAAACCGTGCCGTGTACAATGAGCCTTATTCTTGTTACAAGTGTTTCTGAACTTGAAGGATAATTTTGGTGTTATGTCCCATTTCCGGTAGTATCTAGACGATTTTGAAACTGTCAAAACTTGATGAAAAATGTCAGCTGTATTAGAACAAAACAGAAGTATTTTTGCGTAAATTAATCATCTAATGAGAGTATTATAGTGATTGTTCAAAATGGGTGCTTTAACAAGTAGGCAAAACGCTGGTGTCGAAGAAGCCGATGTAGTGTCCAATCATGCTTATAAATATCCGCCTAGATCAGGTAAATGGGCCTTGTCTAATTCGATTACCTATTTATTGTGGTGTATTCAATAAGCCTGATCCATTGTCATTCTAAATGTTTATTTTTACTATGTAGTTTATTTAGATAACTTGAGAAATGTAAATACGTGGATTTCTTGATTGGTTTAACTTACTATGACTGACAGTGAGAATCAGTGTCCAATTTTATCGTGTAGATCGATTTCATTTAATAATCTTGAGTAAATTGTAAATAATTATTTAAATCGGTACCAAATTACATCTTGATACAGACAGTTTAATGAATAAATACTACCATTACATACATTTTCACATTCTAATTTCTAAGTAAGTTAATGCTATATGGAACATTTAGAAACTGATGATGCAGGTAATTACTTCGGGAGCCACTTCATCATGGGTGGCGAGAGATTTGACACGCCTCAGCCGGAAGCATATTTATTTGGAGAAAATGCAGATTTGAATTTCCTTGGCAGCAGACCCACACCTGTAAGTATAATTATATTGAACTAAATTAATTTATTCAAGCCAAGAAAGTTTTATGATAGTTTGAAATGATTAAAGTGCTAAATGTGTAATTAAACAAAAGGAATGGAATCAACAACGTAAGACATTTTAAAACTTTTTAGAATATCATAAACACGCTGGCACTTAGAATGTCAGTGACACAATGTACCTTAGGTGCTTTTGAGGTAAATAAGAATGTAAGTCCACTAAGGTCACCTAACTGAAGAACTTCTTCATTAAAAAGGTTTATTTACCTGATACTGAAACTTACTAGGAAAATTTAATTACTTCATGATTAAGCCAATAGGAATAAATCTATGTATTGTTCTGTCATTACCTGATTTATCACAATTAAATTAATAACAATTGACATGTCCTCAGTTCCCGTACCCCCCGCCACAGTCTAATGAGCCTACTAAAACATTAAAAAGTCTAGTAAATATACGTAAGGAGTCTTTACGTTTCGTACGCTGCCCTGAGCCCGTGGGCAAGTTGGCAGAGAACAAGATTGGAGATGGCATGATCAAGTCTGTGGACAATAATGGCAAAGGGACATATTACAATATTGAGTTCACGTTTGATTGTGATGCAAGATGTGCTATCACTGTATTCTACTTTTGTACTGAAGAAGTCACTCCCACTGGCGTTGTGTAAGTAGTTCATTTTTATTATTTTGTTTTGCTACAGCTGAGCTATAGTAACTGTCATTATGGCTGTCCTGGCTTGGTTTTAACACTTTGCAGGACATTAAAGGCCCCAGACAGCAACAATACTAAAAAAACAACTTGTTCAGTGTCCTTCAATGGGTTAATCAATGGTGATGTGACCTTGTGTGCATAACACTTTAAATTGTAATTTTTTAAACATGACAGGAAAGCGTTATACTTATCTGTGTAACCATCGGATGATTCATAAGCTCATAACCTTTAATGCAGTTTAACAACAACACAAGTGAAATAATAACATCCTCTATTTTAATGATAGCCACAAAAATCAGACACTGGGATAAAGTTTATCTTTTTTGTTTTTTATTACTTTGTGGTGTTTTAACTTTAATAAATAAATAAAGTCCATTAGAAGGAAAACTGAATGTTTACTTGATGAATATTTCCTGCGTTTTCTACCACAGTTACTACCCGCGCGACCCTGCAATGAACTCCCAGACGTACCACTACAAAAAGGGCGCAAACCAGCAGTTCTGTCAGATTACACATGTGTTTGACCCGTCTAAGCATCCTGAAGAGGATCTGGTGTACAACGCGGACAGGGAGATCATACCTATCGCTATATACTGTGTCGTGGACGAGGGACAGGAAGGTAGGCTTCTAATTTCTCACTTCATGGAGTGATTTCTATTCTCTGTGAAAAATTCGTCTTCTAAAAAAAATATGTGAAACATTTTATATAATTTATTCATCATAATCTATTGATTCATGATTATCATGAAACATTGCAAAAGTAAAACCGCAGTTTCGTTTAGCAATAAAAGTGTGCCTGTTACTTTATTCAATTAGTTTTCAGTTTTTCATCAGTTATACTCTAAAGTTCTAAACAATTGATATGTTCTGAGTTGAAATGAGATTTTAATCGGAATTACGGGGGCGTCTGTTTGCGATTAAAAGTAAATTACAGTGCCGGTTGACGTGATATGCAGATGAGGTCAACGAAAACTGTTTCTTCACGTCAACGTGTAGGTATTCAATTATTTACCATCTTATTGCACCGGCACTCTGATCCCCTAGTATTAAATTAAGTGGATCCACGTTACGTCAAGCTGACGCGATAATGAGCCACCATTATCGCGTCGTCTTCATCATCGTATTATAAAGCATACCTACACTATCTATCAAGTTACGTTTTTGATATCAATCTTCTGATATCAGAAAAATAAAGAATCAGTAGGGTCTAAAACTAGGTACTGGCTGATCTATTGAACGGTACTAGATATTTACTTGCATGAGGTTTTAAAAGACATTACATGAGTGGCTCCCGATAGATGTGGAATGTCTCACTGCGCCACTACATGAGTGGCTCGCGGTAGATGTTAGATGTCTCACTGCGCCACTTAAATCACGGTCGGCACGAGGCGAGACGTTTCGAAGGCACAATTCTCTTTTATTATTAACCCATTAGTCAAATCCGTGTCTTACCTTGGGGGCGAATCAAAAGCTTATAATTTCATAATTATATACATAATCAGCATTCGCGATTTATTTCCCAAAAATGTAAACGAATATGAGATTATGGAAAAATAACTTGAAATCCTACACAATAAAGTTCAGTTTACGCTACAAATTCAAACATTTTTATAACTTTTTCAGTAGTGCTAGTCACTCTGAAATCAACTTAATTACCATTTAAATAAAGTTGATATTTGTTTAACTTGAAAAAATATTAATTTGAAACATAAGTTTGAATAGACTTTAGGTACAGACGCCAGCACATCAAGCTACCCGAAACTCAAATTTTTCCAATCAACTTTGAACCTTTTGCTTTAGCGATAAAGTTGAAAATCTATAAATTTTACAAATTCTTCTTCGTGTCGCTGCTACGACTGTATTTTAAATCTTGTTTTCCCAAAACTTTGCCACTTCATTTTACAGATTGTAGTAGCTTGATGTGCTGGCGTCTGTACATAAACTCACGCCTTTCTCCCATGGGGGTAGGCAGAAAGTACAGATACGCCACCTGCTACGATCTTTTCATACTCCTTTTGCTACGTTTACAAGCACGCATTTCAAAATTATCGCCTCTGAAGATTCCAACATTGTTTTTTTTTTCAGCCGAAATAAGGCAGTCCCACACGACGATAGCGGTGGTGGAGAAGCACTCGGACGGCACGTACGTCCTGAAGGCGCTCAAACAGAAGCTGTTCGTGGACGGCCTGTGCTACCTGCTGCAGGAGATATACGGCATTGAGAACAAGAACCTCGACACCAAGGTAAGTAGCTGCCGTACTGGGTTAGGTGAAGTATTATAGTGCAGCTAATCCAAGTATTTATAGAACATATCCACAAAAACTAATATAACCACAAAAAACTGGCGATATGCGAGTGTACTAAAAATCTCTTCCTCACCCTTCGTGCATACCGGCCTAATATTGTGTTTGTATAATCTATAGAACAAATCCTTTATTAATTTTATTTACTTGTCCGAAATCAAAATTAAAAGCCAAATCTCGTTAGAACTTCGTACTTGTTCAACAGGAGACTCCCAAATCCATTCACATATTTTCCAAATTAAAATTACTTCTATCTCCTACACAAACAGCCGAGTTCAGACGAAGAGACCGAAGACGGTGGCTCCGAATGCGTGATCTGCATGTGCGACGTACGGGACACGTTGATCCTGCCGTGCCGCCATCTTTGCCTGTGCAACTCGTGCGCCGACTCGCTGCGCTACCAAGCCAACAACTGCCCCATATGTCGCGCGCCCTTCCGCGCGTTGCTGCAGATACGAGCCTTGCAGCGAAGGGCTGATAACGCACCCGCTCTGCCTGCTGCGGCCAATGATGTAAGTCACATTTTGGAATCTCACTTGGCGTATTAACCTTAATACAAAAGCTTATTTGTAGAGTTATACCTATATTTGGTGAGAGCTCTCACAGTACATAAAATATGAGCTAATACAAAATAAAACCTACTTATATTGGAATAAAGTGCACTTGCGAAATAATAAGAATATTTTGTACAAATACGCCATACAAAACGGTAGGATACAATAATACTACAGTTATATATGAATTATCTGTGTTGTTTTATTGCGGTGTTTTTAAGACATTTAAAAGAGAAGTTTCTTTTTTAATTTTTTTTCTAAAGCACATGTCAATTGTATTATTATAATGTTTAAACAGGGCAGTACAGAGAACATCCCAGCAGGCTACGAGCCGGTATCACTTCTGGAGGCACTGAACGGGCCGCATCCCGCGCGTGCGCTTCCTCCTCCACGACCTGCCCCCGCCATCGCCAGCCCTGATACCGATACTGCTTCTCAGGTATTTTCACCACTTTTATACACTGTTTAAATAGATAGATTAACCATTTATTTAAAGCACATAAAAGAAACAGCACATCATACAAAAGCATAATTACTTTTGAGTTTTGACACAGAGTAGTGAACAAATGGAGTACTAACTACTATGTCAGTCCGACCGACGTAAAAATTAATGACCTCTGTAAAATGTAATTGGAATGTTCTTGAACTATGTTTTATGTGAAACTGTATTTCATATTGATCTATTCAATATTGAAATATAAAAATATTTGCGTCTACACTGTATATCACGCCAGCAAGACAGAAAAGTACGTCTATAATTCGTTTTTTTTTTAATGTTATGTTCAATTTCCTAGGCAGCAGAAATCTTGAACCGCTGCAACTTGGAGCGTAGTTCCTCTACGAGCTTGGGCAGCAGCGGCAGCAGGAAGGCCAAGAGCGGCTCCAAGGATGACGTCAAGAGTGTGCGCGACAGATCCGCGGCGCAAACTGTCACACCTGAGGTATGTAGTGATTTGCGATAGAGTGCGATAATGATCTTTTGGTGCCTGAATGACATTGACAGGGGCGTTATTGGTAAAAAAATGTGAAAAGAACCTAGTAACTTTGTAACCTACGTCCTTCCTTAGTTTGAAAGCGGAAACCACAGTTTTTCTTACGATTCCAATGTTCATTCTGGTTGTTTTCGTTGCGAGTTCAATGACAATAGAATCATTTCCGTACACTGACACAATAAGCTGAATAAGCTTACACGCACTCCGTGTAAGCTTATTCAGTTTATTGTGTCAGTGTTATTCTAATTGGCCGCCAATGTAGATCTGGCTCATAGGAGTTGCAGTGGGAAGGAAGAGTGTACTAAAAAATAAATAGTTTTTCTTCTGTTCTTTACTTGCACTGAGCCTAATGCAAAATCATTAAGTTTTAACAATAACATACATAATAAATGTGTGTATATGTGCAGTTCCGCATGTCAGTTCTGCTGGCTCGCGAGGAAGAAGCCAAGCGCGCCGAGGAGAAGGCGGCTGCCGCCAACAGTCCGCTGCTCTACAACCACAAGATCGTCAACGGAGACAAGATCTCAAAGGTACCAATGTGTTTTTTTCACACATCAGGTCCAGTTGAAAACCAGCGTCAGACACTACTTAGTTGTCTGGCATTTTTGCTGAACTGAGCTTTTAGCACGCCGTGAGGCACACTTTCCTGCTAATTTTTTACATCGGCCTTTACACTTTTTATTTGCTCTTTTATTTGTTTTAATCTGATGTATGTATATGGTGTGGTTCTATTCTATTCTATTCTATATGGTATTCTGGTGTATTGTGTGTCTTTTAGTCTGTGCTAAATAAATGTATTTTCTTTCTTTCTTATTTGCGGCACACGAATACACACAAATAGTTTCCATTAATGGGCATCAAAATAACATGACCCGTTTTGGATATGTGTGTAATCAAAATGAGTGAAATATCTAATTATGTTATTTGTTATGATTAATTTCTTGTTTACAGTCCTCCCTAAGCCTGGAGTACCCTGGCGATATGGAGTCCGTGCAAGAGGCGTCGGGTTCTGACGATGAGGCTCGTGCGACGCACCCGGAACCCGATAGTGACGCCGAGCGACTGTCGCCGCTGCTCACACACCCTACTGCTAACGGGGTGAGAATACTTGACCAGATTTGAAATAATAAAAATCATGCCGCCATCTATCTAGACGACGGCGCAACGAGTCTTGTAGGTTCACAGGAGTTCCTGAACCTATGTACCATCTCTCGCTTTATGATCCTGATTGTTAGTGCCACATGATGGTGGGGTTAAACTTCCTCTTTCTCTTGTCTCTCTTGAGCCGAGCATTGAAAATACCAGCTCGTCAAAAAAATACACTCGGTGACTTTTGGCGCTAAGCAGTGCGTTGCAAATTCAGTGCGCGATAAAAAATAACCGCGTTAAAAATCGCCCGTACCCATGGGCGATTTTTAACGCGCGGTACAAAGGCTTATTTTTATTAAATTCTGCACAATAAAGTCCTTCACAAGATTCACCTAGGACCAGCAGTGGTTCTTGTGATATAAAATTTTATCGAAATGTTGAGGTAACGATGCGTTTGTTTCCGCACCACCTTTAAAATTGAGTAAAATGAGCGTTTTTCTTTACTAAATATTGTAGGTCTAACCTATTATTTTATTAATTATAGGTATTGTTTTCTTCTTCGTTGTGGTATTCTGCGGTTTAATCTCTATAGTAATGTCAGTATAAAACTATGTTAGATGCTATATTTCAGTATCGTTTTTTCCGGTTCTCATTTATTGTAATTGTAAGTGTACAATATTGGTCGTAGGGTATTTAAAACATGCCTGTCTTGACAAAACATGGATGTGTAAGTGTATATTGCACTTCACTGCTATTTTGAACGTAACAACATAATGTCTTTGGCATAATGCAAAAATTAGTTACCACTTTACTTGACATTTTGTAATCTGTTTATTTTGAGAACCATTGCTACTACGAGATTCTACTCGGTGTTTTTTTTTTTATATGTAAAATTTAATAAGGAGTAAACTTGTATCATAAATTAACATAAAATCAATTTTGGGACCTTTGACTGTCCATTTTTTTTTCGCACCACTTATTTTTAATGAACATTTCACACAGAATTTCTGTAAATAATACCCGAGATATATCTTGACTAGGATTTATTTCGCGAAACTAAAGTCAACTCGCCTTTAATTATATTTATTTTCCTGGGTTATTCGCTCTGTCCTTGAAATTCATTTCGGGAACTTGACTATTAGTTTCTTACCTTTTTATTAATTTGTTATGCAGACAGTATCAAGCCTGGGCAGCGGGTCTCCCGGCACTATGCGTGCTGTGAGCTCTGCGCTGCGCCTGTCCGCGCCCGCACTCGCGCACATCGACGACACCGACACGGACGAGCCCGACCACAAGCACAACTGTCAGTAAACATACACCCACACTGCCCACACATACACATACATAAAATAACAAACACACGGTGAGCTCTGCGCTGCGCCTGTCCGCGCCCGTGTGGCACACATCGACGAGCCCGGCGCGTCACTGTGCCAGTCACCCAATCAAATATACACCAACACATACGTGTACAGACATATGTATGTACATTAACGAACACACTTTTTTTAGTGTCACGGAATAATGGTAGTCAAATGGTTTGCTAATGTGCAAGCGACTAACTGGAAAAATACTTTAACCTTTTGCACGGGATGTTAAAATAATTAGTGAAATGTGGGTCTACCTATTATACAGCTCTGCATCCCCCATCGGGAAATACATGCGTGTTATTATGTCTAAATAATGTCTACGAATTAACATATTATGACATTTCGTCTTTGCCACTTTCAATTCCGCCTTGACTTTGCATATTGGCACTCCATCTGTACACTACTCCGTGTCCACCAACACAATGACACCCTACTAATATAATATCTCTCATGCTCCTATAGTCATGTAAATTCAAATTTCGAACGTCCGCTAGTAGGCCGCTATTTATTTCAACCAACTTTCAATTTGTAGATATTATTACGTGGAAGCTTTGCTTGGAAATAAGGGTGATATTACACTAGCAACCTAGTGGACGCTAGTATGATTTTGCCCTATATGCCCATTTTGAATGTATAGAGGTGATTGTTCATTTCGTTATTCAGTAATTGTCCTGTCTGATACGGTTTAGGATAATTAGTTCGGTATGATTGTAAAGTGAATTTCACATAAACACAATACTCCTGTGCTACTAAACTACAGACATTATGGTAGGGTAGCTCTTTCCCCATACATAGAGTGTGTTTAAAGCATGTTTAAACTAAACCACACTCATTTAGATTTTCACCGATAGTAATGTCTCAAATGTTTTGGTAATAGAATTAATGATATAGCATTTATATGTCCATAAAAGGCGCTTTAGTTAAGTATACCAATAATAGCAGTCATCCATAAAATCGACATGCTTATTATTAGAACTTACCGCATTCTATCAGAAGGGAGCGCGCGTGGACCCACCTAGGGCATACAATAGCAAAGACAGGAGTAATGTCATCGTGAACAGTTGATAATTGGGTGTAAAATCGCACGCAGCGAGCGGAACACAATCTCGTAACGATGTGGAGTCGCCGGCAGTCGCCGAGGACTCAGATTATTTCACGCCGGAAGACACCAACACGACCATTCTGACCGTTCCTAAGATGAACAAACTTGCAGTAAGTCCGCCATCTTGCATCAGCTGTCATCGTAGTCGTGACGTCATCATTGAGCTTTGTTTGTGTGCGTGTTAATTCGGTTTTGGTTTACGCGATGTTCTTTTATTTTCCGCGTCGTGTTTAATTTGCACTTTCATTACTATCACGTACTGCATCCGTATTGTATGAATGTTGTTGAGGTCACACTGGCACGTTGCAGGAGCCGAGCGATGCACTGCGTTAACCACATAACGTAGCTTGAGGTCAAGGCATTGCGGGGCTTTTGAAACACAGTTACATGTGCATATTATTGCCAGACAAAACATTACACAATGTAACAATTTCTTAACCAAGTGTTTTTAAACAAACCTCATTAGTCTGGCAACAATACGAGCATTATATTAGAAATCTGGCTTTTAAATCTGCATCATAATGTCCTAATATAAGTATCTGTTACAGGAGCCGACTAACAATGGAGATTGTACTCCCCAGCGTTGGGCCTTACCGCATCACGTCACGTCACTACCTGGTATGTCGCCTGTAAAGTACAAAATAAATATACCATGCAAATAAAAAAAATGTATTTGCCCTATAAACTCTAATTAAATTAGTTAGCGATACTCGACAGACGCGATGGGTTTTGATAGCTTAACATTATTAAGTAGACGAAAAAAAAAATGCGCGCGCGGCACTGTATACGTGATAGAAGTGAAACTTTAAAGTATAAAAGAGATTTAGTGTGAGAGACAGAGAGAGTTATATCTTTCTTCTCTCTCATGTAACGAAATATGCCAAAACGTGACACGTTCTTGAAATTTCATTCTTAATTCTCGTCCAATTATGGAATCGCCGCTTATAAAGTTTCACTTCAAAAATATGATTTGATGATTTTGTTTTGGGGGGTCAACAACTGTTGGAAGTGTAGTTACCTACTGTTCTGTTACCCTAATATCGCCAACTGATTTAATTTGAAGCTGTATTCAGACACATAGTAGGGATTACGGGACAAGGATATGTCTGCGGCTTACCCACAAGTTTCTTGCGGTGACCACCCTTGTCCAGTCGTGATCTTCGATAAGCTATGGCACCACTACATCAAGTAACATTTATCCAGGAACACCCTTGAGCCAGTCGAGCGTGCGCTCATCGGGCGACTCGTACAGCTCAACATCATCCACCCGGCAGCTGCTGGCGCCAGTAGCTGGCTCGCCGCTCGCTACGGACACCGCTTGCTAGCGACCACTGCCGCGTCCGAAACCTCATCCGTACCAACCGACACAGTTATACAACCACGTCGAGTACACGCTGCCACCTTACTAAGGAATGCTCCAAACTTGAACTGCCTTGTGGCTGGTCGACTGATGTGGCTGCTTCCATTCAATAAAGCCAAAATTAACATTTGTACAACGCTTAACGCAACGGGTGTACGGTGAATAAGCGATCGACGAACTTACAAACCTAAACGACGTATGCAACATACGTACGTAACATTTCGTAAAAACAGTATAATTATGTAATAAGTTTATAATAATAATATATAAGTGGCTTTATTTAGTAATAAGCAAATTAGACTGTTGATTCGCAGCTATATTGCAGGTTCTACACCTATATTATTGTATGTATCGCTTTAGGTTTATGGAATAAATAATAATATAAATAGCATGTATAAGTGGGCTCCTGCCAGAGGCCCCAGAAACCCCTTGCAGAGGTTTTTGTTGGAGCAAAATATAAATTTGCCTCTTCATACAAAATCCACTTGGGGCCAGTGCACATCGGCGGACGGCACTGCAGAGGATTTATGTAATACTAGCTTCTGCCCGCATGTCGGAAATTATCCCACAGGAACGTGCTACCGCTATACCGGGACAAAAAGTAGCCTAAGTCCTTACACAGAATGCCATCTATCTCCTTGCCAAATTTTATCGAAATCCGTTCACTGATTAAGACGTACATACAAGTTACTTTCGAATTTATAATATTAGTATGGATTTTAATCCTTATCTAATCGAAATAAAGCATATATTTCAGTGCTCCTCAAAAATTCGGAGGTCATTCTGCTGCTGGCCGTGCCGTGTGCGCTGGCCTTTAGGCTACTGACCGGGAACCAACCTTGCCTCATTGGTGTGAGAGCCCAACTTGTATTGCTGAACTGAAGTAAAATGATTATTTATTGGACCCTGAATTGGGCGCATCGAAAATAATGTTATTCAAATTATTTTTTCTTTATTTTGCATAATAAGTTGCTTCTGATTTGTTAGTCAAGCTATAAATAACGTAATTTTTAATATTATGACCACATGGCGACATCGTTTTTGATTTCGTAACACTGAATAAGGCATAAAAAATGTAGCATCCAGGATGAAATGCTGTTTACTCAACCTTGTCACAAGTAAAGCTGAAAATTATTCTGTGGGGTGAATTTTTGATCATGTTCTGTATATATTTGCAATCATAGCAGTACCCTCATCCGTCCTTTTCTGTGTTATTTGCTGAACATGGTAATCTGTCTTGACTATAATTTCTCAACACTATTTAACTTTATGCTCAATTTTTATATTTATTTTTCCTAATTAAGGCAGCAATTTATATCCAATATTATTTAGAAATTAAGATGTCAATAATCTCTAAATGTAATGAAAAAAATGGTTGATATAATTAGTAGTAATTTCTCATAAAAAATATTTATGAATGTTGCTGTAGCATCTAATGGACTATAACAGGTCTAATACATTTTCATGTAAAGGTCTCTCAGGTAATCAATCAATGTACTAGCCCTGCACTACACTTGGTGAATTGTCTAAATATTCACCTTATTTCACAATACAAAATATACCCACCCTATTTTCATTCAAATTAAGTTTATTTTGTAATAGTGCATTTTTATAAATAATTGTACAAATACAAGAAGTGTAGTGCTTGCATGAAGTGTGGTATCAGCAATGGTGTAGGTAGGAGGCATAATGTGAAATGTATTTTCATGTAAGATTATATTTGATAATAGGATGCAATGTATTTGAGTATAAAACTAATGGGTAGGACATTATTCATAGACTGATTAAGAACATTCCTTTAATTTCATCAGCAGAATCTCAATGAATGAATTATGTAAAATATATTTCTGCACATTCTTTTTTGTGTGTAGCCTCACTAACATTTTTTTTATTAAGCTGTATAAAAGTGTATTGTTTGATTAAAATAAAATTTTAATAATGTTCAAGAGACTTTTTTCTATAAATGGATAAAAAAGGCAGAATAAATTTTAAATGAAGCTACCTTTAGTATAAAAGTTTATTGTGATGATGTTGCACTTACAGTTTAATAAGCTAATTAATACAAAACTACAGCAGATTAATAAATCTAAAAAATAATAAAGACTTTTAAACAAAAATCTAAATAGGATTGTATTAGACGTAACACTAAAAATATAATTATCTATTTACATAAATCCATTTTGTGTAAAAATCTGTATAAAAGTAATCAAGTCTATATTCTAATAAATATGATTATGATAATTGACTTGAATAAAAGTATTCTCAGCTTTGGTTAGGCATTGTTTGCATATTGTAATTTGAATTTTCTGAATGACAACCATCAGAGGTGCTAGGACCAGAAACTTTCTTCATGGCTTGTCGCCGAGCCGCATACGCAGACATTCTGGTTAGTCTGGCCTGCCTCTGCTCTGGCGATTCATTGGCCAGCCTTTTGGCAGCATAGGCAGACATTCTTGATAAGCGTTTAGCTCTCTGTTCACTGGTCTCCTTGGATAATCTTTTAGCTGCATATTCTGACATGCGCCTCAGCCTGCTGGCTCGCTGGTCAGGGGTTTCGTTAGCGAGCCTCTGTGCGGCGTAAGCAGACATCTTTGCCAACCGCGACGCTCGCTCGTCTGGCGATTCACACTTTGGACCCGAATCTCTGCGACGTCTCCGTTTACCGGGTTCCAGCAGTATGAGCGGGTCCAACTCCTGTGTAGACGACATCGAATTCGAATCATCCATCTCATAATTTTTATCACAACTAGTTTCATCATACTCTTTTTTGACATTATCATAAGATATTAGTTCAAGTTCAGAATTCATATCTGTAACGGTAAGCGTGTTGTCCATTTTGTTATATTCAGATTTTACATTAGAGATCCACTCATTATTTGCTTTCGCTATCACTATTTTCTTCCAGGAACAATCTGATGAATTCAAATCACCCATATTGATTGTTCAAGGATAGACGTATCCATAGAACCATAACGAATTCGACAATATAAAAACGTATTCAAGGTACCAAATACACTATCAGATCTTTAATTTCACTTCACAACACAATTGCATGGATATTACAATCGATTCTGACCGAAATAAAAAAAATAGAATCACCGATAGCGAATGGCGGCCGAGGGGTGACAGTGACATGACAGCGCGAGAGACGAAAAATCTATGGTAGAATGGTAGATCATCATCTTTTCCCAACTATTTATTTATTTTACAACCAATTACAGAAGTTAAAGACAGTTTACACATAGGTACACATAAAACATTAAATATAAGATCAAATAAAAAGTTAACAACACTTTCATACATCCCTCTCACAGTACTTCTGACATGCCGACAAAATCTTCGTCCATTCGTCCGCAAACAGATCGTTTGTGGATGAACTATGTTGTGGTCGGCTTCCGGTCCAACCGGATGCAGCTGAATACCAGTATTTTACACGGAGCGACTGCCTATCTGACCTCCACAACCCAGTTACTGGATAATAACGATACCCCTTGGTACTGGTTGTCAGACTTTCGGGCTTCTGACTACCCGTAACGACTGTCAAAGTCGTCAAAGATCCACGAATGAGAGCCGGGACCAACGGCTTAACGTGCTTTCCGAGGCACGGAGGGGTCTCGGTATGTAAAGATGATCACCCATCCACAGACCAACCGCGGCAAGCGTAGCTTAACCTGATCGATCGACCTATGCAGCTGTTATTGCCACGGACCCCCCAGATAAAGCTGATAAATAATGGTTATGCTGACAATAAAACGAATCATAGGGATTCCGTCATCCTCATCAATAGCAGCCTTGTTCCAACCATTGATAAGTGAGCCTCGCCTCCCCGCGTTTCTGCCATAATCCGAATCTAGAATAGCTATTCTATTAATGATACTTGAGAACGGGCGTAAATGTCTGGATACCTGAATCGTGATGGCCTTTCTGAATTCAGCAAGTGAATGATCCGGAAGTTCAGATCCACCTTGGCTCCGTTATACCAACGCTCGTTATTGGCTGGGTGTCAGATTAATTTGAATAATTAATTACCGTAAAATCAGCATGTCAGCAAATTGTGTGGCGTGTATAGGAAATAGTATGCAATTCTGAACGTTCTGGTTTCAGTTTTTACGCCCGGCCCATGTTTCTAAGGCTAAGCGCGCACCACGAAATATAATATACGTGCGGATAATAATCGCTAATCTGTAACAATACCAATATACTAAAGTTCGCGCACTGCGGTAAATAATCGCTTGAAAAAATATATTAGCGTTCGGGAATTTATTTCACTGAGACGTGCAATTAATAAAATCGCATCGTAGTATGCGCTTAGCCTAAAGCCTCCCATGGCCGTCGTACGCACTAGGCGTTTCAGAGCGACATATTTACCGAGACATCAAAGGCTAGAGACAGTCGCAAGATTTGTCTTGTAAGTTGTATGTGGTGGACGTTATAAAAGTGCTCTGTGGATGGCACGGACGTGTTCCATGACACAACTAGATATACAATGCAGCCTAAGCACAAGACTTCTGCCTAAAATATCTTGATGGTAATGCAAACATCGTGATGGAGACGTACATGGAGACAAGTCGCGATACATTTCTCGCGACTTTTCAATTTAGCCTGCAAGGTTTTAAGTCTGTTTATAGGTATTTATTTTTTTATTTAGGTTTTTTAATTTTTCTTCATCCTTCCCACAGTTTCTTCCATAGGAGGAAAACAATTTGTGTTGCTTGCAACACTAAAATTAATTGCCAGTTTATTTTCGATCTTTCGTTCACAGATCCCCTTGGAAAATAGACAACAGTTGATTCAAATTCGTCAAGAGACAAATTAGACAAATTAAATATGTAATTTTAAAGAATATAAAGATATTACATTCTCTACAAAAAATGAAAAATATAATTTTTGTATTTCTTCCGATGGAGATGGAGCTCATAAAATTTGCAATATACTAAAATTACTAGCAACACTTAGCATGTGAGTTGTCAAAAAGTTGGCATTTAATCCATCTGTTTTATTTAGAAAATCTATTTTCAACTCATTCTGCAGTTAACATTAGGGTATTTATTGTATTTTCTTGAATATTAATATGAAAATATACATTATATTACTACCGGTCCTACAAAAGCTGTTATTTGATTCATAAGATCATTAAATTTCATGGAACACGTAAAGCATCTGTGATCAGAATTTGTAGCTATTTGTTTCACTATTTTCATCTTTTGTTGTCTTTGTGTTAAATTAATCTCGCGTTGTTTCTGTTTCTTAGGAACTGTAACCCAAGCGAAGGGCATACGATACGGTAACGTGATGACATAATGGCGTAATAGTTTATTGCTGTTGTTGTCGATTGTCACTAAACATGGATAGTATACCCGACTCACCAGTGAAAATGAGCCCTCTCGTGGAGCCCGAGGGCTTCCCGGAGAATGAGACGGATTATTCGAGCGTCAGAGGAAAGGTAAACATTAACATTGTTTTTGTTTACTAACATTTTTGTTCCCGCGAAAATTACACCTACACACATCTCCCTGTCCCTGCTAAATGATTGCATGAATCTCTTGATTTTCAAACTTACATTGAAGTAAAAACTAACCTGGTAAAAATACGTCTTTTATATTTACCTATATAGTATAAATAAAAGTACAATTTCGTAACTAAAAACATAATATTCAATTATGATTTAACAAAAACGATTCGCCCCTAAGAAGAGCCACTGACCCGATAATAATTATAAATGTACTAAATTGGACTGCATTATTGCTTAGAAAGTTATTGCATCATATCAATATTGCACCACTTTTTTATAAATTGTCCCATCCTACTTACCATAAAATATGTGAAGAGGATCTTCAATGAATTAGTTATTTATGATGATTATCAATCAATACAACATGACAGTATGAAGATAGATTAAATAGCTAATTATGGAACTGACCACAGCTCTATCAATGTGAATAATCATTGATTTTCAAGGACAAAGCTATTACTCTGCCAAATCCATCAAAATTATATAGTTATTTAAATCAACAGATCAGACAAACAAACTCACTATCCTGTTAATTCCTTACACAATACTACGAAAGAGAGAAAGTCGCATGGAGGAGGCATACTGCTTTTTCAGCATGAGAATTTATACTAGTTAACTTCTACCACAAGCCACCGTTAAGGAACTTCAGTTCAATGGTTCATATTCAAATTAGTATATAATAATATTACATAACATATTTATAAAAACTCTCAGTATATTAAGACAGGCTTGCCATTAACTAATTTAACAATATTTCTTTTAGATGGTTCTTGTGAGCCCTACAGCCGATGAGTATGAGCTGCTCCGTAAGCAACTACTGGAAAGGCTGGAGTCAGGCAATGGAGAGATAATATACGACATAGGGCAAGGAGAAGGTAACTATTACATTTTATAATATGTAATGTAACTCGAAAAGAGAGTGAACAAAAAATAACATGAAAAGTCAAGATTTTTTTTTAACTTACACTGATTTAACAGTGCAATTTAAAATCCTACACAAGGGTGATTTTTCAATAGTCAGATAACTTTTACCTGAAGAATAATGGCTGTTTGACATATTTTCTATACAAAAGCTGTCAAATCACAATACTTATTCCTCAGATAAAAGTTATCTGACTATTGAAAAGTCAGCCCTAAGACTAACTAACTAATCAGTGTAGCTGATAACAATACTGATTGACAACCACAAAACAATTATAATTCCTGTCTCGCAGTGCAATAGAATTAATCCTTTTGTAATTGTATGTAAACAAACATAATTCAATCAACATGTTTTGGTTTACCATAGTCGGTGCCTATTTTTTTGCCTGAAGCTGTTACAATACTGGCCAATATTTCATCACTAAGTATATTAAAAATTTATGTATAAATAAAATAGATATTGCTCATTAATTTATGAGTAACATCTACCTGTTCCAAAACGAAGTAGGAAAATCATGTATGTTAACATTTCATCATACTACCCAAGAGTAGCAGATCACATGACAATAGTTGTGTAGCATTCAACCAAATCTGTGAAAATATTTTGATTCCACAAATCCTTGGCTGGAGTTAAGAAAATTCTTGGAACCATAAATTCTTTGACACCTGCCAAAGCGCAGTGCATCGCGCGTTTATTCAAAATGGGTACAATATCATAATGAAAAGTCATTTATTCAAATTAGGCTGAGAATTAGCATTTTTCGAACGTCAAAATTACATAATACAGTCCCCCGGCACGCCCGCCCTTCACCACTTCCTAGTGCTTTCGCTGGGAAGAAGAAGTGGCGCTACAAACTCCCCAGCAGCACAGTAATGTTGATAGGTATATTACGTTCATGGCTGTGAAAACCGTGTGTACCTGCCCTTAGATTAATTATCATCGTGGTCTTAATTACGTCATCAAATATTTTAATGATAATCAAAGATAAGATAATTCATAATTTCATAAATACCATGTAAAATCAGATAACACAGATGTTGCAACTTGCAAGTCTATTATCCTAAGTGATCAGTCGGACGCACGTGCATGCGGTAATGTGGTAATACGGAATACCGATTACTCTTAATAGTGCGTTGAATGTTACCGCGAATGGCGCGAATGTAATACTTAGTAGTATGTGCGGGAAATTTACTGAATGATTCACACACGATTTAGTTTAAGAGCTTCAAGATTACGCGGTGTAAGCGACATCGATGCGCATTTAAAAAAAATATCCGGCAAAATATTTCAACGCTGGTGGGTCTAGAATCATTTATGGAATTCATGGGAACAGTATGTGCGTCGTTGTCCCCTTCACACCCCTTATACGCCTTGAACTTGGTAAATCCAATAAGAAAATACTACATATATAAACCTTTAAGAATTCAATTAATATTCTTTAAAATTAAAGTTACTCCTCTGCAGCCGTCGACTTGTAAACGTATTCTTTTCTATTATAGTAAGTACATCATGGTCTTGTTCATTGTTGTAAAGTTAAGCATAACACGCGACGCGTGTCAAGGGCATGCCTATTCAATCTGTACAAATATTAAACAAAGTTAAGTGGAGCACGCTAGACCTAGCAGCCGTATAATTTTAATTTAATTTTTGATATCGTCTATTTGGTATTTTACAATAAAACAAATTCCTCTTTCCTAGCGCCTGTATCACTTTAGGAACTAATTAGTTTGCGTATGATAGGCATATTCTGCTAGCATACATTTATCTCATCATACTGGTTGCCTTCTTAGCCCCAGGCGACGCAATCGCGAGCTATCGATTGCGATCATTCGTTCGCTATCACGAAGTTACTTGGTGGCCCCACGTCCTAAGTTCTAGAGCTCATTTGATAGAATCACCTATTCACCTCTATCGAATGAGTTTAATTTAACAAAAGATTGAAGTGATTGAAACCACGCTTTCGAATGTTCACTAAACGCTCGTGAACGAATGTTCGCGATTGCGACGCTTCATGAGGTAGTAAATGCAAAGCCGAAGCAGTCAAAAACGAGATTAGATTTAGCAAGTCTTTTCTGGTGCCCTGACTGTTGGTCATAATGTCCTCATCATCTGTGCAGACGGGCGTGGTCTAACAGTAGACGAATACAGCGCATCAGTAGCGACGCTACAGTCGCTGGTCAGCGGCGAGCGCGTGTCATGCGTGGAGCTGCGGCGCTGGGAGTGCGGCAGCGGGCTCACCGGCCAGTACCTGCTGCGCGCCGAGCTCGACCACACCGACTTCATGGAGATCAGGTGTGACAGAGTTGGAATATGATGGTGATCTGCAGTGGTCAGGATCTTCGTGGAAGAATTCGTCCCCGGAAATAGTGCCACCTATTTCTGCCGCCATGCAACGTTGCTGTGTTCTGATTTCAAGGGTCGATACTATGCCCATCAAATCAGAACGCTCCATGGTCCTTCGGGCCTGTGTGATTGCAAGCTGCTAAGACATTTCAGGTTTATCTCTGAGATGGAAACGCACCTGCCATACCTCGGGTATTGCAGACGACCATAGGCGCCTTTGTTGTCAAACTATAACATAAAAATAAGAAAATAATAAGCAGATTTTGATTACCTGTTTACTTCTTGGTTTTGGCGATTTACCTTTTCTGCCACTTCTGGTACTAACTGCGTTAACCATGAACCAGTTCCAAACTAGATATTTTTCTCTTTCCACCAAACAGAGTGGCAGTAGTAGGCAACGTGGATGCGGGCAAGTCAACTCTCCTGGGTGTACTAACTCACGGTGAACTGGACAACGGACGAGGGTACGCGCGACAGCGGCTGTTCCGGCACAAGCACGAGATGGAGAGCGGGCGCACCAGCTCTGTGGGCAATGATATACTGGGCTTCGATAGCATGGGTGAGTTCTATGTAGATGCCGAACCAAAACACGAACGAAAAATCCCCAACTAGCATTTTGGTAATAAGAATTGGTGATAAAAGAGTTATTTAAAAGTGAATTTGGCAAGCAAGAGTGATACAATGGTTTTAGCAATTGGTGTTAGAGCACGCTCTAACCCCTTACAAACTCTCGATTGGGCCCACGTCTTATAGCGCTATAAGTAATATAATAATTTTAATGCTCACTCTTTTAACACTGAGAGTTACATAATAGTTATAGGGTGGCGTTAGTGGCAAGCAATTTCTTGTATCTATAATGGTGGTATAATATAAATCTAGCTACCTCAAGCACTTTAAAGTCTGTATTATGGTTATAATAAAAACTATAGGTGGTACACAAGTTCTGAAGTCTACTGGTATAAATTTTATAGTAACATATTAGTTCTCTTTTAGGTCCATTTTTTTCTTGGATTTGCTTTATGTATCTTGATCAGTGTTGATTAGCAACTCAGGGCTGTAGCGTGTTTTCTTTTTCTATTGTTTTGCATATACATTAGTTCCAAAAGTGTTACTTTATTTCTCAAAAATGATGGCAAACTAAGGAGTTGAAATTAAGTGAATTTCAAGTTACGGATTGTCAATATCTCGATGAGTCAAGTTTGATTTCTTTATCACATGGCTAAAATTTATTGCGAGGGTTACTTTATTGAGAAAATAATATATGTTTTGCGTCTCAATTTTGCAGGGCCTTAAAAATAAGTGATATTTAAAGTAAAAATAAATTGCATTTTATCATGCGGGGCATACACTCAATCTAAATTTAGATAAAAACAGGATATTGGCTCTGTCTTTTACATTCATTGTGTATTGTAGTAAATATTTTGCGTTTTAAAATGAGAAAATTAAACAAAATATGAGTTTTAAACTAGTTTTTTTCTGATTTATTTTTAGGTTATGTTTGATTTAAAATGGTGTCTGCTCCTTATTATCCTAGGTTCCTATTATTACTATTAATGAACAAGAAGTACTGGATGGGCTGTAGTTAGAACTATTGTAGCACTTGTTATACCAGAATAGGGTTTTAAATGTTTAAATTCCGTATTATTATGGCTTGGAATAACATAAAAGTAAATTTGAACCCCACTGTAACGATTAGGGCTCTAAAAATAACTCCATAATACCAATTGCTATCATAAATAGGGGTTTTTGATTACTGAATTAAGTAGCTGTAAATAAGTTGCAATTAATACTTTTATAGCAACGTAGGTGGTAAAAATATTTTGCTAACTATTTTCAAGAGCTCTTGTCGGTAGAAAGAGTTATAACAAACTATAATATTACTTTTAGTAATTTCTGTTACTTGAATTTATAAAAGCAGGTGCTATGATGGTTGCGACTGTACCGTTTATACCTCCTTAAGTAATAATACGTTTCCTAGGCAAGATAGGTGGTATAAAACATTTACTTAGCACTCTTTAAGAACACTTGAAAATAGTGAGACTTATTAGAAATCCAACTATTACCTTAGGTACTTATTGTTACTTGAAGTTACTATACCTAGTGTTACTGTGGTTCAGCTTTTATCTTTTATACCTACCTTAGTCATATTATGTCTTCTTGTTACCGTTACTCATCTTGATGAGTTATTTAGTTATAGTCATGACCATTGAATAAACAAAAGTTTTACTGGGCGCTTTTATACACCCGTTAAACCAATACAAACGATAACAGAGGTGGAAATTAGCGTCAAAATGTTGGTTGGGTCTGGATTTAAGAATGCCTTCGCTTCTGGCATCGTAACGTCGCTATGTCGTCGCGTTGACGCGGCGGCGTTAGCGCAGCGTATTTGTTCGACGAACGCTTGGATGTGGAAGGTGACTAAATTATTCTTTAGTAGTTTCTGGGAGAGTTAAAATCTCCGCGTTACGAATCGTCGTCCCAGTGATGACGCTGTATGAGTTATAGTTGACTGCTTGAATCGCGGCTAAACCTCATTGTCTGCGAAGCGGGAAAAGGTCTGTGAAGGAAAGTGTTCTTATAAAAAGGTTTAGTGCGCTTAATGAAATACAAAATACAAAAACTGTGAATCGGAATCATTTTGAAGCAAATTGCTGATCCATTGCTTCATAAGTTCGAAAAATGTGTCTGCTCAACAACGTAAATAACGCAATGAATGTTGTTGAACTGTCAAAATGAAACCGATTCCGATTGATAATGTGTTACGCATTGCCCCGCTGGTTGGGAACTTTGGATCAATGATTACGATAAGCACACTAAGTACGTCATTGTAGTACGATTACATCAACGACGAAGCAAAAGTAACTTATCTAATAAAAGTAATAAGCAAATTAGTCATGCAATATTGCATTTTAACGTCTATTTAGCGAATTTTAAGTGGCGTTTTAGTTTAAGCAGTAAACTCTTTACAATAACTGAACTCTACAGAAACCAACTGCATGCTTTCTAGGCTTAGATAAAGCTATCTAACACTCTCGGGTTTTGTGAAAGGCTTACTATAGGTTTATGTATGGCAGCACCATTCTCCTTGTGTACAGACGCCAGCACATCAAGCTACCCGAAACTGTCAAATTTTCCCAATCAACTAAGAACCTTATGCTGTAATGATAAAGTTGAAAATCTATTAAAGAAATTTGACAGATTGATGTGCTGGCGTCTGTACAATAAGTACATAAAAAGATAGTGCTATCTCCAATACAATTTCAAATTTAATAATTGCCACTCTTCGTTTGGGCGTTGGTAACAAAGAAGAACACATACGCGTCATCTTGAGATCATGCTTCTTTTTTCGTGGAACGTTATAATGACACGTTGTTTCTATCGAGACGCTCAAACCGTTGCTACGGCGTAATACTGCAATAATTGGATCGATGTTGAAACTCGCTTGTAAAGCGATGTATACTTTGCATATTCATATAACACGGTACTTGGTATAATTAGTTCATTTATGTAGTTATACTGTGATATTAATAGAACTTGAACGATCACTGATAAACGTAGTTAGTACTTATCTAGTTATGCAATTAGCTTATGTAACCGTCCGTTAACAATACCGTTGTCGTACGCTATGAATGAGTACCTATACCTACTACATAATACACTTACTTTGTTTTTTGTACTATTTCTTTCATTAAACATATCATAACTGGCGAAATGTGTACCTACTATAATAACACTTCTGCCTCACCAAACAGGCGTGATGTTTTTTGTTCTTTCATTAGAGACTCGTCCGAGATAGACCAAAGAGTAGTAGAACAAGGGATGTCCTCCTATATCAACGAGCGTTAGCCCAGCTAGAATGAACTAGAATCATCTTCTGAAACAACGAAGGCATTTGCACAACATCTAACTGAATACTTTCTAATTTCATGATAAGAAACTAGAAAGGCTTGTAATACATAAAAATTACTTTCACTTTATATGAGCGCAAGGCTTAGGATTGCATGAGTTTTAGAATTGATGTTCTTTTGAACGTTATTTAGGGGCCGGGTCCCGTACCCAAAAGGTGCCACCAGAACCCTGTTACTAAGCCTCTGCGGTCCGTCCGTCCGTCCGTCCGTCTGTCCGTCCGTCCTGCTGTCTGTATCTCATGGACCATAATACGTAGACAGTTGATTTTTTTACAGAGTGTGTAATACACCCATTTCGCTAGTTACCGGGCACAAATCCAGACTGCTACTGAGAAATTCTTGTTGGAAAAAACCCAATATCACTTTGCCTGCTTGTGCCCACTAGACTAGACTAACGAGGCAGTCTCAATTATTAGCATAAAACACGTAGAATAATGTTACAATCCCACGTTGCATACAGGTAACGTAGTAAACAAGCCAGACCACGGCACCCTCGACTGGGTGAAGATCTGCGAGAAGTCTTCCAAGGTCATCACGTTCATTGACCTGGCGGGCCACGAGCGCTACCTCAAGACCACCGTGTTCGGCATGACCGGACACGCGCCGGACTTCGGCATGCTTATGGTGAGAAGCTTGAAAATTGTGATGTCGCTGTCGAAAGAATAAAGACACACAATTAAGTACACAAAAATAAAACGTAAAAACTTAATTATAATATGTAACAGTATTTAACCTCTGACTACAACCAAACAGCAACTTTATAGTACGAGAATAAAGGAGGGTAAAATAACTTTGAAGGGACTGTAGGAGTACGCTGTTTAAATAAACTATACAAAAGGACTTACTAAATGTTTATAAGCTATATTTTTTTTAATGAGTACTATCTTATTAAGAAACTCCTGGTTTTGATTAAAAAAATATAACGTTACAACTTGAAGATATCGTAATAAATATCCTTGTTTTCTTCATCGACTGCACTTTTGTTACGTGGTTACAATTTGATACTAACAGGGCCTTTATGTCGTAGCAGTAAGGACTACCATCGTAGTTCATGTGTGTTACCAGTGATGTGCGCTTGACCTTATGATGAGCCGCAAACATGACTCAACATCCCTAAAATTTTCTTCTTATTTTAATTAATTCTTGATGTCGAGTTTTGCTCTTTTAATGTAAATATAAAAGTTGTGACGTATCCTTCCATTTCCTTAGATCGGTGCCAACGCAGGTATAGTGGGCATGACAAAAGAACATCTAGGTCTTGCGCTAGCCCTCTCCGTGCCAGTGTTCGTGGTAGTGACCAAGATCGACATGTGTCCCCCAAATGTTCTGCAAGACAACCTCAAGCTACTCATCAGGATCCTCAAGTCTTCCGGCTGCCGAAAAGTACCTGTCATGGTAAAGACGAAAGATGACGTCATTGTTAGCGCTACCAATTTTGTGTCACAGAGGTAAGTTGGCAAAACCAAATAATCACAAATGTACAGACGCCAGCACATCAAGCTACCCGAAACTGTAAAATTTTCCCAATCAACTTTAAAACTTATGCTTTAGCGATAAAGTTGAAAATCTATTAATGAAATTTGACAGATAGTAGTAGCTTAGTTTATATGTGCTGGCGTCTGTACATTAAGTCGCATTAAACAAATATCTTACCTCAACTTTTGATGCTAATATTGTTAGTATTTAATTATTTTGGGGCTTATTTCAGTAATATTTATATTTTTGAAATGTGCTAATTAAGCCCTTTCATTTGATACCCCACAAGGCACCATCCCAAAATATTTATTTTTAAATTCATTATGTCCGCTAGAGGGCGCCATATTTAATTTAGTGTGACGTCACATAACCTATAACCAGCGGACGGTCAAGACGCTTCTAACGATATCTCATTTGTCAAATTATTATTAGGTCCTTTGAAGTTATGAGGGAATAGATGAACATACATACGTACCGGTCAAAATCATAACCCTCCTTTTTGCTTCGCCGTATTCGGGTAAAAAAACAAAGATAATTGTGTCAATAAAGTAAATGAAGATATAGTGCCGCACGTAGGTCCGCTCGTAGGCACGTAGGACGTCTTCAGCAATTTCTATACCAACTAGTGTTTTTCCAGGCTATGTCCAATCTTCCAAGTATCAAACGTAAGTGGTGAGAACCTAGAGCTGCTGACGATGTTCCTAAATCTGCTGAAGACGAGGATGCCCTCGCAGGACGACAAACCCGCGGAGTTCCAGATCGACGACACGTACTCAGTACCGGTACGGTATACATGGTCACATTTAATAAGTTTGTGAAACTGCACAGACGCGTGTGAAGTTTCGCGAGCTAAATCTTAAAAGGTTCCGTTTTCATGTATGATTTTAAACTCGGAATAGAGTATATGACTAGTATCAAAAATATACATAAATTAATACTTATTTTAAAGATGTTACTAAAAAGACGGTTTGTGAAAAAAGTAACAAAAACAGTGGAATAATGGAGAAGATTGAAGCCTTTGAAATTTTTCTTCTATCCTTGTCACGCAAAATGATAATTGTACTGAATGGCGCGAAGTTACTACGGCGTTTCCGTGTTGTGACGCCTGATGGCAGCAATGCTGTCTGTCTGTGTCTAGCTAGCATAGGCTTTGTACGCACACAACTTCGTAATTTTTTAAATATTTATAATACCATAAGGTATTATAAATATTTTTATAATACCATAAGGTATTATAAATATTTTTATAATACCCTATTCTATCATGACAAACAAACACGTCAACACTATCGCCAGTGTGATTGATCCTCTATTCTCTTAAAAAGTACTTTCTTTCTTTCCCAGGGTGTAGGCACAGTGGTATCAGGCACGACGCTGGCGGGTGTGATCCGCCTCAACGACACGCTACTTTTAGGGCCCGACCCGCTCGGCCGGTTCCAGCCAATCACCGTCAAGAGCATTCATAGGAAAAGGATGCCTGTTCCGGAGGTCAGGGGTGGGCAGACAGCTAGCTTTGCTCTAAAGAAGGTTAGTCAAGAAAAATACTATAATTATTGGGTATCGATCGCATTTAGGTTTCTTTTTTTTTTGTATTTCATGATACTGTGTCAATTTGTAGCTAAAATTAAGTAGGTGGTATCTAATGTGTAATACGTTTTCAAACAGAAAAAAAAATGTATTTGTAGAACATAGGTTTAGCGAAAAGCTGATTTTGATGATGATTTTGTTGTTGATGTTTTGTGGCTACACCTACACATCGATACAATATATATTGTGAATCAAAGCTGGAGACAGTTAAATGATATCTTTTTGAGGCTGACCGTACTTCACACTGCACTACAAAAAAAGGGAATTCTGAAGCATAAAAAAACGATCAATGAATCAATTAGAATACGACTCGAAAATATTCTGCTATAATATTTCCTGTATAACATCACCAATAATGTTGTCGTACAGATAAAGCGCTCACAAATCCGCAAGGGCATGGTGATGGTGTCTCCCGCGCTCAACCCTCAAGCGTGCTGGCAGTTCGAGGGAGAGATCCTGGTGCTGCACCATCCTACCACTATTTCTTCACGTTACCAGGCCATGGGTACGTAAACATACAGGATAGAATAGCGAAGCAGACAGCAAAACGTTAGAGAAAGGAAAAATTACAATTGTAAACAAACCAAAAAGTCAAAAGGGATTTTAACATTTAAATAATATAGTTTGTTGTTTGTTGCCATTATGCACACTTAATCTTTAATATTACAATAGTTCTTGTAGTGGCGAAACGTCGAAGCCTCATATATTGACTCAGGTGTAGAGTTTGTGAAGTTAGGGCTTGTAGAGTTAGAAGCTTGGCTCTACATGAGATATGATAACTTTTTGACAGTGCGAGCCATATGTAGTCTCGTCATTGCAACATTTGGTTTTTGGTGGGTTTAGTTTTCTAGAAAAAAATTGTAACATTGACCTTCAATATCTCCGTAACCAGAAGGTTCCGAGGAACGAACCAGTACAAAAAAAAAAACCACACTGGAGTACAAGTGACTCTCGGCTTCGTTAACCGTCTTTTTACACCGTTTGTGTTCGTGTTCCTTAGTGCACTGTGGCAGCATTCGGCAGACGGCATCGATCCTGACGATGTCCCGCGACTGCCTGCGCACCGGCGACAAGGCGCTCGTGCGCTTCCGCTTCATCAAGCATCCCGAGTACCTCAAGAGGGGGCAGAGGATGGTGCGTATATTTGACTGCCATTGTTACAACTTGTCTAGTCAACTTCGTAAATTGATTACCACTTTTGAAAAATTATTTTAGTAAATTGAAAGTTCATTAAGATTGAATGTCACATTGCTCTTAAGGCGAAAGCGCCTGGGTAGCTCCGTAAATTCAAAGGACATTGACCAAAATCAAAATCGCTCACGTCCATTGCCAAGCCAAAATGCTGAACTTACCTAGATGGCCTAAATAAAAAAATCGTTGAATTTGGGTTTTATTGTGGTCCTAGTGTTCGTCCACTTTCTATAAATGTCTTAACATTTATAAAAAGTGGACGAAGAAGATTGCGCACATGACGTTCTTCACAAGTTCATAGCATTGATGTGTCATACAGGTGTTCCGTGAAGGTCGCACTAAAGCAGTCGGCAACGTGCTGCGACCAGAACCCGCCGCCGTGAAGACGCAGCCGCGCACTACCAACACGCGACACGACCGACGCGCGCAGCAGTCGCACGACAAGCCCGACACGCACGCCACTCATGTGGTAAGATGGCGGCACTAATGGTCACATGAAATCATCTCGAAAATACTGTCCTTAACATTTGAGTAATTTTATGTTACAGCAAGAGAGTGACGTAACAGCGACAGACTCTCCGTTCGAGGTGCAGGCGGACAAGCGCGGCGCGGCGGGCGGCGGCGGCGGCGCGGGCGCGGGCCGGCGCCCGCGCAAGCGCCACGACAAGCCGCCCGACGCGCCCGCCGTCACCGCCGCCGCTAACTAACGCGGCGCAAACACACCACACATCCACAACCAGATGCCAGTATCTGTCAGCCTGCCAATTGCCAGTCCGTCTACAGAGCGCCGAGCGGCCCGAACCGGGAGGTTTACAGATATTTTCTAGCATTACAAGAAACGGGCGCTAGGGAGTGACATTTTTAGTATGCTCCGAATTTGTGACGATATTGTCAGATTTTAAGAAAAATTCAAAATTATGAATGTCAACAGTGTGAAACTTTGAAGTTTGAAGGTACTCCTGTAAATATTTTCTTTATAGCTCTAAGAAATTATTTTTTAATATTTAATTAGCTTCCCTAGCGCAGCTAATTCGGTCCAAAAGCACTAAATCAGAGTACAAGGTACTTAGGTCTCATGTCGATGCTGCGTTACTAGATGTAACATACACAGTACAGCTCTATATCTAATGAAATGTGTGTTTACTGATTAGTACACATTCTTGGACAAGTTTCAAATTTTTGACTAAACTATACTTAAATGGTCTCGATTCGTCAAGTTTATAATAAATATATTTTTCATAGTTATAGAATATAAGCGTGTGTGACATATAACAGTACAACAGGAACAGAACATGCAGGCTTTGCATCTTATTTTTTATCAGTATGGCTATTTTTAGTTACTAAAATTCTAATTATTTTAAGCAAGATTCTTGAGGATTTCTGTTGTTTTGGAATTTATAGTTTCATTTTCATTTGTTTGATTATACTGATTTCAATATGATTGATATTTTCATTGAACCATCTAGGTTCAATCAACACAAGTGTTGGTCAGTTAGTTACTTGAGCAGCAGTCAGTGGTGACAGAGGGATGAATCTGTTGTACTTATAGTTGGAACTATTACAAATAATGCAATACTATTAGTGTTAGTGAGGCTAGCTGCTCTACTCCATATCATAACTCAGTATTTTGATTACTTTACAGTACCATAACTATGTGATTTTTGTAGTTTAAGAAAATTAATATTTTTATGGTTTGTTCAGAGTGAGTGAAATAAAACTAGCTCAGATTAACTATGCAGTATTATTTAATGCCTACAAGTGAAAAAGTACACAAGTAGCAGAATTTTAAACTAAAATAAAATTATTTACATTATTTCTTCAATTGTTTCTTAGCATCCTGAATCCCTTCCTTTAAGTTTTCATTTAATTTCTTTAAGAATGACATGATTCTGTTAACTTGTTCAGGATTTAGCTTATCAATGTCTCCCAACTTCTCCTTGCTCTTGTAGAACATAGACACTGCCAGTTGAGCAGCGCGTCTCACTGGGTAGGACTCTGCAATCTTTTGCACAAGGTGTTCATTGTTGGCAAGGTATCTTAGTAAAGTTCTGAGAGGCATAATATTGAGATAAGTCACTTGAATGAAGTTTCAAATGAGCACATATTACGATACTTCTGTAAGAGCTCTCTTTTCAGCCTCAGCTGTGTTCTCAGTATTTCAAACTGTTTCAACTGATCCTGTTTGTTGTAATCTATGCCAGGCAACCGCTTTATCTGGAACAAAACATAGTGCACAAACTTTTATAATTATCTCAGATTGTTATGTAAACTAACCTACAATATTGATAATGCCAAATAAATTCGAACTTGAAGAGATAGCAAGATTAGGAATTATAGTCATTATTACCTGAGTACGCGCTATATCAAATTTCTTTTGCAATTCGAGCACCCGTTGACTGCAGTCTTGAGACTCCCTGGCTTTGGCAGAGTTGTCATGGAAGTCCCTCTCAACACTAAAAAAATATAAATATTTACAATACCTAAGTCTGTATAGTGGTAGAAATGATGACGTTTATCTAAAAATAAGAGCACTTTAAAAAGTACCTTCGTATTATTTCGTAAACAATCGGTAAGAAATCTACATCTACGTCTTGCACAGTTAGAGGACTAAAGTTGTTTTGTTCAGAATGATCTGTGTTATTTTCCATCGTATGAAGGTGGCATGAGCTGTACACAAATGAAAAAAACGCACTTGCCTAAATATAAACGCTATCAATAATAAACTAAAACCTAATTTTACAAAAAAATACCAATGGGACAAGCATTACAAGACACAATGTCATACATGACATACATCGTGTCATTTTTTTTTTATTTATTCATGACCATGGATACATGTCCTTCAGTCGTACAACTCATAGTGTCATTTGTCACTGTGTGGTCCACTATTGTCAGCGTAGACAGAGTATTCTCTGTCTACGATTGTCAGTCATAATCTTATTTTTCTAAAGTGGCAAGCAATGCTAATTTTTTTGGGCTGGCATGAGCTCTTAGGCCCGCCATACACGGGCTGCTCGAGCAGTAAGTCAGTGATCAACATACACGGACTGCTCGGGCAGTCAACCGCTGCTTGATCGCACGATGAAATTTCACCGCGCAGTCGACCGCCCGAAGCAATCGCGAAAGCTCAAGCGGTTCCGTGTATGTGTGTAAGTAGAAGACTGTAGTTTGCTATGCAGTCGCAGCTTGAAGCAGTCGATGCTGGCTGCTTCAAGCTGTCCGTGTATGGCCGGCCTTAGAGGAACTTTAGACGATGAATCCGTTAATCTGATTCAGACGGTTCAATATGTACGGAATGGGCAACAGCTTCGTCTTTCTGACTGACTCCTTGACAATGAGGTTAAAAACTGAAGGCTCGTCATAATTATGTGGCAGCACCGTACGCAAAATACGCGCATTGACGTGGAGTTGCGGACACCAGCCCGTATTACCTATTACCTATGTGGCAGCACAATTCAACGTCTAAAAGCCGCCATTATTTTGTTTATGTTTACTATTAAAAGACGAGCTAAGGAAGAGGGAAGCATCTACCACTGGTAAAGCAGCTTTAGTGAAAAAGACTATAAATTATGAACGTTTTTATAATTTATAACAAACACAAGAAAACTTGTGTTTGTTAACAAGAAGTTCCTTCTTTGGCGAAGACCGGAGGCGTACGACAGGAATAACCTGATAAGAGTTGAAAAACCACCTCGAGGATGGTTTTCTGTCCGAAAAACTTCAGAGAGTTAATTCTAGTACTGATCTAATATGATAGTATTTAAACACATACACCTTTACTATAATTTATAATAGGTTCATGGGTCCCCGTATTTTTGCAGTCATCAGCTGCGCAACAAGGCATATGAATTTAAGGCGAAAGCGCCAGGGTAGCCCGCGAAATTCACTTTTTTTAGGTTTTTTGCAATTTGCTGGTCAGTATTAAGTTGTACGTTGATTAATATATGATTCGCGGCCGTAACAAATATGTATTTACAGAATTATAATCATTAAAGTCATCAACACAACTCTATAAGACCACGTAACCCCAAAGAATAACTGTTTCATGAAATCGTCATTCTATGGGGTTACGTGGTCTTTATTTAGTATAAGCTATGAGTTTGAGTTTAAATAGATGTTTTTCGAGATTTTGCGTCAAGCATTAATTTTGCATTACACCCAGTGGTGTAATGCAAAATTAATGCTTGACGAAAAATCGTCTTGATCGTCGTGTCAGTACACGACGATCAATATGGCAACAAAATAACCAAGATCGCGGATTGAACAAAAGTCAGGTTGATAGTCTAGAGTTGACGACACGAGTTGTAGACACAGCAATATGGTGAAACTATGTATATTATATACTTTATACAATCCATGCCCTTCCATTGGACAACTCTAGTATTGACATAGACAATGAAAGAGACATGACTTGACTTAAAAGCCGCAGTAGCCATTTCATTAAATTCCCAAAAAAAGTAACATGGCATTCTGTCATTTTGACAAAATTTGACATTTTTTGACAAGTTGGTTGTAAAATGGTTAAATGGTGTGCGTTGTGTTTATTTTATGAGAATTTTTAATTAAAATTCACAGATATGGACGAGGTTGCTAAACTAGAACATCTTTCGCTTGTGTCGAAACTCTGCACTGAGCTGGACAACCATTTAGGATTGAATGATAAAGATTTAGGTAAGTTTACGTCTAAACTGGTGATGCTTTGTATTGGTTTTCTTCCTAATTTTACCTTTACTGGGTTTTTGTTTGTGGATTCACGCCCTGCTCTTCAGATATGATGGTTATTTTGATGAAAGTCCCGATACATTTTGCCTTACGGCATGCAAAATTATTTAAAATACATTTACTAGACAAAAAACATAAACAAGCATAAAAAAAGCATTCCATTCACTAAGCAACATTAATATCAATGTCAAAAATACTCATATTATTCAAAAACTTTCGGAATTAGGCACAATGCCAAAAATTTAAATTAAAAACAAATTATGCGTTGACTCCCACTTCTTATGACCGCCATCCACCAGCGCATGCTTTTTCCATGGGTGTAGGAGGAAACTAACAAATGCCACATCTATTTATAGAAGATAGATTTTATAGAATTACGATTAAATTAAATTTTTTTGTTTTATTCAATAAGTCTTAATTGTTGAATACTTCGTTATTAAATAATATCTCTTCCTATTTGGTAGTAAAATTCTATTAATCTCTTAAATAAATTACAAACTATAGTGTTGTATAATTTAGAAGCATTTTTAAATTTTGTAAATGTAAGAACCATGTTTTCGTTTGCTATGATTTTTTTCATGTTGACTTGAAAGAGCATGGCGGTTGAGAACATGTCATGCTCACTTAAATGTCTCATCGATGGTGGCGCGTGTGTTGGATCATTCGGTTCCCTACAAAATGGTTGAGCTAGATGGTGCTGATCCACGCGTTATGTTCGTGAACGGGCGCCGTCGGTTGAGACTGGTCATTTCTTAACAGCCAAGGCTTATTTTTAATCTTATATTTTGAAATGTTTCTTCATTTGTGTTTTTTACATTGTTCTCGCATATAGAAGCAACAATAATTATGTACCCACGATTTGTAATATCTTGATTTAAAAGAGTGTCCATGGAGTTTCTTGCCCGTTCTTCTCCATAGAGATCTACGTTTTGGAATGGGCAACTAGCTTCAACTTTCTGACTGACTGACGGACTATTTTAACTTTGACAATTCAAAAGTGCCTGTACAAGGTTTAATTGAAATAAATGCTTTGAGTTTGAGTTTGAGTTTGAATTAACTTTAATTTTTCAGCTGAATTTATCATTGACATAGCTGACAAGAATCCTACATTTGACTGTTTCAAGAAGGCACTCATTGAAAATGGAGCTGAGTTTTCAGATTCTTTTATGACTAACTTATTGCGTATCATACAGCACATGAAACCTGCCAATAACACCACACAAAAAGGTGAAACTAGCTATGAAAGTTCAGACCCATTGGCTAATAAGTTTCCAGGTCTTGCTATTCCCAATGAAAAGCCTCCCACATTCTCATCAGATGAAGAGAGTGAGGAAGACGAGGATGATAAGAAAAACAAAAGACTAACAGCAAAAGAAATATTTAAAGATGAATCAAAGACTAAAACAAATGATGCTGTGGTTGATCAAGCTATGGCTGAGTTGGAAGCCCTGGCACCATCCCAAGGCACTCTTACAGCTCCTATAAAAGAACCTTTAAAGAAAGAAACTATTAAAGTCAATGTGAAAAAAAGAGAACGAAGCCGTAGTCCTGAGCGTAAGGACATAAGTAGAAAAAGAGACCGATCTAGAGACAGAGATAGGGATAGAAAAAGTAGGTCCAGAGAGCGAGAAAGGGATAGAAAAAGTAGACGTAGCAGGAGTAGAGATAAGAGGAGCCACAGTAGGGACCGTAGGAGTAGAAGTAGAGATAAGGACAGAGATAGAAGAAGAAGATCCAGGAGTCGCCCTACCTCTAGTCGTCATAGGTCAAGAGACAGGCAAAGGAGATCAAGATCTAGAGGAAGGGGATCCCCATCTAGAAGTAGGATATCCCCAAGTAAAGGGAAGTCATCCCCACCTAGAGGAAGGGGATCCCCAAGTAAAGGCAGGTCATCCCCGTCTAAACGAAGGTCATCACCTCCAAGAGGGAGGGGATCACCCTCTCATGATAGAGAACAAAAATATGGTGACTATGGCAAGAAGTTCAGGAAGAAGAGCCCTGAGGTTGAAATGAGTGATGACCCTGAGCCTGGGAAAGTAAGTACCAGTTTTTTATATTTTCCATGATGATTATTATGCTGAAGAAATTTTGTCTGATAGTTCTGATAAATTTTATCACTTTTGACATTATTATTTGTTGTTGATTGAAGATTCAACATTCTATATTTTATATCATTTGTGAACAATAGTTTCATCAGGTCTATTTCAAATACCCAGATTTTACTAGTTATTTAGTTTTGTTTCAGTGTAACCTACACACAACAATAACCACACAAAGTTTTAATAAATAAAATCTTTTTCTCAGATCTACAGTGGAAGGATAGCAAACATAGTGCCATTTGGTTGCTTCGTACAAATTGAGGGTGTGAGGAAGAGGTGGGAGGGTCTTGTACACATCTCTCAGCTGAGGTCTGAAGGCCGTGTCACCAACGTGTCTGATGTTGTCAACAGAGGGGATAAAGTTAAGGTAAGATATAAGAATAGGTTTAACAAAGATTTTAATTAAGTAAATAAAACTGGGTTTGAAATTGGAAGTACTTGTTTGATTGCCCTTGTTGTGTCATGTTTTGGTGATAATGTATTTCTTGTTATTGCATAATAAGAGGTAGGTAATCTTTGAAAGTCATAAGCAGAGAATTTTTTAAAAATCTACCACTTCTATACACTACATTGAGTAAAAAAGTTATCATCCTAATGTTTTGTGTTGTTTCAGGTTAAAGTGTTGTCAATAACTGGACAGAAAGTGTCTCTTACTATGAGGGATGTGTGTCAAGAAACTGGTAAAGATCTGAACCCAGCATCACATGCACATTTGGAGGTAAATATAAAGCATAAAACTGTATTTAAATAAAACATTTATTTTGTTTCAAACACTTGTACCCCACTAAACTGCAATAAACTGATGTTGTGTTTATAATTATACTTTTATTAATGTATTTCTATACAATTGGCTATTAAATTAATATTTTCCTTATATTAGGCTGAACGCGAAGGACGCAATCCAGACCGTCCCCCGCCAAACGCCACAGTGTTGGCAGGCCTGCAGGGCGGTCTCGATCCTGATGAGGATTCCAGCAGGAAGAGGGTCACCAGGATCTCCAGCCCTGAGCGATGGGAGATCAAACAGGTAAGAAAAACTGAAGGAACTTCTGACCCTTCTTGCATTAATGAAAAAAATGGCAAAATGAGAATAAAAACTATGAATTTGTCTGCTAGATGTAACTATCCTTTTTTTTTGTTAACAAGCTACTTCTTTTACGAAAAAATATCAAATACAAACCTCTGCACAGCTGCTAATTGCATAAATTCGGAAATCCATTTAAATCACATATATGCCAATAAAAGGAACAGGTGCAATGAGAAAATCAGTTTTTTTACTAATGGTAGACAATGGTTTTAATGGGTCACTCTACAAGCTGCACACATTTTTCATAACTACATATCTACTGATGCATAATAATGGCAGACAATGTGCTGCCATCACACGGATGAGCTGTCAGTTTTTAACCCCATTGAATTAATAAACTCATTTCTACCCTACAGATGATATCATCAGGAGTCATAGACAAGAGCGAGTTGCCGGACTTCGATGATGAGACAGGTTTGTTGCCGAAAGACGAAGATGGTGAAGCTGACATCGAGATTGAACTTGTAGAAGAAGAACCACCGTTCTTACAAGGTCACGGCCGCGCGCTACACGACCTGTCACCTGTCAGAATTGTGAAGAACCCAGACGGTTCCCTCGCACAAGCCGCCATGATGCAGTCGGCGCTATCAAAAGAGAGAAGAGAACAGAAGATGATACAGAGAGAGGCAGAGATGGAGAGCGTACCAATGGGACTGAATAAAAATTGGATAGATCCTCTTCCAGAAAGCGATGGTCGAGCTTTAGCTGCAAACATGAGAGGGACGGGTATAACTCCTCAAGATCTACCAGAGTGGAAGAAGCATGTGATTGGTGGGAAGAAGTCTTCTTTTGGCAAGAAGACGAATTTGTCTCTTTTGGAGCAGAGGCAGTCGCTACCCATCTATAAGCTGAGGGACGAGTTGACTAAGGTGTGTATGAATGCACTCACAATCTAGAGACTTCAATTTGGTTCGTAGATGTGAATATGTTTATCTACTTCCCAAAACCTATTGCTTGTACAAAATAACTCTGGAACATACTTATCGTTTAAGAAAACTTCGTTGTTTTTGTAGCTTGAACCCAGTGATTTTATTTTTCCTACTTTTCATTTCCATATATGTACTTTACTGTTATCACAAATTCTGATTTCATTCTCTTACCGAACCAGGCTGTAGCTGACAACCAGATCCTGATAGTAATTGGTGAGACTGGCTCGGGAAAAACAACCCAGATCACTCAGTACCTCGCGGAATGCGGTCTGACCGCTCGCGGTAAGATCGCATGTACGCAGCCGCGTCGTGTGGCCGCCATGTCTGTGGCCAAGCGAGTGGCGGAGGAGTTCGGGTGTCGGCTGGGGCAGGAGGTCGGCTACACCATCCGGTTTGAAGACTGTACGAGTCCTGAGACTGTTATCAAGTAAGTGTACGCTAATTTGGGCATATTTTTACATAAAATGTCACTGATCTCTCAATTCGGCAAAGATATTTATTAGATTGCAAAAAATCTGCTCGTCGTTCAATAGTAAATTACGTTTGTATAACGTTAATAACTGCAATATTTACATTTTTATATAGTCTGAAAGTATACACCTGATATCGCCGATCCGCCTTGAGTAAGCAATTTCATCTTTTAGGTCAAAATAAAATCACTTTCATCAGTGTTTTTTTTTTTGCTTGGATATATTATTTGGTTAGACGCACTGAGCGCTGTGTTAAAATTTATCCATCTATATTAATGGGACCCTGTATATGTGTGTATGTTCTTAATTGTTTAATATTCCTTTCTCAGGTACATGACAGACGGTATGTTACTCCGCGAGTGCCTCATGGACCTGGACCTCAAATCCTACTCCGTCATCATGTTGGACGAGGCTCACGAGCGCACCATCCACACAGACGTACTCTTCGGCTTACTCAAACAAGCCGTACAGAAGCGACCAGAACTCAAGCTGATCGTGACATCAGCTACCCTAGACGCTGTCAAGTTCTCACAGTACTTCTTCGAAGCCCCCATCTTTACTATCCCTGGTAGAACCTTCCCTGTTGAAGTCATGTACACCAAGGAACCAGAAACTGATTATTTGGACGCATCATTGATAACGGTGATGCAAATACATTTGAGGGAACCTCCGGGAGATATTTTGCTGTTCTTGACCGGTCAGGAGGAGATTGACACAGCGTGCGAGATTCTGTATGAGAGGATGAAGTCTTTAGGCCCAGATGTGCCAGAACTGATCATTCTACCTGTATATTCTGCGCTACCTTCTGAAATGCAAACGCGTATCTTCGAGCCAGCACCCCCCGGCTCAAGAAAGGTCGTCATAGCTACCAACATTGCGGAAACTTCGCTGACCATAGACGGAGTTTATTATGTTGTCGATCCTGGATTTGTGAAGCAAAAAGTTTATAATTCAAAGACTGGAATGGACTCTTTAGTTGTGACGCCTATTTCACAGGTAATAAAAAAAAATCGGATATAATGATCAAATTTATAATCGTGATAATAAAAAAAAATTAAATTCATATTTTCAAGATCCTGTATACCTACTTTTCGCTATCTATATTTATCTTCGTTTAAATAATGTTTCTTTCTTTGGTACAGGCAGCAGCAAAACAGCGCGCGGGTCGCGCCGGTCGGACGGGCCCTGGCAAGTGTTACCGACTGTACACGGAGCGCGCCTACAGAGACGAGATGCTACCCACGCCAGTGCCTGAGATACAGCGCACTAATCTTGCCACCACCGTATGTATTCACTGCTGATTACACCGCCTTTACTCTGACTTGTCGCTTTTGCTTTCCAGTACAACCACCTCTTTAGTGTTGACAAAAGATGGAGCTATAGTGGACGTATAGTTTTGTTGTTTAAATAAAATAGCTCCACCTCTTTCCTAGAGATAGCCAGCTCTCGCTTAGATTATTTAGACTGTCACTTGGCTAAAGTTCGGTTCCCCGTTTCAATAGGTCTGTCCAGAAAATTTGAGATTGGTTCCCTTCATCTTCTATCGTGTCGTGTCGGCAAGCATGAAAATAGTTCATATTGTTGTGAAAAGATTAGAAGTCAGCAAATAAGTAGCGAGTACAGCTTTTATGATCCTCGGAGAGAGCTGGATTCCATACCAAACCTTCGTTTCTTAACAGCCTGTAAGTTTACCATAAACGTCATGTTTCGTAAACAGGTGCTGCAACTAAAGACGATGGGTATTAACGACCTGCTGCACTTCGACTTCATGGACGCGCCGCCGGTGGAGTCGCTTATCATGGCATTGGAACAACTGCACTCCTTGTCCGCGTTAGACTCTGAAGGATTGCTCACCAGGCTTGGTCGAAGGGTAAGTAACATAAAGAAACATATAATTCAGTAAATATATTTTTTTTACGGTCGTGAATCATATTTGATTAACATACAATCTGATAACGACCTGCAAATTGCAAAAAACTCCAATAAATTGATTTTCGCGGGGTATCCTGGCGCCAATGTCTCTTTTTAGCATACGCAAGTAAAAATAATATTATTGAAATTGTCTAAAGTAACATATTTCCATTGCAGATGGCCGAATTTCCACTCGAACCAAACCTCTCAAAAATCTTAATCATGTCTGTAGCATTACAATGCTCAGACGAGATCCTGACCATAGTGTCAATGTTGAGCGTCCAGAACGTGTTCTACCGACCCAAAGACAAGCAGGCACTGGCTGACCAGAAGAAGGCGAAGTTCAACCAGCCGGAAGGCGACCACCTCACCTTACTAGCCGTGTATAACAGTTGGAGGAACAATAAGTTCTCTAACGCATGGTGTTATGAAAACTTCGTCCAGATCCGCACGTTAAAACGAGCTCAGGATGTTAGGAAACAACTGCTTGGTATTATGGATAGGTGAGTTGTGATAAGGGTCCATTTTCTTTATCACTAGAGGTCGGCGCAGTTTCTCTGATTCTTTCCTGTCAGCCGCCACTTTATCGTTCACACTCAGTTCATCCATGTCATGCCTCACACAATCCCACAGCCCACTAATAATTTATCATCGAAATCGAATGCTGGATAAGGTCTGAACCAATTACTGTTAGAATACCCGGTTTTTCGCTTTTCTGCATCTAATCAATCACCACTATTATTTATTAATAATTGTTCATCTGAGGCTTTCATTCATTGTTACATAACAAAATCAAGCAAATCTAGCAATATCTTTTACAATTTCTGAAAACTTAAGCTTTTATTTTCACAACCAATTAAAATTTTTCGCCAGGCACAAATTGGACGTTGTATCCGCGGGTAAGAACACAGTGCGCATCCAGAAGACGATATGCTCAGGTTTCTTCAGGAATGCGGCTAAGAAGGACCCACAGGAGGGGTACAGAACTCTGGTGGACAGTCAGGTTGTCTACATACATCCTTCTAGTGCGCTCTTCAATAGGCAGCCGGAATGGTAAGATTTTAAAAATCTCAAATCGTTTATAGCAATCCATAATGTAATTACAGGTGGTGAATAAAAAAATACTAGAAACAATTATGGACCCTGTCGGGCACAGCAAATTTTTTAAGGAAGTAGAGAAAGGAAGAGCGCTTTAAGGCGAAATGGTATCGTAGTCACGTAGGTTTTGAGGGGGTGAAGCAGACGCGGACGGGTAAGAGGCGCGCGGGGCCCCGCGCTCTGCTGCACTCGGCCGGCAAGCTATAGTCCGACTGCTGCCGCGCTGTTAGCGCGACCGTCTCTCGTGAACCAAAATACTTCTGCAGAGGGTCGCGTATACGACGCGACGGTCGGACTGTAGCGACAAGTAGCAGTTTTAATTGGTACTAATTGCGCAGTAGGGATTTATAGAAATTTATTTATTCTCTCAAAATATATACTGAGTACATAATATAGTACAAGTACAGTGTAGTAGTATAGTATTGTAATTAGGTAATTACAATATTATCTTATATTTATTTATAGCACCATATTATACCTATCTACTTACGAATACTGGCTTTCTTATAATAAAATAATTACTTATGAGTTCCTATAACAATCCCAATTAGTTCGCTGTTTGACAATGAATGGGTACTAGTATGAGAAGTAGAATCCAAACCGGTTTTACCAAAAAACCGGTTCTTACATAGGATTGTAGCGGTATCTACAACGCCACATGCAAACAACGCGTCATACTGACGTCACGCAAATCCTGCATCGCGCAAGCAGAGTTTACCGCGCAACTAGCATAGATACAACGGCCCGACACGAATCAATGGGCAGTTGCCCGCCAGACACAACACCCGTCTGGTCGGAGGATCCTCCCTTTTCTATGGAGGTTGAGTGAACTTTAAACTCTGTTCCTCATACCTCTATAGGATAATTTTTTTATCGCTACCAAAATTTTCATAAGGTGTCCTTCCTACCCATGAATATGAACAACTTTCTCCATGGAACCAACTCTGAAATCACGAAAAAAAATCTGCTGTTTCTTACAAAAATTTAATACATAGGTACTCGACCAAAATGTATGAATCAGCAGATTTTTTTCGTGATTTCAGAGTTGGTCCCATAGTAAAAGTTGTTCATATTCATGGGTAGAACAACCCTGTGAAAATTTGGGTATTGATAAAAAAATACCCTGTAGAAATGAAAAAACAGGTAAGTATAACAGCTTTTGTAATTATATTAAAAAATAAAATAGGGGGTGTATCATTCATGTTTTTAGCGGGGTTCTATTACGGGTTCTCTATCGGCTGCAAATTATTTTTCAGAGCTTCTGAAAGGCATGCCACGGTTTCGGCGGGAATCAACCAACTCTGGAAGAATGTGTGTGTGATAAAATTTGACAAGTTATGGCTCCATTTTATTTTTCCAAAAGTCGTCATCTTTTTGGATGTATACAATTTCCATTTTTTCATCTTCTCCTCCCCATATCCCGAAAATGCATCGCTGCTTGCCCGTCACTCGTAGCTGTCCTTGAGCCTGAAAGTACCAGTTACTGTTTTTATTTATAGTAACTTGGGTATTCTTTTTGTTATACTTTAGAATTTTCAAAAGCTTTCACTAGTACACAGGGTCAAATTAAATAAGCTAGCGAAACTCCGCAGACGTGACGGTTATATTTAATAGGGCATAAGTAGATAAGTAAGAGAGTTTAGTCAAAAAACTTGGGTGATACTGATTGAAATTATACTAGTGCCCCCATCAGAAGTTTCTGGCAATTGTGGTGGTGTGACAGATTTACTTATTTCTTGTGAGTCAGCTGGCAACTCCGTAATGTCAGACTCAGTGTTGATACCAGTTCTGTAAAAACAAAATAATAAACCATATGTATAAATAAAGCAATTGGGTACCTACCTACACGAAAGTTTTAGGGTCAATTCACACCGAGACGCGACGCTGCGCGTACATTTCAATAGAGCTATTCAAAATCTAACTCTATTTACTACTCAAAAAGATACACATTTCGCAACGCAGCTCGACGCAGTGCGGCGCCGCGCTTCATCGCGCTGCGTTTTAATAGCGACTCAAAATCTAACTTTATTTACTACACAAAAAGATACACATTTGCACTATTGTTACGTCACGTCGCGCCGCGTCGCGTCTCGGTGTGAGCTGACCCTTAGACCATAATTATCTATCTTTATTAGGCCGTTTACACATTATGCCGCAGCTGCAACTGCAGTGGCGCCGCTGCATCAGTCACTCTTGGATTTGTATGAACCCCACACGGCGCCGCGCAGTGGCGGCGGCGGCGGCGGCGGCGAGTTTTGATAAGACCTATCAAAACTCGCCGCCGCCTTCGCGGCGTCGTATGTCGGGGTTCATACAACGGACTTTCAAAACGAAAGTTGTGTGCTTATACCTACAATAAATACGAGTTAGTACGTCAATGTCAAATGTCAAAATTGGTATATTTTGGGATAATAAATAAAAAAACTTACCTATTCAGGTTCATCAATTTCTGCTTCTTGAGCTGAATATATTTTTTTATTACTTTATTTCAATATCCGCTTGAGTAGTCGGCGAAAACGGGCGCAATAAAGTTGTACACGGGTGCTCTCTAAGACGCGCTGCGGCCGACTGACGGGACTGCAGGCAGGAGCGGTGGGATGTCTGACCTGCGCGCCCGCTTTTTATAAATATTTCTTTTTAAAATTCTATTTGCTCTTTTACAATAAAATAAAACCATAATCCCCTAAAGTCTTTAATGGTGAACGTATAGACGAAATTTTATTGAAATTGCTGTATTTACAAACGAATAAAACCGTTTTTTCTCATAAAAAATGCTAATTTTGAGGAAACTTTGCGATTTTTTTGTATCGAGTCAAATAATGTCAATCGTGTTTTGGCCCTCATAATTCACTAAAGAAAATCTTCAATTTTAATAATCATGAAAAAAAATAAGGCAAATTTGTAGTTTTTGAGGACAAAAATTGATTTTACGTGCAGCCGAAATGCGTCAAAACATCTTCTCTGGGACACATTTCGCCTTAAGTTTTGGACTTGATAAATGCTTTAAACTGCTAATACTTTTTTGATGTCCTGGGTTCGTTTCCCATGTTGGGCGAAGTGTTATTGGGTTTTTCCATCTGGAATTTCTCAGTAGCAGCCCGCAGTCTGGATTTGTGCCCTGTTAATGGCAGTAGGCTCGCCTCCTATTACATGGGACTTAGACATAACTGTTGAAATGTGGGGTACTATAGGTACACCTCTGACTAACTCTTAGAGGATTACAGTGCTTAAAAAAATTGATTGAAAAAGATCCTACTAATATTATAAACGACGCGAAAGTTTGTGAGGATGGATGGATGTTTGTTACTCTTTCACGCAAAAACTACTGAACTAATTTTGATGAAACTACAGTAATATAGCTTATACGTCAGAATAACACTAAACCCCTTACTAATAAACGTTGTATAGCGTCAGTATAGTTACACAACGCTTTGTCTTTTTCTTTCGCAAGTCAAATTACTGACGACTGAAAAAGAGAAATCGGTGTTTAACTATTCATCTGATATAATACGTTTACCTAACGTTACGTAAGGGGGATAGAATCAGCGGGATTGTCCGAAAGGGTTACCGCTGGCCCGGAACATAAAGGGCTAAGGAAGGAACACGGGTGGGTTTTAGTCAGTAAGAATCTGACATTCCCGCTCCACCCAGAGCGGGAGGGGTCATTTGTGGATTTCACATCCTGAAAAAAAAAGAGGGGGTACAATACATTTTTATCCCGATATTCCCACGAGATCGACATTTATGCTCGTGAAACTGCGGGGCGCTGCTAGTCTTAAATAATTTCAACTTAATTAGTCTAGTAGATTGGGACCAACTTGGCTGTGACAGGCGGAAAGACACACGAGTGATCCTATAAGGGTTCCGTTTTTTCATAAGGACTTGTGGAACCCTAAAAAGAACCCAGCACCATGCCCATGCTACCATGTTCATCATATCTTAATCCTGGGTTTTTTAAGCTTGCATCAATGCCCGTAAAGCCCTGACCTGAACCTATGGGCGTATAGACCATGTATTGTGGTTTCTAATGTTATAATACCCCCCCCCCCCCAACCCCTTATTTATGTTAACACATATGTTTCACAAATAAACTGATTGATTGAATAATGTATTTTACATACATAAATTCAAGCGTTTTTAATGTAATATTTCTATCATAATCAGGGTAATCTACCACGAGCTCGTCCAAACTACGAAGGAGTACATGCGCGAAGTGACCACCATAGACCCGAAATGGCTTGTGGAGTTCGCGCCAGCATTCTTCAAGTTCTCCGACCCCACCAAACTGTCCAAGTTCAAGAAGAACCAGAGACTAGAGCCACTCTACAACAAGTACGAGGAACCAAACGCCTGGAGAATATCAAGAGTACGCAGGAGAAGGAATTAAACTGTCTACTGCCAACACTAGATCTAATTTTACTTCAAATTATATTGTTAAGGAATGCGAAATGTAGTTTTCTTAATGTTGTTATTATCCATTTATACTCATCCTCTGGCCACTATCCTACATCTTCCTATACGACAATAACAGGTAACCAACCACCACCAATCTCTTATGGAAAAGTGTTAGTGGTAGAAATCTAACTTAGAAAGATGTATTGTTGATTCTAATGACTTCTCTAAATATGTACCTGCTATTGTCGCGAATCATATTTTGATCAAGATATAACCTGACACTGACCTGCAAATTGCAAAAAACGTAAGAAAATTTGAATTTCGCGGTCTCAACTACCCATTCAAATTGGAACGATGTTCTTTAACGCCCGCGCCGCTTGCCACATAACAAAAAACCGTTATGCCCCCTCCATGCGACTTGTTAGATATAGTTTTCTTGATTTTAAAAGATGCTAAAGCCGATAGTGATTAGTGAGGTCAAAATGAAAATCCAAGATTTTCGTTTCGTTGTATTTATGCGTTAAAATATTCTATGTTATTGGATTCTATGTGTTAGTGTAATAACGAAACGTTAATGAATGTCAATGTCAAAAACTCAGAGAATTCGTCTGTGATTGGGGATTTTTACTAAAACTAAGTAAATTTATGGAATAAAATGAGCTGAAACAGCGTAATTAGTTACGCAATACTTCTGATAATTTATCGTAAAACTGCACAAAATAAATTTGAAGAGCCATGGACTTCTTTTCGGAAATAATCGGCGAAACAGTGATCCTTGGAATAGATACTCTAATATTGGGCTTTTGTGTGAAACAGCTGAGCAAATGTAAACATATCCTTAATGCTTTGCAGGTAAACACAATACCTTTGATTACTACGATGGGATTTAATCTCTAACAACAGTTTTATTCTACCTGTTAGAAACCTTGATTATATCACATTTCTGATTTACTGCTTTTTATTTGCTTCACGAAAAATTAGACATTACTTACATCTGGATTTTTTATTTCCCTTCCAAGAATACTTGTAAAATCTCTAGTTCCCTTGGCAAAAAACAAAACAGGTTATACAGGTTTTAAAGTTATTCAGTATCATAAAAACATTACAGACAGCTCCTGTGCTGGACATAGACTCGACGCTGAACAAGGAGATCAACAAGTACTCCAATAACACCATCCCATATGTGGTGATCAGAGGACTGGTGAAGCCACTCGGCAACCCTATCACCAGTAACTATAACAACTCTGTGACAGGTGTGGTGCAAAGGTAAGGATTAAAAACCATAGTTAAAAAAAAGTCTTCAGTAATTTATTTGTTAGAAACACTACTATTCATTCTTTACGAAAAGGTCTACATGTTTTACCATTAACTGGCAAATAAATATTAGTTACAAGATTTCATATAAATGAGTCAATAAGAATAAAATTACTTAGATGTATTAAAATTAATGGGAATACATTAAATTATATTGTCAGTTAGTACAATGTCACCATTATATTTCATACTAGTAGTGCCCCGCAGTTTTACCCATGTAAGTTTCGATCCCGTGGGAATATGGGGATAAAAGTATCCTATGTGTTAATTCAGGAAATGGTCTATCTATGTGCCATTTTAATTCAAATTGTTCAATGGTTTACGCGTGATTGAGTAACAAACATCCAAACATCTTCACAAACTTTCACATTTATAATATTAGTAGGATATTATATTCCATCCATTTGGGTCTTATCAATTATATTTTTGTTTCTAAAATATGAAGAATTTGCATGTAAACCTCATACTATCATGCAGTTATAATTAGTAGCGTCCTGTAGGAATTGGTATGTTTGTTTTTATCTTTTCATTTGCATGAACTACATGATACTAGCTCATGCTGTGGTTCAAATATATGCCAGTCAGCAAAACAATAACAGCGCTGACTGTCTGCTAAAATAATTGCATGTGATAGTTACTATACTGTGATAGAATACATCAAAATAGTGAATGAAATATGTTCATGAACTAATCTATTTTGCACTTGTAGCACAAGGCTGTGAAGAGTGTGAAGTGTGTGCATAATAAATATATCACATTTATTTTTAGACTTATGAGCACTTCACATGCCTATGTAAAGTGTTATCCAAGTAGATTAATTAATCATAAAAACTTGTCTTGCGGAAAAACAACCATGGACCATCTTGTTTTAGTACTTACCTGTTACTTGTACAAACACTTCAAAAACTATTCTGTTCTAATAATGTTGATAATTTGCACATTTTTATATTTTTAATTTTTCGTGTCATTATAATTTGATTGAAAGAAAGAAAGAAAAAAAAATTGGGACTTGCAAGGTCCGTTTCCTTTACAAGGTTATATTTTTGTGTTTGAAACATATAAAAACAAACAAAAGTAATGTGAAAATAAAAACAGTTTGTCCTGTACAAGGCCAAAAGGTACCTATCAGCATGATACTTCTATATTATTAGTGTCCGACCGAAACAGATTTTCAGCCGAAACCGAAACCGAAACTTACTTAAACATATTTAAAATTTCCATCGTATACAGAAATCTGGTGTGTTTTTTTACACATTGATTTGAATATTATACTATATAAAGCTCGATTATTATACTATATAAAGCTCGATTACCACTCACTGACTCACTGACTCACTGATTGACATAATTGTTCTCCCAGATGGTGAAGGGGGAGGTGGGTATATTTTTACAGATTCGTATAGAAGTAACTCTCACGAGTATGGGAAAAATCCCAAACCTCCCCTTTTCCACCCCACTCTCCCCCCTCCCTATCGTATCTCGGAAACTAAGAGTCCCGTGTTTTGTTGTTTTACGGATTCGTATAGAGGAGGCTCGAAAAGTAAAATCAATTTTTCAAAGTTGCCCCCTTGCCCCCCTTCTCCCCCCCTCTAGAGGTAGATCTCGGAAGTTAAGAGACTTGGAACATTTTTTTTTTCAGATTCATATCAAGGGGCCCAGAGTTGGTCAAAATCATTTTTCAAAACTCCCCCCTCTCCCCCCCTTCACCCCTCCCCCCATCGTATCTCGGAAATTAAGAAACCTGGGTTTTGTTTTTTTACGGAATCGTATAGAGCAGGCTCGGAAAAGTAAAAACCATTTTTCAAAATTCCTCCCATTCTCTCCCCCTTCTCCCCCCTTTAGGCGGATCTCGGAAGTTAGGACTTGGAACATTATTTATATTATACTATATAAAGCTCGATTACCACTCACTCACTCACTGACTGACATAATTGTTCTCCCAGATGGTGAAGGGGGAGGTGGATATATTTTTACAGATTCGTATAAAAGTAACTCTCACGAGTATGGGAAAAATCCCAAACCTCCCCTTTTCCACCCCACTCTCCCCCCTCCCTATCGTATCTCGGAAACTAAGAGTCCCGTGTTTTGTTGTTTTACGGATTCGTATAGAGGAGGCTCGGAAAAGTAAAATCCATTTTTCAAAGTTGCCCCCCTTGCCCCCCTTCTCCCCCCCCTCTAGGTAGATCTCGGAAGTTGAGAGACTTGGAACATATTTTTTTTCAGATTCATATCAAAGGGCCCAGAGTTGGTCAAAATCATTTTTCAAAACTCCCCCCTCTCCCCCCCTTCACCCCTCCCCCCATTGTATCTCGGAAATTAAGAAACCTGGGTTTTGTTTTTTTACGGATTCGTATAGACGAGGCTCGGAAAAGTAAAAACCATTTTTTAAAGTAGCCCCTCTTGCCCCCCTTCTCCCCCCCTTCACCCCTCCCCCCATCGTATCTCGGAAATTAAGAAACCTGGGTTTTGATTTTTTACGGATTCGTATAGAGGAGGCTCGGAAAAGTAAAAACCATTTTTCAAAATTCAAACCTCCCCTTTTCCATTCCACCCCACTCTCCCCCATCCCTATCGTATCTCGGAAACTAAGAGTCCCGTGTTTTGTTGTTTTACGGATTCGTATAGAGGAGGCTCGGAAAAGTAAAATCCATTTTTCAAAGTTGCCCCCCTTGCCCCCCTTCTCCCCCCCTCTAGAGGTAGATCTCGGAAGTTAAGAGACTAGGAACATTTTTTTTTTCAGATTCATATCAAGGGGCCCAGAGTTGGTCAAAATCATTTTTCAAAACCCCCCTCTCCCCCCCTTCACCCCTCCCCCCATCGTATCTCGGAAATTAAGGAATCTGGGTTTTGTTTTTTTACGGATTCGTATAGAGGAGGCTCGGAAAAGTAAAAACGATTTTTCAAAGTTGGCCCCCTTGCCCCCCTTCTCCCCCCCTCTAGAGGTAGATCTCGGAAGTTAAGAGACTTGGAACATTTTTTTTTTCAGATTCATATCAAGGGGCCCAGAGTAGGTCAAAATCATTTTTCAAAACTCCCCCTCTCCCCCCCTTCACCCCTCCCCCCATCGTATCTCGGAAATTAAGAAACCTGGGTTTTGATTTTTTACGGATTCGTATAGAAGAGGCTCGGAAAAGTAAAAACCATTTTTCAAAATTCAAACCTCCCCTTTTCCATTCCACCCCACTCTCCCCCATCCCTATCGTATCTCGGAAACTAAGAGCCCCGTGTTTTGTTGTTTTACGGATTCGTATAGAGGAGGCTCGGAAAAGTAAAATCCATTTTTCAAAGTTGCCCCCCTTGCCCCCCTTCTCCCCCCCTCTAGAGGTAGATCTCGGAAGTTAAGAGACTTGGAACATTTTTTTTTTCAGATTCATATCAAGGGGCCCCGAGTTGGTCAAAATCATTTTTCAAAACTTCCCCCCTCTCCCCCCCTTCACCCCTCCCCCCATCGTATCTCGGAAACTAGGTAGCGGTAAAGCGAAGCGTAGCGTAGCGTAGCGTAGGGATAAGGTCACGATAGCTTTCCGGTGGTAGGTAGGTCCTGAGTGGAGCGAACCTGCGAGACCGAGTTATTATATTATCGGGCAATCAGCATTCGCTCAGAGACTATGAACGAATGCTATAAGTGTACTCATTTGCGAAGTCACGTCGTTAGATTTAGTCAACACGAGTTTTGGTGACATCTATATTTAGTAGCATAAAATAAAACGCTTTCAACTTGAGAAGTTCGATAACGCATTGGGATCATTATGCTAGCCTGTAATGTCTAATTTGGATGGGTAATAACTTCACAGCGCTGTCACTGTCAATGTAATAGACATAAGATTTAACGTGGGAGCAAATGAGACAGAAAGCATTATACAGTGGTTTTGTGTTTTTGAGTGTTATTGAGTGTTGTTGAGTGTTGTTGAGTGTTGTTGAGGGTTGTTGAGGGTTGTTGAGTGTTGTTGAGTGTTGTTGAGGATTGTTGAGTGTTGTTGAGTGTTGTTGAGTGTTGTTGAGTGTTGTTGAGTGTTTTGAGTGTTATTGAGTGTTGTTGAGTGTTGTTGAGTGTTGTTGAGTGTTGTTGAGGGTTGTTGAGTGTTGTTGAGTGTTGTTGAGTGTTGTTGAGTGTTTTGAGTATGGTTGAGTGTTGTTGAGTGTTGTTGAGTGATGTTGAGTGTGGTTGAGTGTTGTTGAGTGTTGTTCAGTGTTGTTGAGTGTTGTTGAGTGTTGTTGAGTGTTATTGAGTGTTGTTGAGTGTTTTGAGTGTGGTTGAGTGTTGTTGAGTGTTTTGAGTGTGGTTGAGTGTTGTTGAGTGTTGTTGAGTGTTGTTGAGTGTTGTTGAGTGTTGTTGAGTGTTGTTGAGTGTTATTGAGTGTTGTTGAGTGTTGTTGAGTGTTTTGAGTGTTGTTGAGTGTTGTTGAGTGTGGCTGAGTGTTGTTGAGTGTTGTTGAGTGTTGATGAGTGTTGTTGAGTGTTGATGAGTGTTGTTGAGTGTTGTTGAGTGTTGTTGAGGGTTGTTGAGTGTTGTTGAGTGTTGTTGAGTGTTGTTGAGTGTTGTTGAGTGTGGTTGAGTGTTGTTGAGTGTTGTTGAGTGTTGTTGAGTGTTGTTGAGTGTTGTTGAGGGTTGTTGAGTGTTATTGAGTGTTGTTGAGTGTTGTTGAGTGTTTTGAGTGTTTTGGGTGTTGTTGTGTTGTTGAGTGTTGATGAGTGTTGATGAGTGTTGTCGAGTGTTTTGGGTGTTGTTGTGTTTTTGAGTGTTGATGAGTGTTGTTGAGTGTTGTTGAGTGTTGTTGAGTGTTGTTGAGGGTTGTTGAGTGTTATTGAGTGTTGTTGAGTGTTGTTGCGTGTTTTGAGTGTTTTGGGTGTTGTTGAGTGTTGTTGAGTGTTTTGAGTGTTTTGGGTGTTGTTGTGTTGTTGAGTGTTGATGAGTGTTGTTGAGTGTTGTTGAGTGTTATTGAGTGTTGTTGAGTGTTTTGGGTGTTGTTGAGTGTGGTTGAGTGTTGTTGAGTGTTGTTGAGTGTTGTTGAGTGTTTTGGGTGTTGTTGAGTGTTGTTGAGTGTTGTTGAGGGTTGTTGAGTGTTATTGAGTGTTGTTGAGTGTTGTTGAGTGTTTTGAGTGTTGATGAGTGTTGTTGAGTGTTGTTGAGTGTTTTGAGTGTTGTTGAGTGTTGTTGAGTGTGGCTGAGTGTTGTTGAGTGTTGTTGAGTGTTGATGAGTGTTGTTGAGTGTTGTCGAGGGTTGTTGAGTGTTGTTGAGTGGTGTTGAGTGTTGATGAGTGTTGTTGAGTGTTGTTGAGTGTTGTTGAGTGTTGTTGAGTGTTGTTGAGTGTTGTTGAGTGTTGTTGAGTGTTGTAGAGTGTTTTGAGTGTTTTGGGTGTTGTTGTGTTGTTGAGTGTTGATGAGTGTTGTTGAGTGTTGTTGAGGGTTGTTGAGTGTTGTTGAGTGTTGTTGAGTGTTGTTGAGTGTTGTTGAGTGTGGTTGAGTGTTGATGAGTGTTGTTGAGTGTTGTTGAGGGTTGTTGAGTGTTGTCGAGTGTTGTTGAGTGTTGTTGAGTGTTTTGAGTGTTGTTGAGTGTTGATGAGTGTTGTTGAGTGTTGTTGAGTGTTTTGAGTCTTGTGAGTGTTGTTGAGTGTGGCTGAGTGTTGTTGAGTGTTGTTGAGTGTTGATGAGTGTTGTTGAGTGTTGTCGAGGGTTGTTGAGTGTTGTTGAGTGTTGATAAGTGTTGTTGAGTGTTGTTGAGTGTTTTGAGTGTTGTTGAGTGTTGTTGAGAGGGCTGAGTGTTGCTGAGTGTTGATGAGTGTTGTTGAGTGTTGTTGAGGGTTGTTGAGTGTTGTTGAGTGTTGTTGAGTGTTGTTGAGTATTGCCGAGTGTTGTCGAGGTTTGTCGAGTGTTGTTGAGTGTTGTTGAGTGTTGTTGAGTGTTGTTGAGTGTGGTTGAGTGTTGTTGAATGTTGTCGAGTGTTGTTGAGTGTTGTTGAGTGTTTTTGAGTGTTGTTGAATGTTGTTGAATATTGTTGAGTGTTGTTGAGTGTTGTCGAGTATTGTTGAGTGTTGTGGAGTGTTGTTGAGTGTTGTTAAGTGTTGATGAGTGTTGTTGAGTTTTGTTGAGTGTTTTGAGTGTTGTTGAGTGTTGATGAGTGTTGTTGAGTGTTGTTGAGTGTTGTTGAATCTTGTTGAGTGTTGTTGAATGTTGTTGAGTGTTATTGAGTGTTGTTGAGTGTTGTCGAGTGTTGTTGAGTGTTGCCGAGTGTTGCCGAGTGTTGTCGAGTGTTGTTGAGTGTTGATGAGTGTTGTTGAATCTTGTTGAGTGTTGTTGAGTGTTGTTGAATGTTGTTGAGTGTTGTTGAGTGTTGTCGAGTGTTGTTGAGTGTTGCCGAGTGTTGCCGAGTGTTGTCGAGTGTTGTTGAGTGTTGTTGAGTGTTGTTGAGTGTTGTTGAATCTTGTTGAGTGTTGTTGAGTGTTGTCGAGTGTTGTTGAGTGTTGTTGAGTGTTGCCGAGTGTTGCCAAGTGTTGTCGAGTGTTGTTGAGTGTCGTTGAGTGTTGTTTAATGTTGTTGAGTGTTGTTGAGTGTTGTCGAGTGTTGTCGAGTGTTGTTGAGTGTTGTCGAGTGTTGTTGAGTGTTGTTGAGTGTAGTTGAGTATTGCCGAGTGTTGTCGAGTGTTGTCGAGTGTTGTTGAGTGTTGTTGAGTGTTGTTGAGTGTTGTTGAATGTTGTTGAATCTTGTTGACTGTTGTTGAGTGTTGTTGAGTGTTGTCGAGTGTTGTTGAGTGTTGTTCAGTGTTGCCGAGTGTTGCCAAGTGTTGTCGAGTGTTGTTGAGTGTTGCCGAGTGTTGCCAAGTGTTGTCGAGTGTTGTTGAGCGTTGTTGAGTGTTGTTGAGTGTTGTTGAATCTTGTTGAGTGTTGTTGAATGTTGTTGAATCTTGTTGAATCTTGTTGAGTGTTGTTGAGTGTTGTTGAGTGTTGAGTGTTGTTGAGTGTTGCCGAGTGTTGTTGAGTGTTGTTGAGTGTCGTTGAGTGTTGTTCAATGTTGTTGAGTGTTGTTGAGTGTTGTCGAGTGTTGTTGAGTGTTGTTGAGTGTTGTTGAATGTTGTTGAGTATTTTGGGTGTTGTTGAGTGTTGTTCAATGTTGTTGAGTGTTGTCGAGTGTTGTTGAGTATTGTTGAGTGTTGTCGAGTGTTGTTGAGTGTTGTTGAGTTTCGTTGAGTGTTGTTCAATGTTGTTGAGTGTTGTTGAGTGTTGTCGAGTGTTGTTGAGTGTTGTTGAGTGTTGTTGAGTGTTGCCGAGTGTTGTCGAGTGTTGTCGAGTGTTGTTGAGTTTCGTTGAGTGTTGTTCAATGTTGTTGAGTGTTGTTGAGTGTTGTCGAGTGTTGTTGAGTGTTGTTGAGTGTTGTTGAGTGTTGCCGAGTGTTGTCGAGTGTTGTCGAGTGTTGTTGAGTGTTGTTGAGTGTTGTTGAATGTTGTTGAGTGTTATTGAGTGTTGTCGAGTGTTTTGGGTGTTGTTGAGTGTTGTTACGTGTTGTTGAGTGTTGTTGATCACAACAAATCACAAAAGACGTTAAGCCGCGTCCCCACTAGAGCCATGCGGTTTAACGTCTTTTGGCGCGAAAACTGTTTGACGCGCTAAAATAAGAAAAAAAAAGACTTATTTTGTTGGTTGACGTATTTTGTAGAAACAATTTTCTTGGTAAAGTTTAAAGTTTGGCGGTGTAAATCACAAGTTAAAATAAGTGATTCCAGTGACAATTATAGCAATTTATTAACAACAACTCCACAAGTGTAGTATAAAGCAGTATGTATCACTCGAGGGTAAGTACAGATTACTAAACTCGTGTGGTTTACGGCCCTCCGCTTCGCGTCGGGCCTCAAATGCACACTCGATTAGTAATCTGTGCCTTACTCCCCTTGGTGAATAAATAGCTATTATTACAAAATCCTATAAGTGCTAAGGATTACTGTCCAATACTCAAAATTTTACAAGGGTAAGAAATACTCCTCAAAAACACGACCCCGCGAGCTGCTTGCAGCTCGCGCAACGCCCAAAATCTAGTTATACTATATAAAGCTCGATTACCACTCACTCACTCACTGACTGACATAATTGTTCTCCCAGATGGTGAAGGGGGAGGTGGGTATATTTTTACAGATACGTATACAAGTAACTCTCACGAGTATGGGAAAAATCCCAAACCTCCCCTTTTCCACCCCACTCTCCCCCCTCCCTATCGTATCTCGGAAACTAAGAGTCCCGTGTTTTGTTGTTTTACGGATTCGTATAGAGGAGGCTCGGAAAAGTAAAATCCATTTTTCAAAGTTGCCCCCTTGCCCCCCTTCTCCCCCCCCTCTAGGTAGATCTCGGAAGTTAAGAGACTTGGAACATTTTTTTTTTCAGATTCATATCAAGGGGCCCAGAGTTGGTCAAAATCATTTTTCAAAACTCCCCCCTCTCCCCCCCTTCACCCCTCCCCCCATCGTATCTCGGAAATTAGGAAACCTGGGTTTTGTTTTTTTACGGAATCGTATAGAGCAGGCTCGGAAAAGTAAAAACCATTTTTCAAAATTCCTCCCATTCTCTCCCCCTTCTCCCCCCTTTAGGCGGATCTCGGAAGTTAGGACTTGGAACATTATTTATATTATTATACTATATTAAGCTCGATTACCACTCACTGACTCACTCACTCACTGACATAATTGTTCTCCCAGATGGTGAAGGGGGAGGTGGGTATATTTTTACAGATTCGTATAGAAGTAACTCTCACGAGTATGGGAAAAATCCCAAACCTCCCCTTTTCCACCCCACTTTCCCCCCTCCCTATCGTATCTCGGAAACTAAGAGTCCCGTGTTTTGTTGTTTTACGGATTCGTATAGAGGAGGCTCGAAAAGTAAAATCAATTTTTCAAAGTTGCCCCCTTGCCCCCCTTCTCCCCCCCTCTAGAGGTAGATCTCGGAAGTTAAGAGACTTGGAACATTTTTTTTTTCAGATTCATATCAAGGGGCCCAGAGTTGGTCAAAATCATTTTTCAAAACTGCCCCTCTCCCCCCCTTCACCCCTCCCCCCATCGTATCTCGGAAATTAAGAAACCAGGGTTTTGTTTTTTTACGGATTCGTATAGAGGAGGCTCGGAAAAGTAAAAAGCATTTTTCAAAATTCAAACCTCCCCTTTTCCATTCCACCCCACTCTCCCCCATCCCTATCGTATCTCCAAAACTAAGAGTCCCGTGTTTTGTTGTTTTACGGATTCGTATAGAGGAGGCTCGGAAAAGTAAAATCCATTTTTCAAAGTTGCCCCCTTGCCCCCCTTCTCTCCCCCCCTCTAGGTAGATCTCGGAAGTTAAGAGACTTGGAACATTTTTTTTTTCAGATTCATATCAAGGGGCCCAAAATTGGTCAAAATCATTTTTCAAAACTCCCCCCTCTCCCCCCTTCACCCCTCCCCCCATCGTATCTCGGAAATTAAGAAACCTGGGTTTTGTTTTTTTACGGATTCGTATAGAGGAGGCTCGGAAAAGTAAAATCCATTTTTCAAAGTTGCCCCCCTTGCCCCCCTTCTCCCCCCCCCCCTCTAGGTAGATCTCGGAAGTTAAGAGACTTGGAACATTTTTTTTTTCAGATTCATATCAAGGGGCCCAGAGTTGGTCAAAATCATTTTTCAAAACTCCCCCCTCTTCCCCCCTTCACCCCTCCCCCCATCGTATCTCGGAAATTAAGAAACTTGGGTTTTGTTGTTTTACGGATTCGTATAGAGAAGGCTCGGAAAAGTAAAATCCATTTTTCAAAGTTGCCCCTCTTGCCCCCCTTCTCCCCCCCCTCTAGGTAGATCTCGGAAGTTAAGAGACCTGGAACATTTTTTTTTTCAGATTCATATCAAGGGGCCCAGAGTTGGTCAAAATCATTTTTCAAAACTCCCCCCTCTCCCCTCTTCACCCCTCCCCCCATTGTATCTCGGAAATTAAGAAACCTGGGTTTTGTTTTCTTACGGATTCGTATAGAGGAGGCTCGGAAAAGTAAATACCATTTTTCAAAATTCCAACCTCCCCTTTTCCATTCCACCCCACTCTCCCCCATCCCTATCGTATCTCGGAAACTAAGAGACCCGTGTTTTGTTGTTTTACGGATTCGTATAGAGGAGGCTCGGAAAAGTAAAATCCATTTTTCAAAGTTGCCCCCCTTGCCCCCCTTCTCCCCCCCCCTCTAGGTAGATCTCGGAAGTTAAGAGACTTGGAACATTTTTTTTTTCAGATTCATATCAAGGGGCCCAGAGTTGGTCAAAATCATTTTTCAAAACTCGCCCCTCTCCCCCCCTTCACCTCTCCCCCTATCGTATCTCGGAAACTAAGAGTCCCGTGTTTTGTTGTTTTACGGATTCGTATAGAGGAGGCTCGGAAAAGTAAAATCCATTTTTCAAAGTTGCCCCCCTTGCCCCCCTTCTCCCCCTCTTTAGGTAAATCTCGGAAGTTAAGAGACTTGGAACATTTGTTTTTTCAGATTCATATCAAGGGGCCCAGAGTTGGTCAAAATCATTTTTCAAAACTCCCCCCTCTCCCCCCCTTCACCCCTCCCCTCCTCGTATCTCGGAAACTAGCCGTGTTTTGTTGTTTTACGGATTCGTATAGAGGAGGCTCGGAAAAGTAAAAACCATTTTTCAAAGTTGCCCCCCTTGCCCCCCTTCTCCCCCCCTCTAGAGGTAGATCTCGGAAGTTAAGACTTGGAACATTTTTTTTTTTCAGATTCATATCAAGGGGCCCCGAGTTGGTCAAAATCATTTTTCAAAACTCCCCCCTCTCCCCCCTTCACCCCTCCCCCCATCGTATCTCGGAAACTAGGTAGCGGTAAAGCGAAGCGTAGCGTAGCGTAGGGATAAGGTCACGATAGCTTTCCGGTGGTAGGTAGGTCCTGAGTGGAGCGAACCTGCGAGACCGAGTTATTATATTATCGGGCAATCAGCATTCGCTCAGAGACTACGAACGAATGCTATAAGTGTACTCATTTGCGAAGTCACGTCGTTAGATTTAGTCAACACGAGTTTTGGTGACATCTATATTTAGTAGCATAAAATAAAACGCTTTCAACTTGAGAAGTTCGAAAACGCATTGGGATCATTATGCTAGCCTGTAGTGTCTAATTTGGATGGGTAATAACTTCACAGCGCTGTCACTGTCAATGTAATAGACATAAGATTTAACGTGGGAGCAAATGAGACAGAAAGCATTATACAGTGGTTTTGTGTTTTTGAGTGTTATTGAGTGTTGTTGAGTGTTGTTGAGGGTTGTTGAGTGTTGTTGAGGGTTGTTGAGTGTTGTTGAGTGTTGTTGAGTGTTGTTGAGTGTTGTTGAGTGTTGTTGAGTGTTTTGAGTGTGGTTGAGTGTTGTTGAGTGATGTTGAGTGTGGTTGAGTGTTGTTGAGTGTTGTTCAGTGTTGTTGAGTGTTGTTGAGTGTGGTTGAGTGTTGTTGAGTGTTGTTGAGTCTTATTGAGTGTTGTTGAGTGTTGATGAGTGTTGTTGAGTGTTTTGAGTGTTTTGGGTGTTGTTGAGTGTTGTTGAGTGTTGTTGAGTGTTGTTGAGGGTTGTTGAGTGTTGTTGAGTGTTGATGAGTGTTGTTGAGTGTTGTTGAGTGTTGTTGAGGGTTGTTGAGTGTTGTTGAGTGTTGTTGAGTGTTTTGAGTGTGGTTGAGTGTTGTTGAGTGTTGTTGAGTGTTGTTGAGTGTTGTTGAGTGTGGATGAGTGTGGTTGAGTGTTGTTGAGTGTTATTGAGTGTTATTGAGTGTTGTTGAGTGTTGTTGAGTATTTTGAGTGTTGTTGAGGGTTGTTGAGTGTTGTTGAGTGTTGTTGAGTGTTTTGAGTGTGGTTGAGTGTTGTTGAGTGTTGTTGAGTGTTGTTGAGTGTTGTTGAGTGTGGTTGAGTGTGGTTGAGTGTTGTTGAGTGTTATTGAGTGTTATTGAGTGTTGTTGAGTGTTGTTGAGTGTTTTGAGTGTTTTGGGTGTTGTGTTGTTGAGTGTTGATGAATGTTGTTGAGTGTTGTCGAGTGTTGTTGAGTGTTGTTGAGGGTTGTTGAGTGTTGTTGAGTGATGTTGAGTGTGGTTGAGTGTTGTTGAGTGTTGTTCAGTGTTGTTGAGTGTTGTTGAGTGTGGTTGAGTGTTGTGGAGTGTTGTTGAGTGTTGTTGAGTGTTGTTGAGGGTTGTTGAGGGTTGTTGTGTTGTTGAGTGTTGTTGAGTGTCGTTGAGTGTTGTTCAATGTTCTTGAGTGTTGTTGAGTGTTGTCGAGTGTTGTTGAGTGTTGTTGAGTGTTGTTGAGTGTTGTTGAATCCTGTTGAGTGTTGTTGAATGTTGTTGAGTGTTGTTGAGTGTTGTCGAGTGTTGTTGAGTGTTGTTGAGTGTTGTTGAGTATTGCCGAGTGTTGTCGAGTGTTGTCGAGTGTTGTCGAGTGTTGTTGAGTGTTGTTGAGTGTTGATGAGTGTTGTTGAGTGTTGTTGAGTGTTGTTGAGTGTTGTTGAGGGTTGTTGAGTGTTGTTGAGTGTTGTTGAGTGTTGTTGAGTGTTGTTGAGTGATGTTGAGTGTGGTTGAGTGTTGTTGAGTGTTGTTGAGTGTTGTAGAGTGTGGTTGAGTGTGGTTGAGTGTTGTTGAGTGTTGTTGAGTGTTATTGAGTGTTGTTGAGTGTTGTTGAGTGTTTTGAGTGTTGTTGAGTGTTGATGAGTGTTGTTGAGTGTTTTGAGTGTTGTTGAGTGTTGTTGAGTGTGGCTGAGTGTTGTTGAGTGTTGTTGAGTGTTGATGAGTGTTGTTGAGTGTTGTTGAGTGTTGTTGAGGGTTGTTAAGTGTTGTTGAGTGTTGTTGAGTGTTGAGTGTTGTTGAATGTTGTTGAATATTGTTGAGTGTTGTTGAGTGTTGTTGAGTGTTGTTGAGTGTTGTTGAGTGTTGTTGAGGGTTGTTGAGTGTTGTTGAGTGTTGTTGAGTGTTGTTGAGTGTTTTTGAGTGTGGTTGAGTGTTGTTGAATGTTGTCGAGTGTTGTTGAGTGTTGTTGAGTGTTGTTGAGTGTTGTTGAATGTTGTTGAGTGTTTTGGGTGTTGTTGAGTGTTGTTGATCACAACAAATCACAAAAGACGTTAAGCCGCGTCCCCACTAGAGCCATGCGGCTTAACGTCTTTTGGCGCGAAAACTGTTTGACGCGCTAAAATAAGAAAAAAAAACCGGCCAAGTGCGAGTCGGACTCGCGCACCGAGGGTTCCGTACAAACCTGCAAGGTTTACAAAGTTCGTTCATTACGACAATCGAGTCATAACTATGGTATTCTTTTTGCAAAATGAAATTCATAACATTACAATGGGGAAAGATGGAGGAGCATAAATTAAAGTAAAAAGCAAGTAATAAGTTTATATTTATTAAAAAATAAATATATATTTTGTAATGTAACTAAAAATTTAAGGTTTTCGGAATTTTTCCTTTATGTGTGCTGTAAAACGTTGCTTCATGCCAAATTTCAAGATTCTAGGTCGACTGGAAGTACCCTTTAGGTTTTGATTCCCTTGCGAGTACTTGCGAGTTTCAAAATATGCTGCTTAAATTGCTGTTTCTTTTGATTGCGTTGACATAGAAGTTTGATTTTGTTACAGCTTAAAGGTATTATAGACCTGAGTATTTGGTATGAATTTCAATTTAATACCTCTACGCGTTTATGAGGAAATGGGTAGTAAGTTTAAAATTATTAAAAAAATATATATTATGTGATGTAACTAAAAATTTATGGTTTTCGTAATTTTTCCTTTATCTATGCTATAAGACGTTGCTTCGTACCAAATTTCAAGATTCTGAGTTCACGGGAAGCACCCTGTAGGTTTTGATTCCCTTGCAAGTGTCGAAAATTTGCGGCATAAACGGCTGTATCTTTTGATTGCGTTGGCTTAGAAGTTTGATTTTTTCACAGCTTCAAGGGACAGTAGACCTGAGTAATTGATATAAATTTCAGCTTCATACCTCCACGCGTTCCTGAGAAAAAGGGTCTTGACAGACGGACGGACGGACAGACGGACAACAAAGTGATCCTATAAGGGTTCCGTTTTTTCCTTTTGAGGTACGGAACCCTAAAAAGACTTATTTTGTTGGTTGACGTATTTTGTAGAAACAATTTTCTTGGTAAAGTTTAAAGTTTGGCGGTGTAAATCACAAGTTAAAATAAGTGATTCCAGTGACAATTATAGCAATTTATTAACAACAACTCCACAAATGTAGTATAAAGCAGTATATATCACTCGAGGGTAAGTACAGATTACTAAACTCGTGTGGTTTACGGAATCTCTCAAATGCACACTCGATTAGTAATCTGTGCCTCGAAATCATCTCAAATGCACACTCGATTAGTAATCTGTGCCTTACTCCCCTTGGTGAATAAATAGCTATTATTACAAAATCCTATAAGTGCTAAGGATTACTGTCCAATTCTCAAAATTTTACAAGGGTAAGAAATACTCCTCAAAAACACGACCCCGCGAGCTGCTTGCAGCTCGCGCAACGCCCAAAATCTAGTACAATATATACAGTTGAATACTTACCTAATCATTTATGTGCAAAACACAACCTCAACTCCATGCGATTAACGATGGACGGCGGCGAACTGGGCCGGCGACGCGACGAGCGAGCACGAGCTAGCCGCGTAGTTCGCCGAACGATGCACGATAATTCATGAACACTCGAGTTTCTGCGCGGCCGAAAGTTATCGATCATTTCCTGGCCGAAACCGAAACTAAGGCCGAAACTGGCCGAAACCGAAACCGAACTTTCGGTCGGTCACTATATATTATATTAATATTATTATATTATTACTATCATTCAGATAGATTAATTTTGACTTATTTTCACTCATTTCAGGCTCACAATCAAAGAGCATGTAATAGCCAGGACATCAGCAGGTTTCTGGTCAGACCAGACGCGCACCATACATGAAGTGTGCAACTGCACACCCTTTGTCCTCAACAATGGGAAGTACAGCATCGAGGTGGTGGATGCACTCACTGCTGAATTGCTTGGTAAGTGAATTGTTTAAAAAATATGACAAACATGCTTGTTTTACTCGACTGCGCGACGCAAAGGAGGGTAATGTGTTTATCACCCTATATGTATAATATTATATGTATGTATGTATGTTTTTTGCTTGCTTAGTTTGTCTCACTTCTTAGGCTACAAAACTGAGGCAAACTACTATTTTGTGCAATTTCTGGTAATGTTTACCTTACAAATATAATCCAATCTTCACTTCATCTCGTTTATCTTAATTCGGATTCGTTAGATGAGTACACATGTCTTACCTACATTTCTTTTCATGGTGAGGCAAGACATCCAAGTTTACCTTATGTTTATTCTTCCACAGACATGGACGTCATCTCAGACAAGTTCGAGCCGATGTCGCCCGGTGTCATTGACCACGTGTGGGGGTTCTTCTCCGGGGTCCGACAACGTGGTCTCCAGACCATGGAGGAGATGCTTCGGGACGGCTCCTACATCACGGCCATAGGAGAGCTCAGCCGGAGTAACACTGGCGAGATGAGGATACAGCCGCCTAAAGACGGCCTCCCCTTGTATCTGACGACAGCTACCAAATCAAGTTTGCTGAAACGGCTCGCCAGCTCGAGGGACTTTCTAAGGTATTATTATTATTCATTTATTCCAGGCAACTGGGGCCCATTGAAATACAATAAACAAATATAAATAATACTTATAAATGAATACATCAAAATATAAAACCAATAATATACAGGGTCAAATTAAATTACCTAGCTACCCTCAACAGACGTGATGGGAATCGATATCAAAACAAGATAAAACAAAAAAAAAAAAATTGATGATTAATTATTTATTTTGAGGTCAACGACCGTACAGTACCCGGCGATAAATATTGCACATCGACCTTTTTACACAAAACCATTTTATACAAAGAATAAAAATAATTATCAAAAGAAGCAAATCATAATTGTTTTAACAGCTCCTAATAGATACCGGACTGTTTGTATTTCGTGCGACAGAGATAACGCTCTACGAAGCCGAAATTAGCCGATTGTCTCTTTCCAAAGGTCGATGTGCAATATTTATCGCCGGGTACTGTGTATTTGCTTGAAATATCAGTTCAAGAATCTGTTTTTGTTTCTGTACAGTACACTTCACAGATGTGATGGTATTGATACCTAACACCAAAAAAAAAACCCGATTTTTTTCAACAAAACTTCATCTAACAACACTAGCAGCGCTCGTTGACCCCAAAATAAATTACCATGAAGTCATTTTTTTTTTGTTTTATCATGTTTAAATATCGATTCACATCACATCCGCGGAGTTTCGCTAGTTAATTTACTTTGGCCCTGTATAGTATGGATTTGTGCCCGACAGATGGCATTAGGCTCGCCCCCTATTACATAGGACTTCAAAAACAGGCGAAATGAGGGTGTAATTTAGGTACACCTCTGCTTTACCCTGCGAGAAATACAGGTGTGTGTTGTGTTATAAAACCAAACATTAAACTATTCACTAAGACGTAAAGCCGTACGTAACATGTATTGGTATGCTGAACATGGGTCATTCCATAGACAATATAAGCACGAAAGTGCTAAATGAACTACTTAGCAGTAAAATACGCCTTGTCATATTCAAATGTTAAATTCACAGAGTACTGCTAGTAATATTCGGCACGGTAGCAGCGGCGGCGTCGTGTCGCGTGGCTTACAAGTACATGAAGCGTCGCCGGCGTCGCGCGCTCGAAGACTCCATGAAGAAACAACTCGCGGCAGGGCGCCGGGAGCGACGTGCGCATGCGCGGGAGAAGAACCTCGCCGATGTGCAGCTGTGTGTCGTGTGCACGGAAAACCCTAAAGAGGTAGGTACCACAGAGTACTATAATAGGTACAGTTAGCAACGAAAGATGATTAGCAGTTCAGTTTTTAAATCATAATATTTACAAAAACCAGAGCAGCTACGTAAAATGCTGAGTAAAAGTCTAAGGCCACGTCCTAACCCAGCCCCGGATCTACGATTTTTTCGAACCGGGGCAAAACCTTGGTAGTGGCGCCCCCTCCCTTCAATGTTTGAGAAAAACTTGCAAAATGTTGATTTCCACTACGATAATATATGATTTCACTAATAAATTACTTATTTTATTAACGCTGATTACTCGCAAACGCAATCAACCACTTAAACAAACAGTGTTGTCACTTGACGTTCAACTGTTTGAATTTGTTCAGCTCGGCTCGTATAGATTATGTGACGGGGATTCCTCTTGGCAGAAAGATTACGGACACTACGCACGCGTTCTAAATATTAATTGATCTGTTAAGATGCGTTCATAAATCACTTAGTATGTGTTCAAAAACTATCGGGGCGTATGGAAATAGAAAAGTTTGTTTTTCAAACATATTATTTAAGATTCGATTACTTGTTAAAAACCTATGAGATTGTAGGAAAAGAGGCTTCGTTTGTTCGATATTTCGAATTCTTGTCTCAAGGATTTGGCGCCCCCGTGAAACTGCCGCCCGGGGCAAGTGCCCCGGTTTGCCCCCCCTTAGATCCGGGGCTGTCCTAACCGAAAGCGACGGTCGTCGCGTCAATAATTACGCGATTACATTACCTGAATAATGACGTAAATACGCGACTTGATTGATCATCTTGGTATGTCATATTCATAAACAAGAGCGCGACTATTGCTTGCGGCTAGGACGCTTCCTTACGCAGGGTTATGAATGATTTTGTGTCCACTTAAACTCATTTGTAATAAGATTAGACATTTAAATAAATCTTTTCTACAGTCCGTTAACCGATTTTGAATTCTATTGCGTTGGTGGCATGACATATGGCAGCTGCAGTTGGTATTGTAACCACTTTTTGCTTTTAATACCATCCTTATGCCTACGGTTCTATACCGTTCAACCAATTCGTTCAATTTTGACTTCTATAGTCAAAATCGGTTGAACGGACTTTAAAAAAGGTTTATTTAAATGTCTACTCTTATGCAAATGGAGTATAGATGAAATCTAAAATGGAGTTTTAAATCGACCGTAACTTTTTATGCCGGGCGGCGGAGCCAAGATAACAAATAAAAACTTAATCATAAGTAATACTTTTTCCAGATTATCTTGCTTCCCTGCGGCCACGTGTGTCTCTGTGAGGACTGTTCCGACAACATCACAGACCACTGTCCCATCTGTCGCGAGAGGATAGAGTCCAGAGCACCAGCCTTCATTACGTAGACGTGAACATACCATAAGCACGTATTATATGTCATTTCATTTCACGAGCGCATGTCATGTGACTCTTTTTAGGATTCCGTACCTCAAAAGGATAAAACGGAACCCGTATAGGATCACTTTGTTGTCCGTCCGTCTGTCTGTCAAGACCCTTTATCTCGGGAACGCGTGGAGGTATCGAGTTGAAATTAATACCATATACTCAGGTCTACAGTCCCTTGAAGATGTGAAAAAAATCAAACTTCTAAGTTAACGTAAAAAAAATATAAGTACGGCCGTTTTTGCCGCAAAAAACATATATTTCGAAACTCTCAAGGGAATCAAAATTTGTAAGGTACTTCCCGTTGACCTAGAATCATGAAATTTGGCAAGAACCAAGATTATGTAGCATAAGTAAAGGAAAACATCCGAAAACCGTAAATTTGTAGGTACAATAATAAAAATACCCGTGATAAACTATTTATATACCTACAAAGTACGGAACCCTCAGTGCGTGAGTCCGACTCGCATTTGACCGGTTTTTATCTATACATATCACTAACTGACACTGCAAACGATGTTTAGAAAAAAATACATTAATATTAATATTACATATAATAAGGAAATCCGGTTGAATTTTGTCAAGTTATAAAACCGTGCGAAGCAGGGGCGGGTAGCTAGCATGTCATAAATTGCAATTTTCGCGCGTTCGTGAAATGTAACGACTTTAACAGTTTGTACAGCGCAGATTGATATATTTTAGTAGTACAATTTCACAGGCTGCACCGTATTGTAGGTTGTAGGTGCTATTTTGATTCTCAGTAACAGCATAATCTACTGTTATGTTATAACAGATTCTTTACATACGTTATAATATAAGTATTAGAACCATCGATCAGATGTGTATTTTTAGTATGAAATTGTAATGTTCTAAGGTAGACATTTTGTCTGTGATTGTACAGGTATTATTAACGTGCCTAGTTGCTCATAGCTAGAAAGTCTAATGCATTTGTCTTGTTTGAAGTGTGTCTAAAAATAAATTTACAAGATTTGAATCTTGAGGGTAGAAATAATACTGTTAAGTCTAGTGGTGTATTAAAAGAAATTAATTGAAATTTGTAAAATATTTATGTTGTTTTATTGATGTCAGAAACCTACACTGATCCCACCGCATGAGGCTGAACATGTGTCGTCTTCCTCTTGCCCATTGAAAGGAGTCTCATCATCTGAGTGATCTGATACATTTGTATCCTTCACTCCATTTTCCTTACTAGGATGTTTGTCTGCATTTGAAGTTTCATCTAAACCATATTGTTCTAATAACATATCAAGTTTCTTATTACTAGTGGCTGGGTCAACGTTAGTTTTGCTTTTACAGTTTCCTCCACAACAATTGTTTTTATTACATGTACCATTATTGCTTGTATTCTCTTTGTTGGATTTCTTATTCTTAGTCATTCTCTTATTACTATCTACTGCTATACTGGTATCATTCAAATCTTTAATAACATCTTCTAGTGCCCCATCATTGTGTGCCTGCTTAGCATGGTATTCTTCAAGCATCCTCTTTGCTTTGGAACTCTTACCGATTCCAAGTTTGGGTAAGCCTTTGTTGAGTCCTTCAAGGAGGACACATGCCTTGCACACCTCCTGTGAGGACACAAACTTGCATCGACTGCATATCCTCTGTGTGGGGAGGGAGACCTGCTCCTTTACTGACATGGTTTCACCTGGAATTCATAATTATTATTGAAACTTTAAATATGAATGATGATTTGAATTACTGCTTCAAAAATGTTGTTATAGGTTTTCAGAACTTAAAATATTGCAAGGTGGGAAGAACTTTATTTATAAACCTACCTGAATAAATAATATCCATGATACAAGCAGGCCTGATCTTCTCCATATCCTTGAGCAGTGCCCGAGCATGTCCCCTGTAAGCATTGGGAGCAAACACACACTCTGTGGAGAAGTAGACTAGCTTCTTGTAATGTGCATACATCACTATCTCCTTCTCATATGTGTACTTGAGGGGTTTTACTCTTGGTATAGTGCCTTCACTGCCCTGGAAGAGAAGAAAAATAATGTTAGATAGGTACAGACAGCGTCAGTATGTGCTAACCCCTCAAGTTTTAAAATGTTACACATTAAATTCCTTACAAATAATCTAAAGAATACTTCAAAAAGAACCCATTGTTTCGACTCAGATTCGAACCATCGCATCACCGAACGTCGTCATACTCATACCGGCAGTTTGACGAACTAGCCAGCGAGCCCATACGAATTGCGTTGAAATTGTTATCTACTATGGTCTGAGTCATTTTATCTTTAGGTGGGATGTCTAATCGATAGATGTTATAATTTGAGGGTATCCATTAATTTTACTTACATACGTTGTCTTTATAAAATTTATCCATACCCTCAAGTTATAACTATAACGTTTGATGTATACGTTCACTTAAAACGGCGAAGAGTAAACGACTACGATTTATTCATTAATTTTTAAAATGATTTATGATTTTATGAGAACTAAAATAGTTGTTCTGTGTGAACAAAATGTGAGCATAAAAGGAATTGCGAGACAGCTTGGCATAGCAGTAAGTTCATTATAATATTAATTGTGTTCTCCGATTTTTTTCTTGTTGAGCTATTTGCGGTATCTTGTGTGTGGTATTTAATAACTTATTTAAAACCATTTTTTTCTATACAGAGACAAACGGTGCGCTTATGGGTGCGCAGATTTCAAGAAACCGGCGATGCTAAGACAATGACCATGGGTCGGAGAACTACTGGGATCTATACGGACCAATCTGAACATCATCCGGATATTGTTAAGGTTCACACTACACCGCCGTTTACATCCACTCGTTACAGTTCGCAACGGCATGGAATATCTCTCTGTCCACGGTTCGAAGACATTTACCTACACGCAGCGAACATTCACAGTTATCGACCTGCAAAATATGTCTAACAGAAGAACATCGAAGAGAACGATTGCGATTTGCCCAGAAATAGCAGTTATATTAATTACTTAATTACGTTGCGTTGCGTTGCGTTGCGTTGCGTTACGTTACGTTACGTTACGTTACTTTTTGTTGTCATACTTATGACAACAAAATAAACAACGAAGATATTTAACTCATTTGATTCCACTATTTTACTTTGTATAGCAAAATATTCTAAGTAGATATCATGAGCTAATAAGAGATGTTAATTGATTATCTATTGATAACATGTTTATTCACTTATTATGCTCATGATTGTAATCCTGCCAAACTAACTTCTAGTTCCTAGACAAGTTGCAAACGCTTCAAAACTTGTCTCTTTCGATGTCACTTGTCAGACTGTCAAATGTCAAATTTGTATGCTGAGACGACATGACAGGTCACGTGACATTTCGTTAGGTTATGTCAATCTAAAATATTTCTACCGCTTACTATTTTATCGTTTACCTTAATAGGATGCCACTTGTCTAGGAACCCAATTGTGTCAGTTGGCAAAATAGTATATTATGATAACTGTAAATAAAATTATCAAATCAAAATAAATCTTTGTTGTAAAATAAGATCATAGTTTTGTTAAATAATAGCAATAATAAATATTATTATGATTATTAAGGTATTTTATTTTTCTTTATTTTTTAATTCTTTATAAATAATTATTAAAACAAAATAGAAAAATATATTAAAATAATAATTATAATGAACAAAAAGCACATTTCGTGGCTATGATTTGAACTTCCACTCATAGGCACGGCAAGCGGTCTTGAAACCTCTAGTCTATTTAGACGATGAATAAAACGTTCGTAAATGTTAACCCTATTATTGCTTGTCGTTTTCGCAATAATAAAAGTATTAACGTTTTATTGAAAAAAACAATAATAAACACAGAATTTTAAAAAATAAATACTATCTTAAACTTATTTATTCACTAAAACAATAAATTAATTAAAATAAAATGTTTTTGCAAAATACAAAAACCAACTTGGGCCTATCACGGATTTGAACGCACATGTCTTTTGGAGGGGTAAGCACTTAATGAAGCTCTCTGTACATTGGGATGAAGAATGTAATTTAAATCACAGCTTCTGTTATTTAACCTTTTCACCACCACCGGACTTCAATAGAAGCACTAAGGACTTTATTTAGAAAAAAAAATTGTTGTCTTTGTGAATGAAGAAAATTTCAGTTTTATTTACAAGCAAATATTATTTTAAATAATGTAGAAGTTATAAGTTGATGTTATATTTTACAGAATTTATCACTGAAAGACTTACAGTAGCTACAGCTGTGCACCTCTTCAACCTGGCAATGTCACCTCTGAGGACATTCATCAACACAGTCTCAGCAATATCATCAGCATTATGTCCTGTGGCTATACACTTCACTCCCAGCATGGCCGCTCCTCTGTCTAGTGCCTGTCTTCTGAACACCCCACAGAAGGTGCAGTTGTTCTTCCTGCCTATCTGAGCCACTATCTCATCCATGGTCCAGCCATACAGGTCCTTGTATGACAGTATCTTCAAAGGCATCTCATAGTCATCCCGGTTCTGTTTGACCGTCTCAAGACTATCATCTCTGTATCCTGTGATACCCTCATCTATTGAGAGCAGCATCAGGTTCAACCCATAATTATATCTTTTATTTAAAGTCTTGAGGACATAGGCAAGTACTGTTGAGTCTTTCCCACCAGACGCGCCTATAGCAACTGAATCGCCTTTGTTGAACAATTCTGCTTTTGTAATGGTGTAGTGAATTTCTGTTTCAAATGCCCAAAAGAAACATTCTTTGCAGAGAGCATCGTCGGTTTTTGGTCGCTAGAATAATTGAAACAATTAGAAACGGTCAAGTACCTACAAGACACTGTTTCTAAGTTTTACAGAAATATCACACAATTACCTTCAAAACTGCATTGTTGCCACAACCCCTTCTGCATGGCACAGGCATTATAATAATTAGTGAAACGATACGATATTATATAGTCTCAATTTATGTCTCACTTGATTTCTTAAATAAAAACATTAAGGATAATGTAAACAAGACAAGAGATGATAACCAGATAATAACAACTTGTAGTGACGAGGTATCGTCAGTATTGAATGCTTAAACGTTTATGTATTGTAACTAGAAGCTAAAGATACTTCGCACTTTATTGATAACAAAATCTCTTTTTTACCATTGATTTAAATTATTGGTTTCAGCAAAATAACCTCAAAACATTATAAAATGTGACACATGACCTGCGTTCCGAGTTGGGAAATAGGTAATCGATGTGAGCGTGCTAAAACCCGATTGAATTAGCGTGAGCGCGATAACGATGTCCCGTGAATCGTCATAGATGACGTCATGAACTCATGACATGCGCCATCTTGCGATAACGCCGACCATGCCTTCTAATAATATCACCGTGAGCGCTGTCAAAAATTATAGTGTGTGTGTGTGTGGATGTGTCTTGATATGTCAGTGTGTATTTTGTTTTGAGTTGCATCATATCTTTAAATTAAACTAACGTGGTATTTTCAAAATTGTGCTTCTGGCTGACAGTCGCCATCTAACCAAAGAAGAAGAACTGAAGAAATGTGGTGTCTATACTAAGAAATACTGTAATAATATCGTTTTGACATTGAGTAAGCACTGTGAGCGCGTTCACGAGCGTTCCGAATTGTTGACAGCTCTCAGCTGTCATAATCGTAATATCGAAATCGGAACGCATGTGAGATGATGTGAGTGCTGTAAGCGATTATAGTTAATTCGGAATGCGGCCATAGGTCTTTTGACAGGACTAGTGTGGGACTGTAATTAGCACTCAATATCGATTTAAGCGCTTCAGAATTATTTTGAGTTCACTTCGTTCGCATATTTTTCTAGCTCGCTAATAACAGCTTAACCGTCCAAGTCAGTATGCAATTTTAGATATTTTCTGAAAACAGTAACAATTTGGAATAAGGGCAAGAGAATGATGATGGGTAGGATAGGTTGAATTTGTTGGAAGGTCGTGATTAGTGATGTTCAAATCCGCTATAAACTGTAAACGTGTTATAAACTATAAAATATATTCATATAGTCTGTTATTTTATACGCTATAATTATAGCGCGCTATTTCAAAACTCGGGCGCAGTCTGAACGCGGTGACGCTATAATTTAGCAACACGCTATCACGCTAAACGGACTTGATGAATTGATGATGCGCGGTAGATGTTAACGCGCTATACATTATAGTCGCTGACGCTATCTTGCTATCTCGTTCTGGCCCCGCTGTGCGAACGCTATCTTGCTATCTCGTTCTGGCTCCGCTGTGCGCGTTTGAACTTTTATTCGTTGAGTAGGTCGAGGCGCTATAATATAGCGCGAAGTCCGAGGCGCTATAATATAGCGCGAAATCAGAGCCGCTCATAGCACACGCTATACGCTATGTACACATAGTTTGTTATATTTTGGCGCTATACGTTTTATTAACCACCACTAGTCGTGATGCTGTCCATGTTTGTCTATGACATCTATTTTAGATTGATTTAAAATATTCTTCTATCTGATTGATGTACGGTGTCATGTAAAAATTTATTCTATTTTTTCTCTTTATACAAATAAACACAATGTTTATAATATTCACATTTTTATTTAGTTTCAAGCTGCCAATTCCACCCTATCAGTGGTAGCAGAGCGTGGTTGGATAATTAGTGGCAAATGGAATAAAACTGTGAGTAAATGAGAAAATAAAATTTTTAAAATGAGCTCAAGTCTAAGAAGCATAGAACCGCTGACAAAATCAAATTACGATACCTGGTGCTTACAAGCTCAGGCGATTCTCATAAGATACGATCTATGGGAGTACGCTAGTGGTGAAAAAACGTTAGCGGCAACTGCGACTGCCGAAGAAAAGAGGGCATTCCTAAAGGAAGACATAAAGGCAAGGTCAGAGGTACTTCTACTTATATCTCCACCAGAACTTAAACAAATTAAAGGATGTAACACGTCCAAGGAGGTACCTATGGGATAAACTAAAATCTGTACATCAAAGTTCAGGACCCGCGAGAAAGGCTACGCTATTAAAGCAACTAGTATTGAAGAAAATGACTTCACAAGAAGAGGTAAGAGACCATCTCAGTAATTTTATGGACGTAGTGGGTAAATTAGAAGATATGGATGTCAAAATTCATCCAGAATTATTAAGCATTATGATGTTATACAGTTTACCTACAAATTTTGATAGCTTCAGAACGGCAATTGAGTCGAGAGATGTTCTACCAAGTCCTGACATTTTAAAAGTTAAAATCATAGAAGAATACGAAGCAAGAAGGCAAAGCGAAGCAAGCGAACCACAGACTTCAGAAGCATTCTATACCAAAACAAAGAAAAGAGTACTATATTGCAACAATTGTAAGAAGAAAGGCCATTCCACAGAATCTTGTTGGTCAAAGAAGAGACCAAATAACTCTAATAAAACTAAAGGTCAGGAAGAGACGCATAATATCTGTTTAACAACAGGAACGTCAAAAACTAAAAGCAATTTATGGTGTCTAGATAGTGGCTGTACGTCACATATGACGGGTGACAAAAGTATACTCTGTAACTTAATCCCTGCATCTGACACTCTAAGACTAGCTTCAGAGAAGCATACGACCGAAGTTAAAGGGAAAGGAAACGCAGAACTCTATATAAAAGATTTGAAACATACTATAATTGACACATTATATGTGCCTGATTTGTCAAACAACTTGATGTCAGTAAGTAAAATTACAGATCATGGCTATAAAGTTTTATTTGAAAAGGGACAAGCCAGTATCATAAAAGACGGAACAGTTAACTTAAAAGCTAGAAGAAGAAATGGACTATACTTCATTGAATTCGATGAGCCGGAAGAGACAGCAAATTTCACGCCCAGTGCTGAAGGCGAAATTATGAAATGGCACAAGAAATTAGGTCATGTCAATGAAAGAGACCTAAAGGAAATGGTTAAAAATAAAATGATGCGAGGACTCGAATTTAAAGAAAAAACTTTGGGTACCTGTGAGACTTGTATCAAGGGTAAATTTACCACTCTACCATTTCAAAGCCATGAACAAATAATCTCTACCAAAGTGCTGCAGATAATTCACAGTGACGTATGTGGCCCTTTTGAGCATAAATCAATGGCTGGATCAAAGTATTTTGTTACATTTATTGACGACTATACTAGATACTGCTGTGTTTACTTCTTAAAAGAAAAGAGCGAAGTTATTGAAAAATTCAAAGAGTATAAAAACTATGTTGAACTGTTTCATAAGAAGAAAATTCAAAACCTTCAGTCTGACAATGGAGGCGAATATAGGTCGAAAGCGTTTGACAAATTCCTGAAAGATAACGGCATAAGCCGAAGACTATCTGCACCCTATACACCGCAGCAAAATGGCATGAGTGACAGGAAAAATCGGTCGCTGATGGATAAAGCAAGATGTCTGATGATAGATTCTAACATTCCTGCAAATCTGTGGGCAGAAGCAGTGAACACTGCAAACTATTTGATAAATAGAAGCCCAGCAAAAGCTCTCAAAGGAAACTCCCCATATGAGAAGTGGGTAGGAAGAACCCCATCGGGAAATCACCTACACGTGTTTGGAAACAGAGCCTTTGTAATGAACAAGAACCGAAAAGGAAAATTCTCTGCCAAAGCGACAGAAGGAGTATTTTTGGGATATGCAAATAAAGCCAAAGGTTTTAGAATCTACATACCGGAAAAGAATGACGTTGTTATCAGCAGAGACGTAAAAGTAATCGAAAAGATGCATTATGGCGATACTCCTGCTGAGAAAAACGAAGACTTTACTCTAGAACCAGAAACAGAATCAATTGAGATTGAAATACCTGAAATTAAAAACAAAATGAATAATAACTTATTTTTTCAGGAACCTACTAATCTTCCTTCTTCCAGCTCCAGTCGAGATCCAGTTGACCCACCGCCCTCAAGTGAAAGACCACAAAGAGAAGTGAGGCTACCAGCATGGACCAAAGATTACGAGCTAAGTCGTTGCGTGACTATGTTTACATCAGATAGTAATGATGACTATGACTGTTCATTTCTTACATATCAAGATGCAGTGACGGGCACCGACAGACAAAATTGGGAGAAGGCGATACAGTCTGAAATGGATTCACTACAGAAAAATAACACGTGGGTATTAGTTGACAGGTCAGAAGCCAAAGGACACAAAATTTTGTCGAACAAATGGGTATTTCGGATTAAAGATGACGGTACATACAAGGCCAGATTAGTCGTACGTGGCTGCGAGCAGAAAGGAAACCTGGATTTTGAAGACGTATATAGCCCAGTTGTAAGTCAATCTGCCTTAAAAACTTTATTAGCCGTTGCCGCATCCAAATCTTACTACTTCATGACATTTGACGTCAAGACAGCATTCTTGTACGGAGAGTTGACAGATAAAGTTTATATGAAACTACCTATTGGCTATAAAACTGACTGCAATACTACTGAAGTAGTTTGCCGGCTGAAAAAGTCGTTATATGGCTTAAAGCAAGCTCCATTCACATGGAATAAAACTTTTACCCAAGCGATGTTTGATTTGGGTTTCAAGACGATAAAAACCGATCGATGCGTTTTCATAAACGAAGATAAGTCAATAATAATCGGATTATTTGTCGATGATGGTCTTGTTATAGGAAAAGACAAGAAAAAGATCGAAGTTATTTTGAAGAAACTTGAAACCAAATTTGAAATGAAAAAGAATCAAAATCCTAGTACCTATCTGGGTATGGAAATAAGAAATTCCAAAGAAGGAATAATTCTTACTCAGAGATCTTATATAAATGACGTACTGGAAAAATATAATATGAAAAATGCCAAACCTTGTGACACGCCCGCAAGTAGCGATTCCAAGTCGATACAAGAAACTGCCCAGGAGAAGGAATATCCCTATAGGGAGGCAGTGGGAAGTTTACTGTATCTGTCTACCAGAACTAGACCAGACATCGCACAAGCGGTCAATCAAGTTAGCAGGAAGGTCGAAAATTTCACTAGAGAAGATGTCACAAAACTTAAGAAAATATTCAAATATTTGGTGGGAACCAAAGATAAAGGCATTTTGTTCAAACGAAACACACCGATAGAGAATATCGATGCTTATAGCGACTCGGACTATGCTGGAGATCCATTGACGCGAAGAAGCACTTCTGGCTCCGTGCTTATGATAGCTGATGGACCAATCGCATGGGCGTCTAAGAGACAGCCTATAGTGGCATTATCATCGACTGAAGCCGAGTACATAGCCGCAGCAGACTGTTGCAAAGAGGCATTGTATCTGAAATCTCTGTTGAAGGAAATAACCGATGTGGATATAAAAATAAATTTGCACGTTGATAACCAAAGTTCGATTCAACTCGTAAAATCGGGATCCTTCAACAAAAGGTCGAAGCACATAGATGTGCGATACCATTTTATACACGAACACTTCGTGAACGGATTGATCAATATCAGCTACTGTCCAACAGAGATACAGTTGGCTGACGTAATGACAAAACCACTGTCAAAAGTAAAGTTCGAAAGACACTGTGCAAGATTAATGCATATATAGAGACGTGTCTCAGCAACATGAACGAACATCAGGAGAAGGTGTTGGAAGGTCGTGATGCTGTCCATGTTTGTCTATGACATCTATTTTAGATTGATTTAAAATATTCTTCTATCTGATTGATGTACGGTGTCATGTAAAAATTTATTCTATTTTTTCTCTTTATACAAATAAACACAATGTTTATAATATTCACATTTTTATTTAGTTTCAAGCTGCCAATTCCACCCTATCAGAATTTTTATTCAATTTTATGCCACTTATTTTGATCATAGTAAAAAAAGTTTATCGATTATCGACTGGGTTCAGCCTAGTTGAAACTCGTATCTATATTAGTTGTCCGCATGTTCATTTTATTGCAACAAATGCCAGTGTTTCGCATCACCAAAATTCCTATGAACCTAAATATAACCTGTAATACAAGTTCATTGACTGATTGACAATCATATTATATTTCCGAACAGTGTGACCATATGTGGCAGGATCCTGCCTTTTTGGCAGGTTTAGCCCTTTATTTTACTCTCTGGCACTTTTGTTTGACGTTTTAGAAATCGGGCAGTATTTGGTAGTATTAGCTATATAAGCTGACAGATTTGGCAGTTAAAAGGTTTGTTGTGCTTGCCAATGTCGAATGCTGCTTGTGAAAGGATATTCTCGCAAATCAACCTCATTAAAACAAAAACGCGGAATAGATTTATTAATAAACATGTCGCCTCTATTTTACATGTTAAGCAGGGCATCAGTTAATATGGTGACTGCGTTTCATTCCAGCCAACTAAAGAAATGATTAAACAAATGACAAAAGCGATGTACTTATAAAGAAAGTGATTAAGAAGAATACGATGCTAATACGAACGTATAATTTAATTCAGTTCACTTTTAGACTTTAAGATCAATTATTTTACATAAAACTCCAAAAAATTATGTGGCTATTTATTTTAAATTATATTGGCATTATTTTGGCATTTTGTGCTTTCGATTTTGGCAGGATTTGTCAGTTTTCTTCCCTAAGTGGGGCAGGATCTCTAATTTAAAGTTGGTCACACTGTTTCCGAACGTAACGAAACGCAAACGTACGTCTGCACTGCATTGCATCAAAAAGACCACTTATTTCTGTGTTTCGCTCTACTATTTTATTTTTTTATATTCATACAGCTTCCTAGTGAGTTATGGGACGTTAAAAACCAGTTATATATGTTACGTGTTTTGAATAATGGTTGTATGGTGGTTGTGTAGTAGTGGCTGTTGATGTGTCCATTGATGGACCGTTGTAGGTGAATGTTGTTTACGGTGCGGTGAGGGTGCGCCGAGGCGGAGGTGCAGAGGCGGCGGTGCGATGCACGAGCTACTGAAGCATGTGCTGACGGAGCGGGACCTCACCCGCGCCGGCGACATCTTCGCGATCCCCGACGCAGACATCGTTGACGACCTCAACGAAGTGGTGAGCCTTACCGCTAAGTGCATAGAACTGGTACAGCCTGTTCGCTTGCGTTACCAAGAATTAGAAAAGTATCTAAATTACAGCTGAGTCACACCTGCAAAGTGCAATATTAAAACCCTAGTTAGATAAACAAGTAGAGTCAAGTATCAGCCAAGGTAGTGACTACCACTCGAATAATAAAAGTCATGAATCATAAACTCTTGAGTATTTATTCAATAATAAAATAATAATTGTTGTTAACTATAGTTTTATTCCTGGAATAATCATTTTCCTGTAAAGCAATTTCGTTCAGATTTATCAAGTTACATTATTTATAGCTAAGTCAGTCACCTATATAAACAAGTAATTAACAATACAGATAATTATTGTGGTTGTATTATAATAATTAATTTTAAATCAGAAATACTATATGAAGATTGAAAACAGTTGCCTATTTTGTAATACTGGGTCACTGTTGAATCAGAGCCAATGTATTTACAACAACTATATATTTTTAACAACTAATATCATCAAGATAATCTTATCATGATGGTGCATATTGATATGCATGCTCATTTTAACATTGTCTTTCTATTTTTTTAATTTAAATAATTGCGTTTTTACATGATTTTGCTAGCTTTATGTTCAAGGTCAATAAATATATAACTTTTTTGTTTTGTTTAAATACATTATTTTTTAGTTGAAGGGTCCATTCTGAGAAAGTAAAAAAATACCTGTTTTTAACTTAAGTTAACTTTACTGTTTATGGTTGGATTGACTCAATGGCTGTGCTAGGCTGGTTGAGTGGCGAACCGGAGAAATGGAAACCCTTTGTTGCGAATCGAGTGAGGATTATTACCGAAATAATCCCTAAAGATAAATGGAGTTATGTAAAATCCAAAGAAAATCCCGCAGATTGCGCAAGCCGCAGTTTATCTGCTGCTCAATTATCCAATCACTCGCTGTGGTGGCAAGGGCCCAACTGGTTACCGCAATATAAACCATCATCTCTATAAGGATTTGTGTCGTAATAGACTATCAAAAGCCAATCATCTCTAATTAGACTTGCTAACTTGAACCTCTGTATTAACTGTTTACATTATCACGAAGGCAAAAAATGCCTTTCCGAAATAAAATGCAAAGAATGCAATAAAGAACACAATACCATTCTGCATGAATCTTTTACGTCAAATCGATCAGGGTCAAATGCAGCTACTATTACGAAATCACCACCACAGCAGCAAGAAAATAACACAGTTGCATCGCTTCTTAAAGAACCCTCAGAAATATTGCTTGCAACAGCAATAATTAACGTACAAACAGCGGACGGATCCTACCAAAAAATGAGAGTTCTTTTAGATCAAGGATCACAGACATCCATTATGAGGGAAAGCGCAGCTCAGTTGTTACGACTGCCGCGACGAAAATGTAACGGTTATATCTCAGGAATAGGAAATAAGGAAAACAACTGTAAGGGCATGGTTACCATCAAATGTTCGTCGTTGGTTAGCGATTTCACCTTCGAAACGGACGTATATATAATGAATAAACTCATCAATAACTTGCCAAGCTGTACCTTACCTAAGCCAGACTGGCCTACTCTTAAACAAATAACTCTAGCAGATCCCGAATTTTACAAAAGTAGGCCTATTGATATCTTATTTGGGGCAGATATCTATTCCACTATCCTTATGGACGGTATCTGTCGATCAGAAGGTACGTTGCCCATTGCCCAACAAACCCAGTTGGGGTGGATCTTAAGCGGCAACTACAAAACGTACCATTGCAATGTGATCCTAAATAATATCGAAGAGATTCAGCAATTTTGGGAAATAGAGGATGTACAGGAATCTCCAGCGATATCAGAAGAAGAGCAAAAATGCATCGAGTTTTACCAATCTTCGACCTCTAGACGTGAAGATGGAAGCTACGTCGTTAAAATACCATTCAAAGAAGATTTTGAGGAAAATATAGGCGAGTCGAAAACAAAATCGATTGCTCAATTTTTCCAAATAGAGCGGAAACTAAGTAGGCAACCAGCACTGGCACGTGACTATAAAACGTTTATTTCTGAATACCTAGAGCTCGGACATATGACACCCGTTGCGCCACATACACATCCGGCTCGAAGGACCAATGTTCGGGGTTGGGGTGAGATTGAGATAAACTAAGATTAAAGGTTATAAAAATCTATGTATTTCAGTAATACTTATGGGATAACGATTAAAACTAATAAGGTGAATGAGATGAGATTGAGTCGCGCCCGATATGCTATCCGAATACGTACTGACTGACTTTACTTAGGTGATACATAAAATAGTCAAGGCATATCGCGCGGTGTCGCAATTACGCTGACATGTTTATTATTGTTCGGTGATTGACCCGAACATTTACGTTTTAAACTTAAGTTTAATTGTAAGGTCTCAACCCACATTTCACTTAATACCTCAAAATCTATCACTATATTCGATGGACAAATAAAATATAAACTATCTTTTTAATAAAGGGGCAAAAATTTTAAAATGTAACTTTGTGTTAGAGAGTCACTTTTGAGTCATAGGCATTTGAAGTTACAGGTGTAATTCACCTGAAACTTCAAACGCCTATGACTCAAAAGTGACTTTGTGTGGATTGAGTCCTTTCTGCTTAATTCCGTCCATTTGTCGTAAATCATAGATTCACGTCATTAATGATAAGATAATATAAATACCTACCTCATTGTTCTAGTGGTTGCAATCGCTACTGCTGGGCAGGAGGTCCTGTGTTTGATTCCCAGGTCAGGCAAAGTGTTAGGGTGCGTTTCCACTGAAGAGGAGTTGGGCGGAGCAGAGCGGAGACGTGCAGGAATCGTCCAAACATAGACGAGACGAGTGACGCACTGAGGATTTCAACCATTGTGATTGGTCGATTCCTGTACGTCTCCGCTCTGCTCCGCACAGCTCCGCTTCAGTGGAAACGCACCCGTACTGGGTTATTCCATCAGGAGTTTCTTAGTAGCAGCCCGGAGTCTCGATTTGTGCCTGATTGATAGCAATAGGTCCTTCAATTGTCCCTTATTACATTCATACGTTCATTTCACAACTTGTGAAATGTTGGCGTTACTATAGGTACACATCCCAACCTTTCGGGAATTACAGGTATTATGTTATGTATAAATAAAAATGTACATATTTGTTGCAGTTGAAACAAGTAACTGAGATTTCTTCACGACCAGACTATTGTCGGAACGACCGAGACCAGGCTCTGATAGAAATATGTGTTGCAAGAGTTACATCATGTGTGAAAGAGACAGTTACTCTGGACAAATACTGTGGAGCCCTCGTGGCTCTGCTGGAGTCCTGCTTGCACCACAACCTGATGCCAACTGGTCACCTTCGAGATGATGATCCACCTCATGCTAAGATTGCTTCAGACATTATAGCATGCATTGTTTTGGTAAGATATTATGCTATTCAAAATACATAAGATGTATTTATTCTGTTATTATTCATATTCATGTATGAAATTATACTTTTAGATTTGAGTCAGTTTTTTTGCCACATGCGATGTGAATGTTAAGTGTATCAACAGATTATGGAAAAAGTATGCAAACAATATAAAAATAAACCACCTCAGAATAAAGTTACTTACATGACAATTTTTTTTTTCTTAATTTATATTTTTCTTTTTTTACTTTATACATATTAGGACGTTCATATTCGTAGTGAGGTATGTGGAGGCACATGCCTCACCATATACAATTCTCAATTCTTCCATATACAACATTTTCTCCAGGTATCATTCCCGCTCCAATCCGACAAGGAAAACTACGCCAACAAGAGCGTGATGGAGTTGTTCCTACCAGTCGCGGTGCAGTTCCTGCACAAAGGCAACCGTGAGATATCGCGACACATGGCGCGGTACCTCTCACTCGCGGCCGTCCATCATGCGGTGCTGCTGAAGCCGCATGTGCAGACTATCATGGATTCGATCATGTCAGGTTAGTGGATATAAATCGAATGTTTGGAATATGCGGTTAGAAAACATTTGTGTTATTCTGAAATGAAAAATGTAAACAGCTTGTTATCCACCTAAGCAAACTTATGAAAAGGGCCAACTGATCTGGACCTACTTTTGTATTGTCTCTCTCATAGAAATTCATACCTCTCTTCCTAGCTAAGCAAATATAACCCTATGTGATCTACTTGTTGAAAGTTACCATTGTGTTGTCTAGGTAACTACCCCCTCTGTCGGATCCTGACCAACCTCTACGAGGTATCTCCAGAGCCTCTCGAGGGGCACGCCCCAGCGCTCGTATCACTCCTGCCCCACGCAGAACCTGTAGAGAAGAGCTCTCTATTCGCACTGTTCGAGCACATCGCGGCTCGCAAGCCCGACGCATTGAAGACATGTGTGCCGCAGCTACTGTCGTACTTGTGTCCAAATACTGCCAGTCAGAACGATCCGGGGTGTATGTGTGTTGATATCCTGCAGGTTAGTGTCAATGAGTTAGTGTTTTAAGAAAAGTCATATCAAAACACTGCAGTAATTAACTCGACTGCAGAGAAACCAATTCATTTAGGAACTGCTCATACCTTTTCAGTGTAGTTAATATGTGTGTATATTGTGCAGGTGATAGCGTGCCTAAGCCGAACCCGCGTGACATTAGTAGTAGAGCACGGCTCGCTAGTGAAGCGCGCCGCCCGGCCGCCGCACGCCACGCCGCACGCCGTCACGCTCGTCGCTAACATACTCACGCAGCTGGGGTATACTGGCAGGGTATGTATGTCACAGGGTAGCCACCCTCGCACCGCGTGACACCAGTAGTAGCAGAGCACGGCTCGCTGTGAGTCTGATGCCCTTTATATTGCAACTCCAATACCATGACAGTCCAACACATGCCATTCGGCAGGAGCGTGCGCAAGAGGCGCTGAACTTCGTGCTGGAGCGCCTCGCGAGTGCGGAGCGCGCGCAGCAGGCCGCGCTGCTGCGCGACGCCACGTCGCTGTGCAGCGCCTTCCCCGCGCTGTTCACCGACAAGCTGCTCACAGCCGTCCGGGCTAACGCCAGGTAATGCGGTGTCACATAGCAGTCTTGTGATCTTGTCTTGACTGTGTATTTTTGTGGGAAACCTCAGCTTAGATTTTTAAAATGTTTATCGTATAATATAATCTGGATCAATAGAACTGCAGAAAGGCGAAAGTAGATATTGAAATCAACTTAATAAAAATCTTAAATTCACTGACAGACAACGTGTAGCCTAAACCGCTGGGTCTAGAAGCTTAAATTTTGCACAAAAGTTCTTTATATAACATGTCCCGGAATTAACATACACCACCAAACACCCCAATTAGAATGTTATGTTATAATCATAATAACTAAGTTTTACTAACATATACATATAAAACATTGTTTATTTATTAAATTAGTTATACTGATTGTTGGAGAAAATTGTGATCACTTCACAAATATTCACACAGACACAGTCACAAATGTAAAAGGGTCTAGCGTAATAGGCACATCGACCATTTTGGTTTGTTTTGTTTTGACTGTACAGTGGAAGTGTGACTGTAATTTGTGTAGTTTAAATTATTTTTGGGGTAAAAAAAATACATAATACATATATTAAAAATAAATCAATTCAGTAAATGATTTTGAACAAATTAGTATAGTATTTATAACAAAAGTTAGCACTATGAAAGGATTTTTGAAAGTTTGTAATTTTACCGATGGAAATGCCATGCCAATGACTTGTAGCGTAATAAATTGAAATATGCGCATTAAAATTAGCACCCTTTTTTATTTTCCATCTACAGCAGCAACCGTCCAAAGCCCGGCTCGAGCCAGAGCGAAGTGAACCGCACGTCAGCGGGCGTCACCATAGTGCGCCTGGGCGGTGCGCACGCGCAGGCGGGCCCGGGCGGCGCGGCCAGTAGTGCCGCGGGCAGTACGACAGGTTTGTACTTATTACTTTCGAGTTATATCTACTGTCTGTTTTAATGTCATTCCACGTTACTTGTATACTTATGTAAGGACTATGTATCAGTTAAGAAATTTTATGTGAAAATGTGTTATGAAATTTCGCTCGCTGTATGGAGCCGACCTTCTGCACCTATCTTTTCTGTTCATCATTCTATCCATCTATGTATGTAATTTCCCTACCCCGCCTCCAGGCAGCAGCACGAGCGGCGCGGGCGCGGGCGCGGGCGCGGGCGCGGGCGCGGGCGCGGGCGGCTACGCGCGGCGCGCCAAGCTGGGCGACTCGCGCAGCACGGGCCGCCTGCACCCGGGGCCGGCGCCGCACCGCAGTATGACGCGCCTCAATGTGGCCGGTGAGTGTGTGGTGACGATATTTCCTCATCATTTCAACCTGGAATCACCCACTGCTGTCCTCCCCTCTTTTCTGCCATAATTCCCAGTTCCGTGCGTCCCTCGTCCAGGTGTTTCCAGAGACTTTGACGATATCATCAACCCAACGCGCTTTTGGATGGCCCTGGTTTCTATGGCCTGGCCTTGGCCACGCCCACCTTTCGGTCACAGCTTTACTCTATAAAATATCGGCCATCTCGCCGTGGGGATCACCGATATTTTATGTAATATTAATAATGTTTGAAAGCTAAGTATTTCTGATGTTATCCGTGTATTCTTACCAGGTGGTTCAGTAGGTGGTCTACACAAAAGCATGACGCGGTTGTCGTCTTCCCAGCAAATCAACACACCTCCAAACGGGGCCACTAATACAGGTAAATAAAAAAATGATTTTCAATATTAATTCAAGAAATCAGGACCCTGATTGAAATTGAAATAATTTTGCACCTTATGATCATGGAATGTACATTCATGCATTTTGCACACAGTATCTAACAGCAAGCCGTCATCGTCATCAAGCGGCGTGGTCGGCAAGTGTAGCGGCGCCATCACCGTCACCAGCATATCTCCTCCGCGCGTGCTGCGGCCCACGCCGCGCTCGCACCATCACCACAACATACTTATCGGAGCTAACACCTGTGCTGTAAGTCAACACTCTCATTAACCCGCGCGTGCTGCGGCCCACGCCGCGCTCGCACCATCACCACAACATACTTATCGGAGCTAACACCTGTGCTGTAAGTCAACACTCTCATTAACCCGCGCGTGCTGCGGCCCACGCCGCGCTCGCACCATCACCACAACATACTTATCGGAGCTAACACCTGTGCTGTAAGTCAACACTCTCATTAACCCGCGCGTGCTGCGGCCCACGCCGCGCTCGCACCATCACCACAACATACTTATCGGAGCTAACACCTGTGCTGTAAGTCAACACTCTCATTAACCCGCGCGTGCTGCGGCCCACGCCGCGCTCGCACCATCACCACAACATACTTATCGGAGCTAACACCTGTGCTGTAAGTCAACACTCTCATTAACCCGCGCGTGCTGCGGCCCACGCCGCGCTCGCACCATCACCACAACATACTTATCGGAGCTAACACCTGTGCTGTAAGTCAACACTCTCATTAACCCGCGCGTGCTGCGGCCCACGCCGCGCTCGCACCATCACCACAACATACTTATCGGAGCTAACACCTGTGCTGTAAGTCAACACTCTCATTAACCCGCGCGTGCTGCGGCCCACGCCGCGCTCGCACCATCACCACAACATACTTATCGGAGCTAACACCTGTGCTGTAAGTCAACACTCTCATTAACCCGCGCGTGCTGCGGCCCACGCCGCGCTCGCACCATCACCACAACATACTTATCGGAGCTAACACCTGTGCTGTAAGTCAACACTCTCATTAACCCGCGCGTGCTGCGGCCCACGCCGCGCTCGCACCATCACCACAACATACTTATCGGAGCTAACACCTGTGCTGTAAGTCAACACTCTCATTAACCCGCGCGTGCTGCGGCCCACGCCGCGCTCGCACCATCACCACAACATACTTATCGGAGCTAACACCTGTGCTGTAAGTCAACACTCTCATTAACCCGCGCGTGCTGCGGCCCACGCCGCGCTCGCACCATCACCACAACATACTTATCGGAGCTAACACCTGTGCTGTAAGTCAACACTCTCATTAACCCGCGCGTGCTGCGGCCCACGCCGCGCTCGCACCATCACCACAACATACTTATCGGAGCTAACACCTGTGCTGTAAGTCAACACTCTCATTAACCCGCGCGTGCTGCGGCCCACGCCGCGCTCGCACCATCACCACAACATACTTATCGGAGCTAACACCTGTGCTGTAAGTCAACACTCTCATTAACCCGCGCGTGCTGCGGCCCACGCCGCGCTCGCACCATCACCACAACATACTTATCGGAGCTAACACCTGTGCTGTAAGTCAACACTCTCATTAACCCGCGCGTGCTGCGGCCCACGCCGCGCTCGCACCATCACCACAACATACTTATCGGAGCTAACACCTGTGCTGTAAGTCAACACTCTCATTAACCCGCGCGTGCTGCGGCCCACGCCGCGCTCGCACCATCACCACAACATACTTATCGGAGCTAACACCTGTGCTGTAAGTCAACACTCTCATTAACCCGCGCGTGCTGCGGCCCACGCCGCGCTCGCACCATCACCACAACATACTTATCGGAGCTAACACCTGTGCTGTAAGTCAACACTCTCATTAACCCGCGCGTGCTGCGGCCCACGCCGCGCTCGCACCATCACCACAACATACTTATCGGAGCTAACACCTGTGCTGTAAGTCAACACTCTCATTAACCCGCGCGTGCTGCGGCCCACGCCGCGCTCGCACCATCACCACAACATACTTATCGGAGCTAACACCTGTGCTGTAAGTCAACACTCTCATTAACCCGCGCGTGCTGCGGCCCACGCCGCGCTCGCACCATCACCACAACATACTTATCGGAGCTAACACCTGTGCTGTAAGTCAACACTCTCATTAACCCGCGCGTGCTGCGGCCCACGCCGCGCTCGCACCATCACCACAACATACTTATCGGAGCTAACACCTGTGCTGTAAGTCAACACTCTCATTAACCCGCGCGTGCTGCGGCCCACGCCGCGCTCGCACCATCACCACAACATACTTATCGGAGCTAACACCTGTGCTGTAAGTCAACACTCTCATTAACCCGCGCGTGCTGCGGCCCACGCCGCGCTCGCACCATCACCACAACATACTTATCGGAGCTAACACCTGTGCTGTAAGTCAACACTCTCATTAACCCGCGCGTGCTGCGGCCCACGCCGCGCTCGCACCATCACCACAACATACTTATCGGAGCTAACACCTGTGCTGTAAGTCAACACTCTCATTAACCCGCGCGTGCTGCGGCCCACGCCGCGCTCGCACCATCACCACAACATACTTATCGGAGCTAACACCTGTGCTGTAAGTCAACACTCTCATTAACCCGCGCGTGCTGCGGCCCACGCCGCGCTCGCACCATCACCACAACATACTTATCGGAGCTAACACCTGTGCTGTAAGTCAACACTCTCATTAACCCGCGCGTGCTGCGGCCCACGCCGCGCTCGCACCATCACCACAACATACTTATCGGAGCTAACACCTGTGCTGTAAGTCAACACTCTCATTAACCCGCGCGTGCTGCGGCCCACGCCGCGCTCGCACCATCACCACAACATACTTATCGGAGCTAACACCTGTGCTGTAAGTCAACACTCTCATTAACCCGCGCGTGCTGCGGCCCACGCCGCGCTCGCACCATCACCACAACATACTTATCGGAGCTAACACCTGTGCTGTAAGTCAACACTCTCATTAACCCGCGCGTGCTGCGGCCCACGCCGCGCTCGCACCATCACCACAACATACTTATCGGAGCTAACACCTGTGCTGTAAGTCAACACTCTCATTAACCCGCGCGTGCTGCGGCCCACGCCGCGCTCGCACCATCACCACAACATACTTATCGGAGCTAACACCTGTGCTGTAAGTCAACACTCTCATTAACCCGCGCGTGCTGCGGCCCACGCCGCGCTCGCACCATCACCACAACATACTTATCGGAGCTAACACCTGTGCTGTAAGTCAACACTCTCATTAACCCGCGCGTGCTGCGGCCCACGCCGCGCTCGCACCATCACCACAACATACTTATCGGAGCTAACACCTGTGCTGTAAGTCAACACTCTCATTAACCCGCGCGTGCTGCGGCCCACGCCGCGCTCGCACCATCACCACAACATACTTATCGGAGCTAACACCTGTGCTGTAAGTCAACACTCTCATTAACCCGCGCGTGCTGCGGCCCACGCCGCGCTCGCACCATCACCACAACATACTTATCGGAGCTAACACCTGTGCTGTAAGTCAACACTCTCATTAACCCGCGCGTGCTGCGGCCCACGCCGCGCTCGCACCATCACCACAACATACTTATCGGAGCTAACACCTGTGCTGTAAGTCAACACTCTCATTAACCCGCGCGTGCTGCGGCCCACGCCGCGCTCGCACCATCACCACAACATACTTATCGGAGCTAACACCTGTGCTGTAAGTCAACACTCTCATTAACCCGCGCGTGCTGCGGCCCACGCCGCGCTCGCACCATCACCACAACATACTTATCGGAGCTAACACCTGTGCTGTAAGTCAACACTCTCATTAACCCGCGCGTGCTGCGGCCCACGCCGCGCTCGCACCATCACCACAACATACTTATCGGAGCTAACACCTGTGCTGTAAGTCAACACTCTCATTAACCCGCGCGTGCTGCGGCCCACGCCGCGCTCGCACCATCACCACAACATACTTATCGGAGCTAACACCTGTGCTGTAAGTCAACACTCTCATTAACCCGCGCGTGCTGCGGCCCACGCCGCGCTCGCACCATCACCACAACATACTTATCGGAGCTAACACCTGTGCTGTAAGTCAACACTCTCATTAACCCGCGCGTGCTGCGGCCCACGCCGCGCTCGCACCATCACCACAACATACTTATCGGAGCTAACACCTGTGCTGTAAGTCAACACTCTCATTAACCCGCGCGTGCTGCGGCCCACGCCGCGCTCGCACCATCACCACAACATACTTATCGGAGCTAACACCTGTGCTGTAAGTCAACACTCTCATTAACCCGCGCGTGCTGCGGCCCACGCCGCGCTCGCACCATCACCACAACATACTTATCGGAGCTAACACCTGTGCTGTAAGTCAACACTCTCATTAACCCGCGCGTGCTGCGGCCCACGCCGCGCTCGCACCATCACCACAACATACTTATCGGAGCTAACACCTGTGCTGTAAGTCAACACTCTCATTAACCCGCGCGTGCTGCGGCCCACGCCGCGCTCGCACCATCACCACAACATACTTATCGGAGCTAACACCTGTGCTGTAAGTCAACACTCTCATTAACCCGCGCGTGCTGCGGCCCACGCCGCGCTCGCACCATCACCACAACATACTTATCGGAGCTAACACCTGTGCTGTAAGTCAACACTCTCATTAACCCGCGCGTGCTGCGGCCCACGCCGCGCTCGCACCATCACCACAACATACTTATCGGAGCTAACACCTGTGCTGTAAGTCAACACTCTCATTAACCCGCGCGTGCTGCGGCCCACGCCGCGCTCGCACCATCACCACAACATACTTATCGGAGCTAACACCTGTGCTGTAAGTCAACACTCTCATTAACCCGCGCGTGCTGCGGCCCACGCCGCGCTCGCACCATCACCACAACATACTTATCGGAGCTAACACCTGTGCTGTAAGTCAACACTCTCATTAACCCGCGCGTGCTGCGGCCCACGCCGCGCTCGCACCATCACCACAACATACTTATCGGAGCTAACACCTGTGCTGTAAGCAACACTCTCATTAACCCGCGCGTGCTGCGGCCCACGCCGCGCTCGCACCATCACCACAACATACTTATCGGAGCTAACACCTGTGCTGTAAGTCAACACTCTCATTATCCCGCGCGTGCTGCGGCCCACGCCGCGCTCGCACCATCACCACAACATACTTATCGGAGCTAACACCTGTGCTGTAAGTCAACACTCTCATTAACCCGCGCGTGCTGCGGCCCACGCCGCGCTCGCACCATCACCACAACATACTTATCGGAGCTAACACCTGTGCTGTAAGTCAACACTCTCATTAACCCGCGCGTGCTGCGGCCCACGCCGCGCTCGCACCATCACCACAACATACTTATCGGAGCTAACACCTGTGCTGTAAGCAACACTCTCATTAACCCGCGCGTGCTGCGGCCCACGCCGCGCTCGCACCATCACCACAACATACTTATCGGAGCTAACACCTGTGCTGTAAGTCAACACTCTCATTAACCCGCGCGTGCTGCGGCCCACGCCGCGCTCGCACCATCACCACAACATACTTATCGGAGCTAACACCTGTGCTGTAAGTCAACACTCTCATTAACTTATACCGAAACGGATCCACGCGAGAGACAATGGCTTTTTAATCGTTTCTGCATTCAATCGGTTAACTTTTAAAAAGAGTAACCGTGGAGTTTCTTGCCCGTTCTTCTCCATAGGAAACGACCAATTGGAACCGTGCACCTAGCTTTTGACGTTTCATAAGTGCTCATATAGATTTATGTGAAATAAAATATTTTGATCTTGATTTTACCCATGGAAGCGACATCCATATCAAACTATCTGTGTTAACTTCATGACTTTTATCCTAGTATTGATTTAGACTAAATCAATACCAATAATTTCATGGGTTCTGATGCGGAAAATTAAGAACTAAATCATTCTTAATTTTCCGCATCAGCACCCATGAAAATGACAACCTTGATCACTATTTATATTAGGGCCATCATCTAGAATTTGTGAACTGATCTCTGTAGTTTCAAAATCAGAAAATAAAGTCTCTAAAATTACGTCCCAAATTGCATATTGGAAAAAAACCTAAACTAAATTCATTTTTTTCCAGAACAACCAAACAATAATATCAGGACCGCCTCTAGCAACACAATCAATATCCGTCAACCCGCTCACATCCGGCAAGTCATCGGACGGACTCACTCCGATCACCTCGGCGGTGTCTATCCAACACTCCAATACCGCACTAGGCACCGTATCGGTCGTGACATCCAACACGCCAGGCTCCGGACCGATATCGGTCAGTCCGACCAACCCGATTTCAATATCCGGACCAGTGACTGTCACGTCACGGCGTGCGAACAATACGAGTGTGACGATGATAAATACGAACAATAGTAATAATAACACGTCGTCCAATCATCGAATCAGTGTGTTTGAGCCGTACCCGATGCGTGACACCGTGCAGCACTTCTGTGAGAAGCACCTGGATAAGATCAAGGCGTATATGGATAACGTGTCGCTGAGGTTGCCGCCGCCGGCCAAGTGTACCATTGAGGGTGAGTAAATGAATTGCTATTGAGTTTCAGAAATTCTCTCGTTGAACCAAAATAAATTTGAAGGCACTGGGTTCATTTGTGTTATAAGTGTTAACTTGTAACTGGTCTTGATTTTATCAAAAACTTTAACTGTAATTAACTGTAAGGGTTCGTAATAAAATAAAGAAGAAGAAGCTGGCGCGCCTGCAGTTCTAGTAGGTCACGTATAACCAGTCCCTCCCCCGCAGAGCGCCGCTCCAAGAAGCTGGCGCGCCTGCAGTTCTAGTAGGTCACGTATAACCAGTCCCTCCCCCGCAGAGCGCCGCTCCAAGAAGCTGGCGCGCCTGCAGTTCTAGTAGGTCACGTATAACCAGTCCCTCCCCCGCAGAGCGCCGCTCCAAGAAGCTGGCGCGCCTGCAGTTCTAGTAGGTCACGTATAACCAGTCCCTCCCCCGCAGAGCGCCGCTCTAAGAAGCTGGCGCGCCTGCAGTTCTAGTAGGTCACGTATAACCAGTCCCTCCCCCGCAGAGCGCCGCTCCAAGAAGCTGGCGCGCCTGCAGTTCTAGTAGGTCACGTATAACCAGTCCCTCCCCCGCAGAGCGCCGCTCCAAGAAGCTGGCGCGCCTGCAGTTCTAGTAGGTCACGTATAACCAGTCCCTCCCCCGCAGAGCGCCGCTCTAAGAAGCTGGCGCGCCTGCAGTTCTAGTAGGTCACGTATAACCAGTCCCTCCCCCGCAGAGCGCCGCTCCAAGAAGCTGGCGCGCCTGCAGTTCTAGTAGGTCACGTATAACCAGTCCCTCCCCCGCAGAGCGCCGCTCCAAGAAGCTGGCGCGCCTGCAGTTCTAGTAGGTCACGTATAACCAGTCCCTCCCCCGCAGAGCGCCGCTCCAAGAAGCTGGCGCGCCTGCAGTTCTAGTAGGTCACGTATAACCAGTCCCTCCCCCGCAGAGCGCCGCTCCAAGAAGCTGGCGCGCCTGCAGTTCTAGTAGGTCACGTATAACCAGTCCCTCCCCCGCAGAGCGCCGCTCCAAGAAGCTGGCGCGCCTGCAGTTCTAGTAGGTCACGTATAACCAGTCCCTCCCCCGCAGAGCGCCGCTCCAAGAAGCTGGCGCGCCTGCAGTTCTAGTAGGTCACGTATAACCAGTCCCTCCCCCGCAGAGCGCCGCTCCAAGAAGCTGGCGCGCCTGCAGTTCGCGTGCGGGCGGCGCGGCGCGCACTGCTTGTATGCGCGCGCGCTGTTCTCGATGCGCACGCGCGCGCCTCGCGTGTGGATACACCTCATGTTTCTAGGTAATTTCATTAGAGCACACTTATTGAATTTTTGTCGTTTTTGTTATCCAAAGGTTGTCTGGCAGACGCTATTATCATGCAATCATACTGCCGTCAATCGACTTCGACCACTCGCACTCGATGGAATTATATAATAGCTATTTATTCACCAAGGGGAGTAATCTGTACTTACCCTCGAGTGATATACTGCTTTATACTACACTTGTGGAGTTGTTGTTAATAAATTGCTATCATTGTCACTGGAATCACTTATTTTAACTTGTGATTTACACCGCCAAACTTTAAACTTTACCAAGAAAATTGTTTCTACAAAATACGTCAACCAACAAAATAAGTCTTTTTTTTTCTTTAAATTTTAGCGCGTTAAACAGTTTTCGCGCCAAAAGACGTTAAGCCGCGTCCCCACTAGAGCCGCGCGGCACACGAGGCCGAGCCGCGCAGCTCTAGTGGGGACGCGGCTTAACGTCTTTTGCGATTTGTTGTGATCAACAACACTCAACAACACCCAAAACACTAAAAACACTCAAAATACTCAACAACACTCAACAACACTCAACAACACTCGACAACACTCAACAACACTCAACAATACTCAACAACACTCAATAACACTCAACAACACTCAACAACACTCGACAACACTCAACAACACTGAACAACACTCAACAACACTCAACAACACTTAACAACACTCAACAACACTCAACAACACTCGACAACACTCAATAACGCTCAACAACACTCAACAACATTCAACAACGCTCAACAACACTCAACAACATTCAACAACACTCGACAACACTCAACAACACTCGAAACCCTCAAAACACTCAACAACACTCAACAACACTCAAAACACTCAACAACACAATAACACTCAAAAACACAAAAACACTGTATAATGCTTTCTGTCTCATTTTCTCCCACGTTAAATCTTATGTCTCTTTTTACTGTCGCTTTTTCGTTTCATAAAATTTCAAGTCACAACGATGCTAAAGAAGTTTTCACTTCAAAAACAAAACGCGTTAGTAATGAACGCATTACTGCCCTGATTTTCAGGGCAGTAATGAAATTCCATACAATATAACTGCCTAGATTTTTGAAAAGGTTTAATGAACAGCTTTCAAGCCTTTTAGTGGGGTAGTATTGGTACACTTACTAAGCAAGTGTAGTATAAAAATAAATACATAATTGCATAAAATGATTCGACTATCGATCGAAATGGACTGTCGTTAATAGTCAATTCCAGGAATTCCACACCATCGAACGACGTCAAACTCGATCGACCGTAAACAGGCTGCCAGGCACCACACTAGATCAGCATGAACGGTTGATTTCATCGATCGAACGCAGTCTAGTTACACCGTGATAGTTAAAACATTATAAACTATTTACTGTGAAATTATTTGAATTACAATTTTGGTGCACATTCTATATTTATCCGTACAGGGTGGTCAAAAAGTCGTGGATCAAAAGAAAGAAAGAGATAAAGGAGGTAATTTCCAACAAAAAATCTTTCTACAGCATGGCCATAATTCAATTGCCCTAAAAGTTATGAATATTTTTGTATACCGCGAGTAGACTTAATTAAAAAAATGTGATATAAAACAATAAAACAAACTGTGTTGTATTATTACTAAATAATGTATCAGCACTACAAAAGTTCTATCACGGCTCTGGTACGGTCAGCATCAAAAGTCGATTAACACTTCAGTTTTTTTAATCTTAGTTATTGAGCAAAATATTAACACTTCAGTTTTTTTTTAATCTCAGTTATTGAGCAAAATATTTGTTGAAAATTGCATCGTACTTCTGCTGCAATTTTGAATAAATATTTTGCTCAATAACTGAGATTAATAAAACTGAAGTGTTAATCGACTTTTGATGCTGACCGTACCAAATTTCAAGAGCAATTTATTTATTTCCAAAAAAAGTTAAGTGTTATCAAAAATTATTTCTTACTTTAAAAGTTATTATCTCCCTATTTCGTTTGATCCACGACTTTTTGACCATCCTGTATATGTATGTAGCACTACAAGCTCGGCACGACGCCGCCCTGTCCTCGCGCGATCCCACCGTGGCCTCGCTGAAGCACTGCTGGGACATCCTCAAGTGTGAGAACAAGACCTTCCTCACGCTTGTGACTGGCGCCTTCCCTGGGATCAAGGTATGTTCCAAATTCGTCTTAAAGGTTGTTTCAACACTTTCGTATGAGTTCCAGCCGACTTATCTGGCAGCGTAGGTTCTATACGAACACAGCGACTTTTCGAAAATCTTGGTAATACAACACCATATCCAAATTAGGTTACTTTTCACTGCTCCCTATAATTCAAGCAAAAGAAAAGAAGCGGTGCAGCAATTTACAGTACAAATTCTCTTAAAAGTCCAATAAGTATTACAATCTTTTTATTTATTACCTAATTAAGATTACTTACAAGAACCTTTGTTTCAATAATTAAGGTGTAAAGCTGCCCAAACGAAATGTTTCACACTAATTTGTATCATATACTTAGGAACAAGAGATGTTATTAAACGAGCTGCGCGCGGCGGGTTTCTTTGACGTGTTCGAGGTGGTGGCGCGGCGGAACGACGGCGCCGCCCTGCCGCCCACACAGGCTAGTACCATTTCAATATCAACATTCTATTTTTCGGACAGGTTTAAAAAAAATAGTTATAATTATGTCCAGCAGAAAAACTCACTTATAACAGCGCGTGATACACACATCGCACCGCGCCCCAATTTGAACTTAAAAGCCGTGAGAAGAATGTCATTCTAGGCGGTGCGGTGTGGCTCGTTACATAACGCGCCGTGGAAGCCAGCTTTAAACAAACCTGCATAATCTTTTCCATTATAATTTTTTTTTCTTTGCATATAGGCGACATGGGGCTGCTTTCTCTGCACTCACCCTGAACGCGCAGTAGGCTTCCTAGCCGCAGACGGAGTTCCCGTCATCGAGGGTCAGCTCAAGGAGAAGAAGGGACGCTGGAGGCTGTTTCGGCGCTGGCGGACGAGATACTTCACTCTGTCCGGAGCACACCTCTCCTGCAAGGGATCTGTGAGTACTCACTTACTGTCACATTTGTCAGACACTCTCGACCAATTGTCAGACACATACTACTTGCTTCCATAAAGTGTCACACACTCGCGCTGTGATCAAGTGTCAGAAACTTACTATCAAGTGTCAGACGCTTGCGATCAACTGTTAGACACTGAAGCTCAAATGTAAGATATCGACGATTTAGTCTCTGACATTCGCAATTTTTTTTCATCAGATATCACACTAATGTGTTTCATTATTTTGTATGAACGCTCTGGAATTACCAAATTAACTAGACTCCTTTCGATTCCAGAGCGGAGGCGAAAGCATCGACATAAACCAGATTCGCTCAGTAAAGGTCTCCCGCGGCGCGCGCAACATACCCAAAGCGTTCGAGATCTTCACGGGAGACCAGACTCTCATCCTGAAGCCTAAAGACGGAAAGAATGCGGAAGAATGGGTGCAGTGTCTTAGCATTGCGGTGGCACATTCGCAAGCAAGAGATGCGCCTGCTAAAGCGAATAGTTTGCCAGCCAGGGGACTCACGCTCAAGAGCTTCTAGAAGTTTCTAGGTAATATAAAGCCTCGTATTCATGGTTATAAATGATGCAATACACGAGCGCGCGTCTTGTGACCCTTATGTGATTGTTCAAATTTTAATTTCAAATAGCCTTTTTTTTTGTTTTGAGCATGGGAAATCATCAAATGACCCCTCCCGCTCTGGGTGGAGCGGAAGGAAGTGTCAGATTCTTACTGACTAAAACCCATCCGTGTTCCTTCCTTAGCCCTTTATGTTCCGGGCCAGCGGTAACCCTTTCGGACAATCCCGCTGGCCCGGCAGGCTTCGGCCCTAACGGGCCCCTTCATTTCATGCTGACATCTCTTGAGGCGCGCGTGGAACACGTACGCTTGTCCGGCACGGGCCTGGTCCTGATCGGACGGTGAGCTACCCATTACTCACCGCCCGCAGGCCCGCGCCTACGGTGGCCGGGAGTCGTCGCGCGGCTCCCGACGCCCGGAGCGTCTCCCGCGGCGGCTGGGACGGGAGGCTTTCTCCCTCAGCCGTCCCGCCGCCTCCTTCGCTAGTATGACTGCTTCGTAGAAGGAGGCGACGGGTCCCTGTATAAGGCCATGGAACGCACGATCCCCCTTTAACTTTCGTTTTTACCCCTGATGATGTCATCAGGGTTGTAATGGAAGTGGGCAGATCATGTGATCTGCCTACTAGCTTACTACTACTATTTTATTTTTTTAATTGTGTAAGTCAGGCTGCGTTTGTTTTGTTTTAGACGTATGTCATTGCAATAAGGTACAAATAGGAATATATAATTGACGCGCGTTCGTGAAATGCAACATCGATATCAACTTGCCAACATGTTTTTGTGTAACATACATTGCATGTGTGAGAAACATATTTCCAGTGACGAGAAATGTTGCGCATTTTATGTTTATTGAATACGGGGCTGAAGTTGTACTTACTTAATTTTTCTGTCCGCGAAAACCATCTTTATTACGGAGTTTGAACGTACCGCGAAAAGCTTCTAAATCATAATAATCTGTGAAACAGGTCTATAAAATAGGATTGCCTTTTTCTAAAATCACCTTACAATTGACTTGATTTAGCGCTGAGTTAAAGTAAGTTCTACATCATCATAAAGATCAATACAAACAGCAGATTCAGAATCTTCCAGAACTTGCTCATTTACTTTCAGCCTATATTATTAAAATATCTCTCATCTGTATAAGTGTTCATTAAAATTTAACAACAGCCATATACTGAAATAAATACATATAAAATGTGACTGAAAATAAGACTTGTATTGAAACGTGCATTTGTATACATATTACATTATATTACTATGTAAAAATATTGAAAATGTTCAGTAGCATTATGTATGCTGCTTGTATAAGTAAGATATTTTGAAATGCATAATGTTTCAGTGGTTCTTACATTAAGTAAAATTTTTATAAGCCGGTTATTTTATACATTGGCGGGCTTTATAATCGTCATTTAACATTGGTTGACGCCACAGGCTGCTTAGTAAGCGGTCTGCGTATGTCAACATAATTAAGCACGTTATACACGTACCTGTAACTTTCATAAAAGTATGCAAGTTCCTTACACAAAAGTATGCAAATTACTTGCACAAAAGATTGCAAGTTACTTGCACGAAGGTGTGCAAGTCAAGTTACTTGCACGAAGGTGTGCAAGTCAAGTGACTTGCACACCTCTCTCTTGCTTAACTTCCGATTGGTTAATTTCCCATAATATGCAAGTGCATATTAAGGGAAATTAACCAATCAGAAGTTGTTATGGCACAGTATGTGCTTGCAAACTTTTGTGCAAGTTACACGCATGTGTATTTGCAGCTTTATGGTTGTTGTGACGGTACAGTCATGTAGATAATTGAAAATGCTCACAAAGTATATAATAAGTTTTAGAATATTTAACCACATTCCTTTCAAAATCGGGAATGACACAAGCTTGTTTTAAGACTTTTTAACCGACTTCCAAAAAGGAGGAGGTTATATGTTCGACTTTATATTTATATGTCTTTTTTTATGTATGTTCGCCGATTACTCGAAGACGGCTGGACAAATTCCAAAAAAAAATTTTTTGATTGAAAGGATATACTCTCGAGGTGGTCCCATTATCATCAAGTTGGAATCTGATGAGAGGATCTCATGGAAATCGAGGAAAACCCTCAAATTTTATAGGCAAACCTATAGCAATTTGGGTATTTTTTAAAGTAACTTGAGCATTTGCTCTCGGAAATCATCATTTGGTAAAGTGGAGCTAATGATGAAGATCACAGATGGCCATCGGAACTACTCAATGACAAATATTTCACGGGTTGCGATTCGATTACTTTAATATGGTTGCTAAGCAATTTATGCTCGTCACAATGCGTATGGTGAGTGGTGGCAACAAGTAACGTACCAGCATCGGCAAAAGCAATATTTTGTAACATGTGATGAGCAGTTGACATTAGGGTTTGAAAGGGTATGCTCTCGAGGTGGTCCCATTGTCACCAAGTCAGAATCTGATGAAGGGATCCCATGAAAATCGAGGAAAGTCCTCAAATTTTGTAGGCATGTACAGTGTATTAATTGAACTCTCTCAAATCAAATGGAAACGTATTGATGATCCAGGTGTTTGAGTCTGAGAGTCATCACTTAAATGTGTGGGGTAGGTACTACTAGAAAGTGAAAAATCAAAAAAAAAAATCCGACTTCCAAAAAAAAACACTACAAATTGAAAAATAACTCTAATTTCGGTGTCAACAAACGAAAATGCGGAACCAAAGACACCAACTTCCGAAGTTAAAGTTATTTTTCAATTTGTAGTTTTTTTTTTTCGAAGTCCGTAGTTTTTTTTTTGTAATAAAGATTTTATTTATATTTTTCCATATTTATATTGAAATTATTGAATGTATGCATACAGTTTGCAACAAAACTCTAAGTTGTACAGTCAGTTTTTAGCAGAAATATATTGTGTTGCTAGCTGTACGTTTTTGCATGATTATGTACTTATTTAGTGTGTAGTCTCTTTTATATAACGCGTTTATCAATCGCTTTTGCGGTAAAATATTTAATTGCATATGGACTAAAGTTCTATGGCCTGTTTATAGATTTTTGTATCAACTTGAATATTATGCTTTGAAATTAACTTTATGACCACAACATAAGGTCGCAGTTTGGTAGTTATGAAGACGGTTTTTGCAAGTGAAGGTAAGTTGAAAATTCTGTCTTTAACAGTGATACGAAATACAGGATGGCATCATTGACGCGTAAACTGTAACCATAAATTCAATACATGGTACTAGATCCCCTAGCGCAGAATTTTACTGTTGGTTATAAAAAAAAACAGTGGCACTCTGGGAGTGCCGACAGAAGTGAAAACAAAACACAAACAGAATACTTTGCCATCACTCACTGACATATCGGATTTAAAACCGAGTACATCCCGAGGACAGCCGAACACATCCGATTGTAGCGCGGTGTTGGTAACAGTGTCGTGAGTTCAGTGGTTTAATCTCCATCTCAAAAAATGCCCAAGGCGCCTAAAGAAGATTTCACTTCAAAAAAAATCTGCTGTTTCGCAGAAAAGTGCAATACCTACGCGGTCAAAATGTACTCAACAGCAATTTATTTGTGAATAACCGACGAAGAATTTCATCGCAGAGGGGTTCAGAATCATGTACTTACTGAATCCATGGTAGGTAAGGATCAATTCATACTAGCGCAGTGTCGAAGCGCATTGAAGCGTTAATCTGAAACTTAACATGGCAAATTCACCCTTATCTCCACAACGTAATGCACGCGCTCCAGTCAGCGTTGGTCGCCGCGCGTCTTCTTTTATCTCAGAAGAAATACGTGCATTACGTTTTGGAGTTAAGGGTGAATTTGCTATGTTGAGTTTCAGATTAATGCTTCGACTCTGCGCTAGTATGAATTGATCCTAATAGTCTGCGCGATATCCCTGCCAGCCAGTATATCTGAGTTGTTGAGACACTTGTTTTCATGAAGTCAATTATTTTATTAGTTACTATATTTTAGTGCCTTATACATAATAAGTGTTTGTTTTATTGCGCTGAGAGTACAATGGACATTTACAATTTTGTTTAGTGGTAGATATTCAGAGGAAACGAGCGGAAGTAAGAAGCAAAGTTATTTAGTAATATAGGCACTTTTTATTTGAGTTAGTCTTGATTAGGTTAAGCGGGGCACAGAATCCGTCCGTTTCGTTTGAGGATCGAAAAAGATGCGCAGAAGGTCACCGCATATTACAAAAATATTTACATGATTAAAATATGACCTACGCAGAGCCGGAAACTTTTTCATTTTTTTTTCCGAGACATTGACATTATAAACTTGATGTAAAATGAAGCGCTACGTGCGTACACGCATATTGAAAAATGTTGACAAACGAGTAAGACTCGTTATCTTATTTAATTTATGTTAATTCATAATTTTATTTAACATCTATTATACAGAATAATTTATAAGTTTTTTTGACAAATTGAGATTCTATGAAGAAATAAAGCTAGAAGACTGAAAGCTGGTCAATGGTCATAGCTACTTATTGTTGCACGTGTGAGAGACTAATACAATACTAAAGAATTAACAAAATACGTTTTGGACATTTGTGAAACCAATTTGATGATCGAAGATGATTTGCCTCACCTACAGCCCAATTCAAACTTTATGGCAGCTCGGAACATGAGGCGAGTCAACAACTTCACGTGTCAGTGGGGGTGAGGGGTGCGGTATTGCGCAGCGAGTAGCACACTTCAGAGCCAAGATAAAGTTTGAATCGGGTTGTGCTAGAGCAAGTCGTATGTATATATTGAGGAGGGAGGGTTCAGAATACACATAAATTAATATTATGTTTGGTTCAAGAATTTGTGATTCAAAATTAACATTCCCGTCCTGTTCAGTGCTTCGAAATAATAATAAAATTATTATGTACTGTTGTGGTCTCAAAAATCATTATAAATGGTTGTAACGCGAATGACATTAGTCTTAAGTAGTTTTAAGTTGACTAATTACAAATGGCGAAAGTGACTAGAAAAAAAAATAGACATTTTAAAATTATCGGTTGCTTTTCCCGCAGTTTTACTTTAGTTTTTATATCTAAATCAGTACTTAACTTGCCATCTCGCATTTTATGAAAGCACAATTTTGTCATGATTTGGAATAGGTACCTAGTTAATAAGTTATGTCTGCTTTTATAAACGTTAGTTAACTGTCACTGTCTTAACCTGAGGTTGCTGTCACCAAAAAGTCGTGTTCATTGGTAAACCAAATTGTTTCTTTGTTAGGTACTATGTTTAATGCTACGTAACATAACGAGCTTGCTTAAATTGGGGCCCAATATTGAGGAATAGACCTGACCGGAAAGACATACGGCATGAATAGTATGTGTGTTCCAAAATGCCTAGTATATTATAGAGGTGTGAAGAGCAGCGTGTAAAGTTCATTTATCCACCACAGAAAAGGGAGGATCCTCCGACCAGACGGGTGTCGTGTCTAGTGGGGCTACTGCCCCAGGATTGATGTCGGGACGCTGTATATGCTAGTTGCGCGGTAAATGGTGCTTGTGAGATGCAGGATTTTGCGTGACGTCAGTCTGATGCGTAGTTCATATGTGGCGATGTAGAGGTTGACACATATTCATTATTCGGTTTTGGGCCCCTACATGTGCTTCTAGGTGCTTCAGAATTATATAATAACTTATATAAACTAAAACAATAACGTCCATTATAAAAGTTATAAACTATAATATAATTTAGATGTAAATATATTGTATTGTTATCTAATTGAATCAGATTTTATTGAAGAAACGCCTGAAATCGCCACCGAATTTAAATGAAATATTTAATGTATTACTTTAAACGATGAACTGCAAACAGGAGAAATCTTTGTATGGTTATATTTAATACAGTTTGTAGTGATATATCTCCACTTATTACCTTCATGTATACTGCCCAGTTAATTATAAGAAGTCTTAATCATCATAATGTTATAGGTACACGTATTGTTAAGCCAGTGTCCATTCTTATTCAGATTTGTAGCACGTCACAGCGGCTATATTACGATCACAAGACGTATGTAGTATTATGGTGAATGTGGTACTTTTGGATATTAACGCGGAGTACTTTATATTGATATGCCTCATCATTATGTCACCCAAAAGACAATTCCTTTTAAGATTTTTAAGCGAATTTTGTCATGGATAAAAGGTAGGTATCATAAACTTAGAATTTCACTAAAAATAACCTATTGATCGCTTTGTTTTATATCCGTGCCAAATAAAAAAACAAAACCCGAAAACATTTGTCGTATTAATCCGGCCGGGGCGGTCAATAGGTTAAGTAATACTTTTCATTGAAGATTCAGTATGAACTCGTCAATCTATCTTGACACCAAACAAATGAAAATGCCGCTTGTAACGTGCTACAACTCTGACTATAGTTTAAGACCATATAGTTGCCAAAATAAATGATAATAACAAATAACATAGCTTCTATAGCCAATATAAACAATTGTACATACAAATATTTATATGAAACGTGTTGATTTAGTTTAAGTGCTTCGGACAACTTATGAACTTGGTGCTACAGTAATAATAATAATAATAATGTTAACCTTAACCTTTAACCTTGTTCCCGATACCGGTGGGCTACAATTTTTTATATTTTTAAATGTTTTTTTATTTATTTTTTCTAAAGAATATTTAAAAATATAATAAGTTTGTTTAAAAATAAATAAAGGAAATAATAATAACTTGTAATTAAAGTGTCATGGCTTCCATTCGTAGGGCCGTATGTTATACACGCGTTTTGGCTCATGTACTTAAAACTGCCCTAATTATTACATTAGTTGTTTGTATATCGTGTTGTTTTATTTTGCTCCCATTAGTTTTGACTGAATATTTGAGTATGTACAACGGTGAAGTAAAACATCGTGAGGAAACCAGCATGTTCTAGAACCAAAAATTCGATGACATGTGACATCTAGTAACCCGCACTGGGCCAGCGTGGTAGATTACAGCCCACTCCCTCTCGAAGACAGGAGGCCTGTGTCCCAGCAGTGGGAACATAATAGGCCGGTTATACTTGAGTATAGAAGGGAACCATAGAGTAAAGTAGAGTAAGTATAGAGAAGTATACAGTGAACAGGCTTCTTCTGGGTAAGCTCACTCCATCGTAGACTTTGTCTCTGTCACCTCTAACCTAGACTAAAGTCAAGAGCAAACCCATTTCAAATAAAACAAAAAAAAACCTCCCTCCTCTCTTCTTTCAACAAGAAAAGGGCAAAGAGGTTTTAAAACCGCATGTACCACAAATCACTGAAGGCGTTTAGCACTAACCAACCAAACATATTTAAAACATTATTCTGTCTCTCTCATCTTCAAACGATTGAAAGAAACAGAATGTTTTAAATACGTTTAGCACTAAACATATTCAGTGATTTGTGGTGCAAGCGAGCCCTAGTCATAAAAATTAAACAAGTTACTTGATTAATTTCAAAAATATATTACAATTTTACAGTACTATCTACATCAATACAACTTTTATAGGTAACACAACATTCAGTTAACACTTTAACAAAGTCTAAAATGTATTTATTTATACAATATTACACAATCATTACAGGTTCACACCCAATGCGATTAAATGATTATCATTTACTAGTTAATAAATCGAGAGTCAGCTTCACGAATTCCGCCAATGTACAGCTAAAAATGTCAAGCCTTTGTGAGGCGCTGTTTATTAACCGTATGGCTCTTGCAACCGGTGCGAATTTGACTAACTTAGTGCGAGATTGTACAGCAGTTCTAAACTATTTCACCAGGCTTCATAGTTTTCAATTGTTTCTTAAACCCATCATTAGGTTGTATAGCCGGCCTTCTACACTTCACTAAATCATAGGCATCTTGAAACTTCATCCTCTCATAATGCATTAAATAAGCTATAGCAACCATAGACGTCCGTGAAACGCCGGCATTGCAATGAATAAGACAATTCTCTTTGGTCTCCACAGCCTTTCGAATGAACGGCAAACTATCTAATAAAACCTCTTTGATATTAGTTTCTGGTAAATCTAAGCAGTTAATAAACTTATTGTTGACTGCAACTTCAACATTGATACCTAAACTTACAACATGTTTGATGTTATAAGCTTGTATAACGTTATTTTCAGTACAATCTTGTGACCCTATGTATACATAGTCAGTTATTAATACTGGAATATTATCGGGTTTCATGTCAACCACGAATCCGTAAGTGTTCGGGCTTATAGCGGAAACTGTGGAATCTTTCTCGACGTAACGTTGTCCGTCGACTTTTGTAACAATTGTTTCTGTTACTTTCAATTTATTTCTCTGTTTCATTAGTTCATTGAGGAAACTCATTGTTAAATATTTTAGATCTGTGTGATGATAAATGCGAAGATTAAAGATTAAAATTGACTGTCTAGGTTTAAAAACCTTATACTGGGCCTCTTTTTCCTTAGGCACTGCTTTTCTTCAATCTTGTCACTACAATGTCTATCTTCCTTGCCTACAACAGTCCAAAACTGGCCCTTATATCTCCCAGTCTATTTTCTATCTCACTCAGTCACACTCACTATCGTCCTCCTCTCTTCCCTCTTGACTGTTCTCTGGGTCATAGACGAGGTCCTCAGGCTTGTAATGCACGTCGCACAGGTACAGACCGTCGGGAGGACCTGATTGAATGTTGGTGCGCCACGTTTGCTTCGAGGGCACTTGTAGCATCACCTTTATTTCTTCAGGGGGCAACTTGCCTACGGCTACGGAATTTAGTGCTCCTACCATGCGGCGTATCTGGAAAGGATTATTTTGATGTAAAAGATTGTTTTATTTATTATGGATTCGGTATATTGTTCGACAATTTGGGAAACCGAAGGCACGGCGCGTATGCCAGAGACCACGTTATGCAATTACATAGTAAGCAACATACTAAGTTACTACTTTGCTTTGCACTGTTGGTAATATTTGCTCTTTAACCGAATCTCCTCTTCTAGTTTCGGCCGAAACCAAAACCGAACCTTATGAAGTTAAGTAAAAGTGAATTAACTCGTCGCACGTCGAGAGTGAGTTCTATTGTGTCTGCTAATTAGACGCGCGATGGGTTAAATTGTTTTTTTATTTTCTATTGGATTTTGTAAAATCAGATTTCTTTTACATAAAGATTAAATTGACTTTTTTTGGTTTTGTACAAAAAGGGTGAAAACTGGACTCTGAACTAGTAAGTAATGACTTACTAAGTTTATCTATTCTATCAAAACCGACAGCTCGAGAACGCCACTTTCGTTCGTGCCGAAAATTTGGGTATTTTTTGGAAGAAACCGAAATTGCAGCCGAAACCTAATTTTATGGCCGAAACTGGCTGAAACCGAAACCGAACCTTCGGTTCGACAGTATATTTCATGTAAATTGTAAGTAAATGGCTACCTGGTTATGTACAAATCCTCTCCCTCTAATAACAATATCCCAATAATCAAATATGCTGTCTTGTTGTAAAGAGTAGCTGGTGAGGAGTGGCTTCCCTGGCCTCACTTCAATGGACTGCACCTCTCGTCTGTTGTGCTTGGTCTGTTTTGACTTGTCGAAACGCTTGAATGTCGTGAAGTCGTGGTAGCCAACGAAATATTTGGCGCCTTCTTTGAATTTTTCTATGTCGAAGCCTGATATCCTGAAATAAGTTTAAAAATCTTCATAAATCTTGTATATTTCGACTAATAACATTTTCCTACAGTAAATGTATTAAACAGTGTTTTTAAGATTTCCCAGGTTGAGTTAAAACCCAGATGCTAATATACATGGGTATTAAAAACTACCGACCAACACACTCTTCAAAGACAACATAGTGAGGTGTGTTTAGCTTTAAGGTATCGCAGAAAGACTACAGTATCATTAGCTTACCTTACAAAATGACACCGCTTCCACTCTTCTATAGGTATGTGTGAAGCTATTGATGTTCTCTCAGAGAAAACTATGTCATCCTTTTTCACTGCCAATCTGAAATAGTATGAATTTATCAGAGAATATTATATTTGTGTCCAGTACAGATCTCAGGCCATTTCATTAAAGACCAGTGTAGGAGAGTTTTCAGGCCATTGTACACTGGTGTCAAAGCTATTATGATTTGTTTGCTTGGGATATTTCTATCATTCAAAATTCCAACATAGCTACCTTTATCTATCTCTCTCTCTCTCTTACTGTAAAATACTGGCTCCAATATGTCAGAATGACTATTGTAAAGGGATTCTTAAACAATGTAAGCTATAAATTTAATAATGAATTAATGATACATACCTATACAAGTAAGTCCTACCAATAGCATTATATCTAGCATTGAAGTTATCTGCAACTCTGATAACTTTTTTAACATAAATGCTATTATTGTGTTTGTAGAAGAATTTGTTTAGGTTGTAGGCGACACCATCAGGATCGTATATGTTGGAGCCGTACTTCTCCAAGTCAAAATGAGCACTTGTGTTCAGTGCATGGACTCCACCATCTGTACTGTAACAAGATATAACAGAATAACTTTTTTCAGTGTTTTTTTTTTAATAATCTAGGTACCTTATATAAAGAAAAAGAAATGCTATTTGAAGGTAACAGTCAGTAACAGATCACTTGGGAATGGCTGGATTTTTTTTTTTAATCATTTAATCTGCAATCAGCCCAGTAGCTTTAATCAGATGGGATGTTGTTTCTTCGACTTTAAGAAAGTGCACATCCTGTGATGTGTCATCTCTTTCTGTTTTTCAATGAGTTTCATATGGAAGCTAATCGCATTCTTTTCAGCCGATATAGGCAGTTGTTGGTGTTTATGAGCTGTGTAGCCAGATGGTTGCTGTGTCGCTCAAGGCGTTGTTTGTAGGTTACAGAGGAACTCTCTATTTCCTCCCTGACTGTAGGAATTTCCAGGTGATCATGCACTTCCGTGTTCCGCGTGAACCATGGCGCATTGGTGAGGATCTTTAACACTTTGTTCTGGTAACGCTGGAGAATTTCAACATTTGAGTGGCTCGCTGATCCCCAGAGTTGTATATTGTATACAACTCTGGCTGGAAAATAAAGTTTTTTTTTTAATTTTGTAAAAATCCGATTGAGGTTTTTAGGGTAAGAAAAATTTAAAATCCTTTTTTCCTATTAATCTATACTAATCTATACTAATATTATAAAGCTGAAGAGTTTGTTTGTTTGATTGAATGCGCTAATCTCAGGAACTACTGGTTCGAATTGAAAAAATATTTTTGTGTTGGATAGTCCATTTATCGAGGAAGGCTATAGGCTATATAACATCACGCTACGACTAATAGGAGCGGAGCATCAATGAAAAATGATGCATAACCGGGAAAAAAATATTCCTTTTGAGAGCTTTCGTTGCGTACGCTGCGTAAACGGTTAAAGTTACGCAAAAATCATGTATGACGGAATTGTTTCACTTTAAAAGTTCTAAAAAAAAGTCCGCGACAGCATATGTCTATCTTTTAAGGTTTACTCACTATAACCTTTTTTATGGTGATAAAATTTCTTCTAACTAATGCAACCACAACCACCACCACCACCACTAAACTAATGCATTTTCTTCTAAACTAATGCATTATTTGTGAAGGTTTTTTTTTATAAACATGATCCTTATCAAAATAAATACGTTAGTCATCACAAGTATTTAATTTTGAATAAAATTGCCCTTGACATCATTTGATTTCAATGAATATCTTAGGAGTTGCATAGTTTACAAGTAATATAGTCGCATAGTTTACATGTATAAGTAATAATCTTAAGTAATATCTTAAAGTAATGGAATATATTTTTAACCGACTTCAAAAAAGGAGGAGGTTCTCAATTAGGATGTTTCTATTTTTTATTTTTTATGTATATTCGGGCATAACTCCCTCATATAATATGTATAGACAGACGGATTTGCAAAATTTTTTTTTGTTTGAAATATTTTTACTCCGAAACTCATCATCAGATCTTTATGAAATTTAAATAGGACCAATTTAAATTTCATAAAGATCTGATGATGAGTTTCGGAGACAGACAACGGAACTCTTCAATAAATGCCAGCAAATCAACCGCGATTGCTGCTATAGCATATGTATGCATTGTTTACACAATCACACAACATAATATTACGCCTGTACCTTTGAAAGGGGTAGGCAGATGTGTTCAATAGCTTCCTGTCACTGATATTCACATACCAAGTAGTGTTATATGAATTTGTTTGGGGTAGGTAGGTACAACTAAAAAGTGAAAAATAAAAACTTAAAAAAAAAACAACCAACTTCCAAAAAAAATACTACAAAGTGAAAAATAACTTTAATTTCGAAAGTCGGTGTCAAAAAATGAAAATACAGAACCAACGAAACCAACTTCCGAAATTAAAGTTATTTTTCACTTTGTATTTTTTTGGAAGTCGGTTGTTTTTTTTTGTCAACAAGTTTTTAGTAGGTTTTTTCCTGAAATTACCACGGGTGAAACGGCGGGGCACAGCTATTATTAAATAAAGTTACCTTTAGCAGTTAATAGAACAGAACAACAAACTGTTGTTTGTTTGTTTGAACACGCTAATCTCTGGAATTATCAATTATTTTTGCATTAGATTGTCCAATCCATGTGGAAAGCTTAATCACGCCAGGACTCTTTGGAGCTGAGCAAAAAGAAAAAGGTCAGGAAGAATGCTAAGAGAAAACGATGTGATAGCGCGGGCGGGTGATGTGATGCGATGGGTTGGGGGAGCAAGAAATTTCACGCGGACGAAGTCGCGGGCAGAGGCTAGTTAATAATAAAACTTTGTATTAATTTGGACAGTACAACATCTGTCATACACGATAGTAATTTAGTTTAGAGTAGTTAGGCACCACAAAAGAGATCAGTTAGCGGTGTAAGTATACCTGCGTGTATTCAATGACAGGCAGTCGAGTAGGCCCCACTTACCGGCTCGAAAGAACAAGGTTAGGGTAGTTCAGCGATCTAAGTTGCAGAAGTGCTAGTTCCATCAAACCCTGCACACTTTCTGGATCTGGGTGATTACGCCCTTCTTTAAACCATATTTTCTCCGAAGACCTGCAATACAGTCTTAGTGAAATTCTTGTTATTATTGTGCATGCAAATAGACGCTAGCAGCTAGCAATCTGACAAACCTGAATGGCGTCCCTATGTAAGAGAAGAATGATAAATATCTGGCTTTCATTATATTTCCCCACAACGGATTTTAAAAACGTTTTCATTTATAAAACTGAAAGTTAATAACATGAGGAAGAGTTATGAGAAATTGAGAATGAGATATAGGTTAGCTGTCAGTGTCAGCTGTCTGCACAGAACATATATACCATAGAAGTAGAGGGGCTGTCTGTCATATATTCGTTATCACTTATTATCAGTAATCAGCTTGATATCAGCACAGCTACCGACGCGACGTGCGCTTTACTCCGTCTGTACTCAAAGGGTTAAAACGGGTCCCTATTACTAAGATTCCACTGTCCGTCTGTCCATCTATCACCAGGCTGTATATCATGAACAACATGAACCGTGATAGCTAGCTAGTCAGTTAAAATTTTCACAGGTAGGTAATGTATTTCTGTTGCCGCTAAAACAAAAAATACTAAAAACAGAATAAAATAAATATTTAAGGGGGCTCCCATACAACAAACATGTTTTTTTCCGCGTTTTTGCCTTGTGGTACGGAACCCTTCGTGAAAAAATTATTTATTTTACATTTCATGAAAAGAAAAAGTGACTGTGTTCAACTGATTGGGGCAAAAAAAAAATCGCAATAAATGAAACTGAAACTACTGGAAAAGTCAACGATTCGTCACGATTTCTAAACGGAAGCCTTTCACTTTATTGACAATAAAATTGTGTACGTCCATGTCATCGAAATGTCAATTTGTTTGCCATTATTTCAGTCAAAAATGGCACAACGGACGTGGCATATGTTTACGGTATTAACTTTAATATTTACAGTTTTATCACTTGTTGGTGATGTATTCTCGCAGTCGCCGGCCCCGTGGTACGAGAACATGCCTGCGGTGACGATGGACTACAAAGTTCACATCGACGCGGGCAAAGAAGACTGTTACTATCAATATGTCCCGTCTGGTGCTACGTTTTACGCCAGCTATCAGGTAATTAATTGGGGTTTTCTGTATCGAAAGCTATGCAGCAATTTCAGATAACGATGCTAATGGCTTGGAACCATGATAATGGAACATTTTTGGGCTTTAGCTTGTGTATTTCACTCATAAATAGTTCTCAATGTTTTTTGTCAACAGGTGTTGAAAGGCGGCGATGGCATGTGTGGTTTCGCCGTGCGGCATCCTAACGGCCAGATAGTGCACCCATATGAGTGGCGGCAGAGTGCCGAGTACGCGGACCAGTCTTCTTCTGGAGGATATTACGCAGTGTGCATTGATAACCAGTTCTCAAGATTTGCAGGGAAACTAGTCAATTTATATCTCTCAGTGATAAGATACGATATGTGGGAGAAGTACGCCAAGGAAGTGGAGGAGCTTGACATGAACATAAAGAATTTTACAGTAAGTTTTTATTTATACAATATAGTTATAGATACTTGTTATAAAAGAACTTTAAAACAAACACTTCAATTATTTGACTGAATATTTGGCTGTTTGCTCTGAATCTAGATCATTCTGTCCTGTTTTTTAAAACATTACACATTCATAATGCTTAAAATATGTTAAATCATGTAAAACAAAGCTAAAAGTTGTTCTTTTTAAAACTTGGTGTGGTATAATATTATGATTAACTGCTATCAAAATTAATTATACCTAGTTTATAGTAATACTAGCTGCATCCTGCAACTTCATCTACTATCCAGAATGAAAAGTAGCCTATGTCCTTACCCAGGTTGTGGTCTATCTGTGTGTCAAAATTCATCCAAATCCGTTCCTCCGTTTTAGTGTGAAAGTGTAACAAATAAACTCACTTTCGCATTTTTAATATTAGTTAGGACTAGCTTCTGCCCGCGGCTTCGCCCGCGTTGATGTCGGAAATTATCCCGTGGGTACATGCTACTGAGACAAAAAGTAGCCCATGTCCTTCCCCAGGATGCCATCTATCTCCTTACCAAATTTTATCGAAATCCATTCAGTAGTTTAGGCGTAAAAATGTAACATACAGACAGACAGACAGAGTTACTTTCGAATTTATAATATTAATATGTATTATGATGTAAAGTTTTTGTATTAGAAATAAACCTATAGACATTTCTACACATTTGTTCAATAAACACTAATATGCATACTACTGCAAGGAATTACTTTACAATAAATATTCATGTAAACACATATTGTAAAATACCCACATCATATTATACAATAATATTTTATTTAATTAATACATGACAAATAAATTATTTCTATCCTATTCCACCATCTTAGAATTATTGCTTAGAGTTTGTTCTGAAAGGCACAAACCACCTGGAAAATAAAAAATTAATATGGTCCAAAGCATACTGGCAGACGGGATGGCAGAGAATGTTTAATTTATTTTTGGTGCCAATTCGCTTGTTCACAAACTAAACTAAATTTAAGTTCAGTGCATCTTTTTCTTTCTATTTAATTAAGAAAAGGACAGAAGATAAATTTCAGTTCTGTCAAATTAATCGGCACCTGACACTACATACAAGTTTAGACGTGATTAAAAACTTGCCTACTAAAATTACATCAATTTACGTCAGGTGCTGATTAATTTGACAGGACTAAACTAAAATTTATTTTCTGTCCTTTTCTTAATGAATTACAAAGAAAAAGATGCACTGAACTTAAATTTAGTTTAGTTTGTGAACAACAGAATCGGCAACAATGAGTATTTTATGTTATTCCAATTGAAATACTGGCTGGCAGTTTGCGCTGGCCCTAAGAATTTGTATCCAATTATCCACTAGACAAATTAACTGGAACATCTCAGAAAGCAGAAAAACAAGCCATTATTCTTTGCCAAAACTAAGTTTATTCTCATTGTTGTTGCAGACCTCTATCCAGTTTGTGGAGAGAAACATCAATGACATCCTGCAGTACCAGTACCACTCTAGAGCCCGGGAGGCCAGAGACTACAACTTGCTGCAAGACAACAATATCTATGTGCTCAGGTATTGTAACTACTTAATATTAGGGAGTAAGGGTCAGAAAGAGCTTTAAGTTAATGCAATAAAACATCATTTGCCTTGTTTCGGTTTAGACGGCTCGACTCAACACCGCGTCGAACTTAAGGCGCTGCCCGAAGGCAGACACCGTAAAACGCTCAGTTTTTTGTCGCACTGTTTGGTGTACTGGTAAATATTACAAGCCAGAAAAAATTGAGTGTATTGTCAAATGTTAAAAAAAAAAAAACTTATTCAAAAATATAATATTTCATAAAAATGAAAATATGTAAGTAGTATCCTGATAAGACAATCGTAAAAAAAGCTCAAATAAATATTTTTCGAGGAATTCAATTATCTAACTAAAGGAATACCTAAAAAATATTCCACTGAGCCTTGCATTTGGTTTTTAATTTATTTAAGATTGCAAAATTACTTATATTTTTGCGGTCATTTGATTCAACTAAAATCAAACGCATCGCTGTTTTGAACCTTATTTGTTGCCGCGATGCGCTATTGTCTATTACCTAAAAAATTGCTTCTTACCGCGCCTTAATGCGACAAGAGTGGTGATCGTGACACGTGATCGGTTCAAGCCGATTCCGCGTTGATAAATGTGTCACGCCCTTATTCGAGGAATCCCTAATCACGTTATTAGTTATTATCTATTTTAGTGGAGATAGACGTTTCATATTATTGTATAGTAACCCTTGCAAAATAAATTGATGACTATGGTGATAAGAAAAATACGCGCATTGATGTGGAGTTGCGGACACCAGCCCGTATTACCTATGTAATACATAGTAAAAGTTTTTTATTTGGTAACAAAAACAAATGGAGATGCCGATTCTGTTGTTCACAAACTAAACTAAATTTAAGTTCAGTACATCTTTTTCTTTCTATTTCATTAAGAAAAGGACAGAAGATAAATTTTAGTTTAGTCCTGTCAAATTAATTAGCGCCTGTATGAAAATACTACATATAATCCTGTTCATTGAATTTTCATGGAAATAGTCATTCATAGGATATATTCATATATATATAGGATTTTAAGAATGTAGAGGGTTGTATTCGTGATTTTAATGATTATAATTCTGTAAATACATACTTGTTACGGTCGCGAATCATATTTTGTTCAACATACAACATGACACTGACCTGTTATTATAATATGATTATAATTATAAATATGACCTGCAAATTGCAAAACGCAATAAAATTTTATTTTCGTGGGCTGCCCTGTCGCCTCCGCCTTAAAAGAAAATTATTCGGTGGAGTAAAACATTTGGTATAATTCCAAGATCAAATAGGATGGTTAGAAAAAAAAAAATTACATTAAAACTTTTCTTTATTTTTTTTTCTTTTTCCAGGTGGTCTATCATTCAAATCCTGGCCATAGCAGCCACAGCAACATTACAAGTTTATTTTGTGAGGAAACTGTTTGAAGTCAAGGAGAATTCTTCCAAAACAAGAATTTGATCACATCACTATGGCCTGTGAAGACGACATTGCTTACTAACTGTTATTGTTTTCTGACTGATCTTCCATTCCACTCAAATTAATTTTGATCTCTCTTCTCGTTCCATCTTTGTGTTATAAGCTTGTTGATTGTTTTCATTGGTGCATAATATTAGGTTAGCTCAAAGCTCGGTAATATTTAGGAGTCATAGTATCTTGCTTGTCACAACAACTGGGGCACAACTGTCTAATTTTTTCACTTCACTGATGTTTCTGAGATTATTAAGTACTCGAGATTCTTTTTGCTAGTTTCCCTTAAAATCATATTTCTTTTAATATTATAATTATCTGTTTCTGTAAACATCCAGTCAAACTATAAAGTGCGCACAAATATATTTTTTTAGTTAAGTTAAATCGCTTTTTGCATTTTTATACAAAAAAAAAGAATCAATTTAGAATTCATAAGTTTAACTTTTCAGGGTTTTTTATTTAATTAGGTATTTAAAGATCTGATAATAATAAAGACATTTATTAAATATTTTCGATAGGATTTGCGTTTAAAAAATATTTATTTGCTAATTGACAATTATAGTTTTTTATACTTTTTTTTTAGTTTTTAACGAATTTGAATATTATTTATGTAAGCAAAGACATACAAGCAGCGTGTTTGAAATAATGAATGACCAACATAATTTTAATAAACAGAAATGTTAAGTACTTAAAGCTCGTCTTTTTATCATCCCTTGTTCCACGTCTTTCGTCTTCTCGTGTGGTTGTCGCGGCTCAGAAGGACAATTCCCGTAATTAAAAACCAAAGAGATTGAAAAACTGTGCGTCTTGTCGCTGCGACTAGACGCAGGGCTGGCGTTTGCGTTTGCGATTAGTCGTTACGACAGCGTGCCGGAAGCGATCATTTTCTTTGAGTATTTGATGCGCTTCGACGTCCGCTTTGAAAACATACATCGAACGTATCCATGTTTAGATTCGAAATACAAACACACATGTACCTTTTTGGAAAATGGGTCGGGTTATACATGGAAATTTAGTATGGAAAAGTAATGAAAGCTAATTTCTATTAAAATAAGTACAACACTTAGGAATCTGCATTTTTGTTCGCTATAACTTCTTTAGGAGTAGGTACTAATTTTTGTATAAATTTGGGAAGAAATCACAGAGTTTTTAATAGGGAAGTCTTGAAATGAAAATTTGGCACCGTGACTACCGCCACCCCACTAATGGCATGGTATATCTCGTAAACTACTGGAGTATTAATTTTGACTTTTGGGTACTTACTAATTTTATCTTACAGGGTACTAATTTACTATGTAGGTTTGAGGAAAGCGAAAAGCTTCTCCAACTTGGAATCAACATTCAAAATCGTGGTCCTGCTGAACAATTGCGAGAAAGTTATCATCGTTGATTTCTCGGTAAATACAAATGTTACAGTTCTGTTTTTTTTACGAAATAAATCACATGTATGGGTACTAATTATTTGTAGGTATACTTAGAATAGATGTAGAGTGCGTCCTTTTTCGGCGCTCATGGTGGTCCTGCTGAAGGGAGCGTGACTACCGCCGGACCACCTTCAAAGTCGATTTTCTCGAAAACTAATTAGTAACAATTGAGTACTAATTATTTACCAAATATGGAAGCGATTGGCGTTGGTGGTCCGGCGGTAGTCACGGACATGTGGGTCAAGCATGTGACAAGTGTTGGAAACATATTTTGATGTGTAGCGACTAAACCTGTGTAGGACATTTAATGGCGTAATGCATGTTTAACCATTCATTTGGTACCTACAAATCCAAAGTTTTGGAGGAGGAAATTTTTTTTAACGGCAAACAAGGTTAATTCTGAAAAAAATCCTGTAAAATCAACACAAAATTCTCCCTGTCACACTCAGTAGAGGAAATAAAACAATGCCATTATATAATTACATTTTATTATCATACCATAAATATATAACATCCATGATTTGTTACATTTGTTTCTAATTCTATATACACAATAATTTACTTAAGTACAATACAATCTTAACTTGATTTAATTGTTAATGATATGGTGCAAAATTATAGCCGGAATTACATTCACTTGTACATATGGCCATGCTTCGTTTACCGACGTGATAATAACATGAGCGGCCAACTAGAGCAATGTAATTCAGACTAAGTGCTAGCCAAGGAATGTTGACTAAATACTTGATAATTTCATGATCAACTCATCCGCTCGTTATGACTAGGCAATTTTCGAATACAGCGGGCAAGTGAAGCGTTACTTGATGATACAATATATCTTAACCTAATCAGTAAATGTCTTACAATGTTATACTGTACAACAAACTGCTGCGAATCTCATACGTAACTGTACACTTGACGATTATAACTACGTACTAAACTAATGTAAGCAGAGTCCACTCGCTTATCAATTGATTATTATCAACTATGTTCTATAACACGCGAGCTAACAGTCTACAACAAGACACTGCAGCAGACCTCGTCCCAATTAAATGTTACTACAATAAAATATAATTAATAACTGATTGATAAATTGATTCATTATTTATAATCTGTCTTTAAACATAGTATTATTAAATCAAGTGAATATTCCATTAATATAATTTTATAGTATATTTAAAAAGAGCTGTTATATAACTCGATTTCGTAGAATTCTAAATGATTTTGTTCATCGAATAGAGCGGAACTATCACAAGTAAGCACCTTCGAGTGCGTCGGATCGTTTCGATCCACACAAACCGTTAAATTGTCCATAAAATACACACAAAGTTTCTCCATATCATTATAAAGGCAGTGACTGGACGGACCACGTCTTCTTACAAACAATACAATTTCTTAGACAGTAAGTTGTGTCTATGATTGCTAATACGCTTTCAATATCTGTACAGTAACAACGCAAGGAAGAAGTTTTCAGACTCCTAACATTATTGTGAGATTCTAACAACAACTGTGATGATATCGAACTTCATACTTCTATATTTATAGTCTTTTCCATTAAATACTTTCTTCAACATTACCTAACCCCGTGTTATCAGTGCGGGTTCGCATTAAATGCATAAGAGATAATTGCCAACACATTGTAGGCTTCAGCACCTTTATTGTGACGTCACACTTAGCTCTGCACTCTAGAATGACGCATGCCTGAATCAGTTCTCTAATCTGACATTTATAAAAAATCTTAGTGCAAGGCTTGAGCTTGCTTGAGCATCGTTTTGGAATAGGGGTCATAGTTGCGAATTGATAAACCGTTATCATTTGAGTGATGACCTCAAAGACAAGAATTTAATTTAAAAATTCTCTATAAAAATAGTCGGAATGATTTAGAGAAAAAGCGATACGATAGAACTCAGGAATAGGCCTTGTTAATACAAGATTAGCGCTAAAACGACGCACGTCATAGTTCGAAAGTAGTTTAATCTGTCTGTTGGGGTATTATTAATCCCCTTCTAGCGCGTGGTGCGGGGTCATATATGCGCCCTCTTCTTCTGGCCGAGGTAGGTCCCGGACAGCGCCAGCAGGCGGTAGCGCTGGCGCAGGTTGCGCGCGCGCACGTGCGGGGACGCGATCTCCGCGGTGTACGCGCCCGGGAACCAACCCGCCTCGCCGTCGCGGGTGCGCTCGCCGTAGTACCAACCTGGACGGAAAAATATTCATTAGGAAACATGGCTAGAATCATCATCATGTACTCAAGAATACCAGGCAGATTAGACCAGTTTTCAACAGAAAAAATGAGTTTGTTTGGGACCTATGATCTGGTACAGGATAGGAGTTTAATAAAGCTGGCTTTAGTGCTATAAGTTATTTTTGATAAAAACTTCTCTTCTATTTCAGATTATAAAGGGCCACCAAAAAACACAAGCATAAGATTTGTTTTTTATATGGAGCTTAGTGTGTAAATATTAGTATCACACATGAATTCACCATGCCAATACACTTAGAAACAGTTTAACTAATGAAGAACACTCCATACCTTCACTAGTCTTCCTGGTAACATTAACCACGTCGCCCTCAGCGAGCGTGAGCTCGTCGGGCTGCGCGGGCGCATACGCGTACAGCGCGCACACCTGCGGGCAGTCCCAGCCCGCGTACACCGCCTCGCCCTCCGCGCCCGCGCTGGGAGGGAGCAGGGCTTCCGACCAGCGCGACCATTCTGTCTCGCTCGGACATGACATCAGCTGTGGGACAGGAAATTATTTTATAGTAGGAAAGGTAATCAAGGTTCGTGTTATATGATGTGCGATTTTAGAGGTTTATATCCAGTAGTGGACGGCTGACCGACTAATAAGCCGATGACAAAAATAGATTGTTATGTTGGGTAAAATTGTTTATGTCTCCAAACATGAATCTCATTAGTCAAATCAAATGTCATTTATGCAACTAGGCTGAGAACCAGCACTTTTCGAACGTCAAAATTACATAAGACAGTCTCCCAAAATGCCTGCCCTTCACCACTTCCAAATGCTATCGCTGGGAAGAAGTGGCGCAAGTCTGTTCAGTTAGAAAAACTTACTTCTTTACAATAGTAGGTATGCAAAGTAATTATCATCACGAGACGAAACATGAGATTAAATTATTTGCTTTATGTCAGCTAGCCACGCCAATATACCAATAAATACAATGAAAAATGTAAAGGTCAACATGGTAATATTCAGCAAAACAAAAATAAGTCACCTGTCCTCCGATCAACACAGGGATTTTTTTTAAGTACATAAAAACCTGGATGTTGGCATTACCAGTAAGGTATATTTCTAAACAATCATCGTTTGGAGATAGCGAAACAAAAAAAAAACTGGCTAAGTGCGAGTAGGACTCGCACATGAAGAGTTCCGTACCACAAGGCAAAAACGCCAAAAAAACACGTTTGTTGTATGGGAGCCCCCTTAAATATATATTTTATTCAGTTTTTAGCATTTATGTTATAGCGGCAACCGAAATACATGATCTGTGAAAATTTCAAGTGTCTAGCTATCACGGTTCATGAGATACAGCCTGGTGACGGACAGACAGACAGTCGAGTCTTAGTGCCTTTGGGTACGGAACCCTAAAAACATAAGGTAAGGCTAATCACTCGATCGACACATACCAATTTCAAGTGGTTCGAAGCTGATTCTCAATAATAGTGTTGTGAGTTTGTGAGTGAGTGTTGGATAACATACCATTTCAAGCGTTCTCCCTTCGTGGTTCTCCAGCAACGTGATGAGCAGCGCGTGCTTGGCAGTGGCCGCGCCCGCGTCGCTCGCGCACACCTCCAGTAGAGACCGCGCGCAGTGGTCCACGCATACGTATAACTCCTCGCTGAAGGGAAAATATTATATACCTAATGTTAATTATTTCAAATATTTTGGATTCTCAAAAGTAGGTAAAAATTCAATGGCCGATTTTTTAATCTTCAGGTAACTTTTAACTGATTTAATAATTGCGATTTGACAGCGTTTGTATAGTAGAAAATATGTCAAACCGCCATATTTATTATTGTAATAAAATCGAATTTTGAATGCATTGAATGTAATATTGCATGGGGATTAGCAATCGTACCCACTGCGCTGGATTATCAATATTCGGCACAATACCGAATCCCATGCGCGATAAAAAAGTACCAGCCGGTCGATTCTGTAAAAATCTCACCGTGAAAACGTAGGTGATGCGAGTTTGTTTTTGCTAGGAATTGACACTATTGACAGCTCACTCCACGCTCACTTCACCTAAGTTATCACGGTGAGATGGTTACAGAATCGCACTGCTGGGCTTAGATACGAGTGAAATGTATATTTTTCATCGATTTAAAAAAGATGCCATACCTCTTCTTCTTGGCGATGACGAGCAAGTCATTGAAGAGGAACAGATGCAACGGAAGCTTGTGGAACTTCTTGCCGAACGTCAGCTTCAGCTCGTCTGACTTCCAGATCAGCTGCGTCATCTCGCCCGAGCGGACCAGCCAGCGGACAGGTCTGCAATGCAAAGACCATGTTGGTTATAACTTCAATAATTTTTTTCCCATTGACAGCGATGCGGACGAATTTTTTTGATGTCCAATGAGTTCTACTTCTTTTTTATATACTTGTACAGACGCCAGCACATCAAGCTACTACAATCAGTCAAATTTCTTTAATAGATTTTCAACTTTATCGCTAAAGCATAAAGTTCAAAGTTGATTGGGAAAATTTGACAGTTTCGGGTAGCTTGATGTGCTGGCGTCTGTACATAAAAAGTATGATATATTTTAGTGTTAGCTTGTATTTAAGAATATTTTACATTAATAATAGTTTTGTTTTTAACATTTTGGAGAGAGCTCAACCATTAGGGCGTTGGATGGAACGTGAACTTGAGGGGGGGGGGGGGGAAGCTGGTTCTATACTCTCAATAGTTGACAAAAGGCAGGACTAATTTTGTCAAAAGGTGTAGTTTCAAGTGCAAAAAGGCAGGACTAATTTTGTCAAAAGGTGTAGTTTCAGTTGTAGTTCAAGAACTCTTACATGGTGCTATAATTGTTATAGTGGTTGGTTGGTTATGGTTATATTTTCTGGATAATTTCATTACACTTCCAATGCTTCAAAGAACCTCGGGCTTGAGTTTTTTTTTTAATTTGTATGTCAGTGATTATTAGCATAGTTGGAAGTTTTATAAAACGAAAACACGAGTGAAAACACTATTATTTACTACTAGCTTTTGCCCGGGGTTTCGCCCGCGCAGAGTTCGGAAATTATTCCACGGGAACGTACTACCGGAATAAAAATATGTAGTTGTATCTTATGTGTTGATCCAGGTTATGAACAATGTGTGCCACATTTCATCCAAATCCATTCAGCCGTTTTTGCGTGATTGAATAACAAACATCCAAATATCCAAACTTTCACACTTAAAATATTAGTAGGATTATTACAGTTATTAAGTATTTGTTCACCTGCGGTCTCGCTTGGAGCAGGCGGGCCCGAGCGAGGGCGCGTCGCGTATGTGCGGCGGGAACTCGATGATCTTGCACAGGCGGTACATCTCTTCGATGCGCTCTGTGTTGCGCGCGCCTTCGTTACATTGGGATACGTACTGTAAAAGAAAAAAAAAAAAATTGTAATTTTTTTTTTCGAAGAATATTATGAGACATTGTTATTGTAGAACTGACGAAAACTATTGGAAAAGTGAGTTATTAATGCACGAGTGTTATTTTGGTGCCTGAGCGCATGCGAGCGCACTAAATTAAGGGGCTACCTCGAAAATTTAAAATTCTCGAAAACCTACTCAGCGAGCGAAAGTGATGTTATTACTTTTGAAACGCAAAAGAAGAGTGATGGCTATAATGTGCGTGCACTCGTAATAAAACGACGTAGGTATGTGCCAAAACGAATTTACTCCTTTTTCAACAAAATAAAAGAATTAAATTTAAAACTACTTTGAGTAAACTTTGATATGATAATTCTCTATGTTTTAAAGTAAATTCCATTGAATAACTTTTAAGCGTTACGCCGTGATGTCGAAAAAAGTAAAAAAAAATAGATATAACTTTGCAATTTTTTTTGTATCAAGAAAAATTAATTGAATCGTGTATTCCTTTTAAATGATACTAGGCCAAAGAGTCAAAAAACATATACCAAAATGTTAAATCCCTGTTCCACATACTTAACAAGTTACTCGAAATAGAAAAACCACATTTTTTTCAACATATCACCTAACACAAGAGTGAATTATTAGAATGATTTCGTTTATCGCTTTAGGACCGTAACAGATCAAGGATTATTACGCAAATGGTTGATTTGTCATTTTTTTTTCAATGGATGACGTCTATTTCCGTTATCTTCGCAAAAAGTGTTGTTTTGCGCTGAGTAACGCAAAACAACACTTTTTGCCCCAACACCATTTGAATTCAGAACTTGCACGTTGATTATCAAGTTTTGGAATAATAAACTCTATGAGATATATGACAAAGTTCAAATTCTATTGCAGTCATTTTTTTTATTACAAGTGGTCTCTCAAAAATAAACTTGGAATACATTACGCAAGCAGAAAAAAAAAATTTTCACTTCTCATGCTCTGAAAGTGCTTCTTTGTGCAGGGTATAGGCTGCACAAAATCGAATTTTGTGCACAAGGGCATTAACGTATCTACTCATAAATGTATTATATTAAGGCAAAGAAAAGCCATACAGCCAAATGCAATAAGAAGTTCATAGATAGAATTTGTTATTATATAATATTTACTTTAATTTATTTGCCTTATGTGTTTTTTAAGATATAATAGATATTAAAATTTTAATTCAAGTACGGTAGGTTAGTTGATTTAAGAAAATTATTTTTACAAAATTAATTTAATAGTAGGCTGTATAGGTTTGCAGCCTAATATCAATGTCGTAAGATTAAAAAAAAAATAATTTCCTTCAGTATTCAAAACTGTTCTAATTTTACTTTGAATTTTAATTAAATAAATGTTATGTTATACTACTGTTTTATTTCCTCGCAATCGAAGTGAAAAGCAGAGTTTATAACTCGTCCACAAAACCATTTCTATCCTCGACATTACTATCAGCCCTCGCCTTCGGCTCGGGCTGCTAAAAGTCTCGGATAAAAATGGTTTGTTTTGTGCACTTGTTGTAAAATCTACTATTTTTTTGGTCTGAATGATTTTGAGTGTGACAAGAGTGCTACAAGGATCTTTTGGCGCCTGAATGATATTGACAGGGGGCGCGTTATTGGTAAAAATTTGTGAAACTGTCACAGACATTGTATTGATAAAACAAGATAGCGGCGTTAGTTCCGATTTTGGCGCGCCAAAAGATCCTCGTACTGTTGTAAGTAGGTACTCACGTTGTTGAGTGAGACGAGTGCTCGTGCGCAGGCGTGGTACTCCAGGTCCTCGCTGTTGAGGTTCTTGAGCACGGCGTCCAGCAGGAGCGGCAGGCGCGTCACGCGCTGCATGGGCAGCATCAGGAACGAGTGCAGCGACAGCGACTGGCAGGACGGGTGGCTCTCCAGTCTGTAGCAATATGAAAGTGGACTTAGAACAGAAAAAAATGTTCAAAAAGCAATTTATTTTTTATTTATTGCTTTGGCTTTATTAATTAGTTCCAACAGTAGGTATACTTACTTCTTCAGCGCATTTGCGAAGGCCGGTCGAGCCTGCAGCCGCTGCAGCGCTTTGACCATGAGCGCTTGATTCTCGCAGTATTTGACATAAACGTTGAAGTGTTGCTCCGCATGCTGTCTCACAATATCACAGATGCCTTGCAGCAGGATGTTGTCCTGCCAGCACTTCTCCAGCTCGTTCATTAGGAGTTGAGAGCATTTGCGGACTGTGGGGAAGGAAAATGAAGAATAAGAGTCATGGACAAATAAAAATGTTTGCTTGTTTTCGTAAGGGTGACTGCTGAGCGACAAGTTCCGGGTTCGTTCTCCAGATCATTAAATTTTTAACTAAATCGAGAAAAACATCTCAGCAACAGACCAGAGTCTTATATCCAGGTAAAGATGCACCTACGCAAGTGAAAAAACAAACTGCGAACTATTGGTGTACTAACCAACTGTCTCTGCTTCAAACTTCTTCATTTGTCATCATAATCCTATATTCCTCAATCTACAGACGCCAGCACATCAAGCTACTACAATCTGTGTAATTTCTTTAATAGATATTCAACTTTATCGCTAAAGCATAAGGTTCAAAGTTGATTGGGAAAATTTGACAGTTTAGCGTAGCTTGATGTGCTGGCGTCTGTACCGCACATTGGGGAATATGATAAACCTAGTATTTAGTAGAATATCAGCGGTTAGCCGGTTTCTTCAATACTTGACTATCAGAAGCTTCATAGGTAGAAGACATACCAGGTAGTATGGTAGCGAACAGGGTCTCCCAGTCATGGCGGGGCATCACGTGCGGGTCTCTGAAGGCGGGGTGCGCGATGAAGTTCGCCTCCAACACGTTGAGGGAGTTCAGGTACGACGCCTCTGACGTCAGCAGCTCGAACTTCGCTTCTTGAAGGCGCTTCTGTGCGGGCGCTAGAGAACCTGTGGGAAAGAGAATATTTTAGACACAAATTGCTAGGATACGGTCACTTAAATGGAATTTATCCGGAGGTGTGTAATAAGACGCAAATCTTTTGATTATGTCTGTCTGTACCCATATCACTTTATTGCGTTTACTTATTTTCAGACAGTATGTACTGTACACACAGCGATGAATTTATTGAATTCAGTGCTTTGAGGACATACTAGCTTTATAAAAAAGAATAAGATTTATGAACCGAGAATATACGTTCTACGTTGCAATACTTTCTAAATTCAAAGAGCGGGTACAATGCGTGCCACGAAAGATGAGACTTGACACACCACGTGGTTTGACATGCGCAGTACACGATTTTAGGTATCTTTAGCGGTATGAGGTCTGAGTGCGGGACGGGACCGGACGTCATAGGGGCGGCGGAAAGAGCGGGGGAGGCGGGGTCAAGTCTCATCTTTCGTGGCACGCATTGTACTACGCTGACATTTATTTCTATTGTGTCACACAATACTTTTTTTTTCTATAAAGGGTGGGTAACTCTATAAACACTTACTAAGCACAGCAGAGTTGAGCACCTCGGGCACCTCGCACCACAGCGTGCGCGAGGGGCCGCGCGGCGCCACTAGCGCCATGGCGGACGGTCGCGACGGCGCCGATGTTTCACTCACTGATGTGCTGGCGCTGCGCTGCGACCCCGGGTCGTAGGCGTCCGAGTCTGAGTCGCCGGTCTCGCGACACACCGACTAGAAAAAAAAGAATACGGTTAGATAGTAATAATCATCAGCATACAGCACTCCACTGGCTTTTCCAATGACACGCCATTCAACTCGATTCTCGACAGCTCTCATCCTGCTGCTACCAGCTCGAAAATAATTGCTCCAACTAGCCTTAGGGGCGTCCTAACTCACGTTTACCGATTTCGCAATAATACAAACAATAATTGTCGATGAAAATGTTTACAGAACACATTTCAAGAACACGAGACAAAGCGATGGGATTGTTCTCATGGAATCACATCAATTTGTTTTCCTTTTAAGATATTGTGAGACGCAATGTTTTATGAATTTGGTACACCTGAATCTTAAAAACAAAACAAGGTGCTCGAAAGAACATAAATTATCACGCCTGTTTCGCCGAAAGATTAGGCGGGGGTGCACCCACCTGTAAATAGGATACCTACAGAATACGGGCAGAAATCCCTCATAGAAAAACCAAATAACCTGTCTTGGGAATCGAACCCAGAAGCTGCATGGTCAGCCCTGGCGACCATTGGACCAACGAGGCAGTACGGAAATAATTCGCTTTAAAAAAAAAAGACCGATGACCGCAGGTATTCGCACTGTTGTTAGTGTTAGGTCATGCAAGTCAAAGTCTAGTCTGTTCTCGAAGGTCACTACAATTACGACCAATTAGCGGCAGAATTAGCGCCGATCGTTTACACGCCGCCTCTAAAATTGGACACGAGCTGGATATGTGTAATTAAATTGTTTACTTCCTCAAACATGCGTGAGTATTATACCTACCTATAAATATATTGTGCGGGATACAGACGAATCCCGGGATAACAAGTTTCATTTTTGGGAAATATAGAAATAAAAACTAAAAAAAAACTCATAATCACCTGATCATGAGTTTTATGACGTTTAAAGCCGAGGACTTTTATGTACGTCATGTAATAAAATCCAGTGACTGTTCTTTTTCTTGGCTATGATTGGTTTGCAGACTCAGCGCATTTATTTCAAATAAACCAATTACAGGCACCTTTGAATTGTCAAGGGGTCGGTCAGTCAGAAAGATGACGCTAGTTGCCCATTCCAAAGCGTAGTAGGTACTTATGGAGTGGAACGGGCAAGAAACTCAACTTGAAAAGGCTTACCAGAGATAACACGGAAGGAGGATTATATGGCTAGCATGAATACTAAGATAACGGCTGGTAGAAGTTTATAGCATGGGTGAAAAAAGGAACGTCTCTTAAACTATTTCCTACACAAGTTGTTACAAGGCAGTCATTGCTGTCGCAACTAGCTGGCGTAGTGTCGTCATTACTTACGGTGTCAAACAAACCTACAGACTTAGGTACTTAATGACAATGGCTAGTTTAGGGAAGAAACAACCGCCGCGGCGTCGCCGGCGCCGTTCTAATGACAACGTCATTACGTTTTATATTGGTAGTAAAAGGTGCTGTAAAGCAGTAAAGATAATGAAGTGCGTACGTTAGCGAGGCTTATCGTTTGCGGGCTCGTAACCCATTTTTCAATGTGCCTCCTTCCGTGAGATAAGAGTAGCATAGAGATGGCGGTCTATCCACAGCGGCCTAAGGCTAATCTACGCACATGTACTTTGTAGTTTCAATTTGTATGAAAATGTAGGAGAAGGAGTCTAGGTTTGCCTTGCAGTGGGACAATAACTGGCCGGTTTTATTATTTTCTTACCGATTTGAGATCGTCCACTGCGACTTAGCACCGTGGTAATCTATGGATTCGTGAGTACGTAACTCACAAATGTGTGGCTGGCAAACAAATGAACCGCGCAGCTAATGTGGCAAACCTCTCCATGCACATCCTACGTAGCAGTGGACGGTCGACATTAGACTGACATAATAGTGGTCTGTGAACAGCGGGGTGATTGCGTAACACACTAACGTAGGCTCATTTTGACAGTTCAACAACATTCACTGCGTCATTTACGTTATTGATCAGACAAATTTTTCGAACATATGATGCAATGGATTAACAATATCTTTCAAAATGATTTAGATTGCGATTGAAAGTATTTTACGCAATTAGGGTGCAGGTTCTTGTTATGAGTGGTTATGACAGATATAGTCGGCTGGTATTATTGCCATTGCTAGGACTTAGGCCTGTCTAAGAAAGGAGTAATCTACCAGTGTAGGTTATTTTTACCTATTTATAACGCCTTAGTGAATTTTAATTAGGTAAAAGCAACTCCAAACAAGTTTTTATGCGTTTTTTAGCCTTATATGAATAAAACATCCTCTAACTAATATCTAAATCAAACCTGAATGAATCGAGGGCGAAAATATTCTGACACAGATTAATTAATCGTCGAAAAAAAGTTGTTTTATCGAATCGAACGGAAAATTCCTTTCCACTTTTCGAAAGGAGTTCTCCCAAATAAGTCCACATTATGGCACTGACCTCAACTTTGGCTGCGTTGTAGAACTGGTAGAGCGGCTCGTGTGTGAACAGCGAGTGGGGTAGGGGGCTGGCGGGGTGCGAGCCTGACGATGCACCTGATGATGACGAGATGTTTCCAGCCTGGTACAGACCTGCTTCTGCGTACCTGCGGGCAAAAGAAATAGGGTATGGAAAAACTATAGGAGTAACAACACGCCTGACGCCTATATTTCCCTAAGGGGTATGATGTTTATTGGCATGCATAAAATACATACAAATAAGTTATTAAAAAAAATCGGTAAGCAAGCGTTGTGATCAATGTTCATTATATGCCTTCTCTATATTACACTTAGGTAATAGGTAATACGGGCTGGTGTCCGCAACTCCACGTCAATGCGCGTATTTTGCGTACGGCTATATTACACTTATTTATTTATCAGTATTTTTTTTGTTTATTTTGCAATGTTACTCAATATCACACTATTTATACATACTTATTCGTTACTGTTTTTATGTGACAAATTTATTTTTATTTATTTATTTAATCATGCATACACATTACACATATCACGATGCAGTATAAAACTGATTTACATCCGTCACCTCACACATCAGGTCCAGTTGAAAACCAGCGTCAAGCACTAATTATCTGGCGTTTTTGCTGAACTGGGCCTTTTTGGCGTAGCCGTGAGGCACACTTTCCTGCATATTTTCACTTTTATTTCTTACATCGGACTTTGCACTTTTTATTTTTATCTTTGTTTTTATCTGATGTACGACTATTATCTAACTATCTGGTGTATTGTGTGTCTTTTAGTCTGTGCTAAATAAATCGTTGCTCCCAAGCAATAAGTCGGAAAATCCAAATTTTACAGGAGAAAAGATTTACTGTTTTTGTCGAATATCTTTTCAGCTAGTGGGAATATTCAAGTCATTGATGTATCAAATGAAAGCTATTTTTTTGTGAAGTGTAACTGAGCTATTAATAATATGTATTTTCTTTCTTTCTTTCTTTGACTTGCAGTGGGACAGTGACTGGCTGGTATTAGGCACTTAGGCCAAAAGGGTCTTAGCTCAGCTTAACGTCAGATGGCAACACTAGGTTCGACCCTTTGACGCTGTTTGGGTAGGTAGGCATAGGTGGAACATCCATATTTCGCCAGTTACAATTAAGTATCATGTATTTAATATGAGTACAACCTTCAAAGTCAAAGATCTTTATGGTAAGAGAGTTGTTACACAGTTGTTATTGAGTTAATTTTTTGGTGTGCGCTTGCCTACTCTACCATGTCATTAACTTAGCACAAATCCAGACTTCGGCCTACGACAGTGACGTTAATAACGGACTACTTGACCAACGAGGTAGACAATAATACCTATTTAGTTTAATCAGCGCGTAACACTATCAGTAGCTATTACTTTCATTTTGACAGTTAAACAACATTCATTGCGTTACTCACGTTGTTGAGCAGACAAATTTTTTGAACTTATGAAGCAATGGATTAGCAATATCTTTCAAAATGATTCAGATTGAGTTTGATAGTGTGTTACGCAATTACAGGGTGCCGTTGTAGGATACTGAACGAGTCACAGTATAAGTTTTTTTGAGTGAAAACTTCTTAGGCGCGTTGGGCATTTTTTGAGATGGAAAAAAATCATTGAACTCGCGCCATTGTTACCGTAAGCGAAACCGCGCGTTTTGTTTAAAAGACGATTAAAAAAATACCCGCTTCGGATGTGTACGGCTGTCTTCGGGATGTACTCCCGGAGTGCCACTGTTTTTTTTTTAATTTATTGTTGTTGTTTTGTTGTTGTTGTTTGTTGTTTATTATTGTTTATTTAGTGTCCTTCAAAGAGTTCAGTTTCGTGTCGGGAACAAGTTTGGGAGACGAATATCTACATCCAGGTAACATCCGTACAGTGGAGTGTAGGTAGGTTAGTATATAAGCAGAATACATATATGTTATGTAGGTATGTAAATAGGCATACTATAGCGTGAGAAAAAACAACGCTGCAAGGTCTTTAGATATTACGAGTGTCGTCATTCTATGACCTAGGATTTATTATGTACAGTCAACAAAAGAGATAATTATGCAGGATCGTCGGATACAGTTAAGTTTGTGTTCTATTAATAAAATAAAATTTTATTCAGGAATATCCACCGGTTTCTTACTAAACTTTAGCTATATCCGACGATCCTGCATACTTATCTCTTTTGCTGAGTGTACATTGGTAGTGCATGATTGGCGAATAAATCGGGTGTTGATCGCATGATTGCCATGTTATGTTTAATGTAAATAACGAGTAGAAATATCCAACAAGTTAACTAAGTATCAGGCTAGATAAGAGACGAGGAAAACATTTTTTTTTTGGGAATCCCATTTGATTGATAACGGCTTATCAAACAGCCCGTAACTACAATATTAATGTGATGTGCAATACATGATAAAGAAAATATAATTTCGGCATTATCGTTAATGTACAGACGCCAGCACACCAAGTTACTATAATCTGTCAAATTTCTTTAATAGATTTTCAACTTTATCGCTAAATCATAAGGTTCAAATTTGATTGGGAAAATTTGACAGCTTCGGGTAGCTTGATGTGATGGCGTCTGTACAGTGGCCTCTAAAAGTTAGTCGACATTTTTCCACTTCAGCTGTGGCACACCATAATTATTATGATTTACAATTCTAGTGATCCAAATGTTTGAACTGCTATAACTGTTTTTATTGACTAATTTAGCTATCAAACATATATAGGGTGTTTGGATGCTGGATGCAAAGCCTTAAGGGGGATAGTTGACACCATTTAGAGCATTTTGAGCCATACATGTGTTAGACGAAGTATGTTTTTTAATTTTTTTCCTAGTTAAAGTAGGCATGTCTTGTTGACTAAATGTTTGTAGTTAAAATTAAAAAATAACATACGTACTTCGTCTATGAAATGTATGGCTCAAAATGCTGTAAATTGTGTCAGCTGTCACTCCCTTAAAGATTTGCACTCAGCTTCCATACACCCTGTATACGACTTAGGACTTATAATAAAAAATAAACAAGTAATGCCTTACCTGATTATTTTTTTATTTTAAATCATGATGTGGCATCACAGCTGAAGAGGAAAAATGTCAACTAACGTTTGGAGACCATTGATTTAGAAATAGACATGAAGTAGAAATAAGTGTGCTGAGTTCAATATAAATCCTATTAATATTATAAACGCGAAAGTTTTTGAGGATGGTTGGATGTTTTTTACACTTTCAAGCAAAAAGTACTGAACGGTTTTTGATGAAATTTGGCACACAGATAGTTTATAACCAGGATTAACACATAGGATACTTTATATCCCGATATTCGAAACCGCGGGGCGCAGCTAGTCATTTTATAATAAGTAGGTAATCAGCTATGACAAATCTTATAATAACTTATTGTTACCTACCTACACTACCCACCTAAGATTACGATGATGATGTAAGGACATCCTGACATCTCTACGAAACAATTTCCTTATTGTGACCTTTTTACACGAGTACGTTCCAAGAAGGTTGAATATTATAGAAAGAGTTTGTTCCTTTATTAAAAAAAAAATGAATGTGCTATTTTGGTAAGAACTTGATGCACTGATAGTTATATTTTTAAATGTTATTCCAAGGTGACATTGATCTCAAAACCAACATACAAGGTAGGCGTCAATTTTGTGAACACACATGTGGGTTGTATCAATACTATAAAAAGCTCAGGTGTATTGGAATGTTTTTAATCAAAGTTAAAATGATTACCTTTGTTTATCTTTCCATCATTTTAGTAGATAACATTTGACATAAATTTTTAACATAGGTAATTATTTTGTTCACTGTCAAAACACACTTTCCAGAAATGACTTAGATATTTTTTTACATGTCTTATTTCACAAACACTATTAAACGCACAATAGGTATTTATTACCACAAGAAACCATTTAAATAAAACATATTTGCGCGCTAAAAGCCGCGAAGCAACGGATCCGATTCAAATCCCACCAACGTCCTTCTGAGCATGCGCATAATAGCAGAGTTAAAGTTATGAGGTGTCCCAAGATATAGCCGACGAGCGAGACAAATTAAGGCACATAAACATGACGTGAGAACAGACGGTCGATTCTATAAAAATCTCACCGTGAAAACTTAGGTGAAGTGAGTTTGTTTTTGCTAGGAATTGACACTATTGATAGGTCACTCCACGCTCACTTCGCCTAATTTTCACGGTGAGATTTTTACAGAATAGCACAGCAGAACTTTTTGATAAGTGATTTACAGGAGTCCAAAATATTTAATAATGGGCTAAAAGAGTTAATATTAATGTTTAAATTACGAAAAATAAACTGAAAGATACTCAATGTTCTTAAATTTTTTATGAAACAAGGCAAATTGTATGAATAAAGTTACTGAACTGCCCTCTGGACATTAATTTAAGGCTCGAACGCATAGTAACTAATGTTAAATCGCTTGCGTTTATGCATTGGGACGCAGCGGTAACGGTGGTACGGAAAACTGGCTTGTGAGTCATCGGTTTCGTGGATAATGGCGGACGTCATGCGTTCGCGCCGCTACTGACTAACGTCTGGGCGAAGATCGCAGCTACCTCCCAGGAACATCTTTCTGGGTCACTTCGGCTGGACTACAAGCATTTTTATTTTTATTATTTCGCTCTTTCGTGGTCGTAGTTCTTCGTATTTAAATAACAAGAAAATTAAGTGCCCTATATTGATTTTAGCTTTTTTTGTCCTAGTGGTAGGAAATGATGAGGGAAAGGTACCCCTTTTATTTATTTCTGGACTTAGAATGAAAACCTCTTTCTATGTCGTTTTCAATAATAATTATAAGTTACATAGACTTATAATATTGATCTCTGCTTTCCACAGAAAAATTCAGAACTACCCACACACGAAACCTCTTTTTAATTTTTATTTTTTTTTATCTTACTGTTATTATAGTTAAGACTTTCATAGTTTTTTCTTGTTTTTTTTTGAGATGAAATGGTTATCAAAACCATGTTGCAGTAAGTGGGTTATGTTAGCTTGAATTTCTCCAAGTGGGACAGCGTAAGATCGTCGCAGTTGACCTTTGTCTTGAACTCGCATCCGGCGCCGAATGCCAAACGGACCGCAATCGTAACTGTAGCGTAAATGTCGCGTCGCTACGCAACCATGCACCTTGCACCACGCCGCTTTTACCAACCATATTGCAATGGTACATTATATTACTAGCTTTTCTCCGCCGCTTCGCCCGCGAGGACGTCGGAAATAAATACCTAGAGTGCCCTATGTCCTAACCGTGCCCAATTTGATCGAAATCCGTTCAGCTGTTAAGGCGGTCAGTGGGTCGTCTTAGGGGCGTTAAGGGCGAATTTCATCAAACTTTTATACCAAGAATAAGTGCTGACATTATATTTTGAATTTTTGACATAAGTACTAGAACTGTCAGAATGTTGTTCCACAGATAAAATATATCTGACTTTGGTAAAATCAGCCTTGAGGCGTGAAAAGGTAACAGTCAGACATACAGAGTTAGTAGGTATGTAAGTTTGGGTATGTCTCTTAAATATGTCAAGTTTCACTGTCAACATGTAATTTTATGTGTAAGGGTAACTTCTTGGTGTTTATCAGTACTGTCAAGTTTAAGTTCCACAAGTTTCATTACATGCGGTAAAAGAGATCCTGGAAGGATTAGAATGAGGCCTTTGCTCTGCAGTGGGGTAGTCGTAGGATAAAAAAAGTTTTATGTTGGTAGGTACCTTTTTTTCGGTGGGTAACCTTCAAATGGCGCCCGGGCTTAGGGGATAAGACCAGGGAGAGTGAGATTTTTACTTCACTAAGACCACCCCGGTGGTCATCATCTGCACATGGACGAGGGCACCGTTACCTCTCAAAAGACCGATCCGAATCTGTGCAACGCCTGTTAGGGCCCATCGCTGGGGAGATTGTAAAGGTGTGTCCCCGAAACCTATTTTGCAAGGCAGCACTTGACTTCTGTGCCGTCTTCCCAAAGGTCACTCGACCCCATTAAAATGTTTACAGAAACGTTAGCTGCAGTTGGTCAATAAAAATAAAGGGAAATTCGCTGGAATTGAGTACCTATCTATAGTAGGTAGGTCTTTTGCAGACTAAAGTTACACACAAGTTACGGTTGGGCCACTTAAAGGGAAATTCGCTGGAATTCTGATCAATGAATCAAACTAAATGTGGGTGTGAGTAAACTTGTTCTGGGACAATATTTACGTAGACACGGGAAAAAACAGCGTTTTGTTATGAGCGAAACAGGATGTAGCAGGAGTGTCGGATTTACCTACACGTACATAGGTTACCTAGAATACTTAGGACAAGCCCTGAATTAGGGCGTGACTAATTAGGTTTAATGGGTTGAGGATATTCTTTATTAGGGTTGTCAACTTCAGAAACTGTAAATATTTTAATCGTATTGATAAGTTTAGTATAGTAATAGTTTATTAAGTTAATAAAAAATAGTTTAGCTGCTTTTGAAAGGACTCCTTTAGTAAAAATTGGTTCTTGGCAGCTCTGGACAGAGAGAGGTGGAAAGAGAGTGGGGAGGTCTTTGTCCAGCTCTGGGATATTAACGGCTAAAGATAAAGAAAAAAAAAATGAAAAGCGAGTATAGACTGAGATTGAAAGAAAGCAAAATGCTGGTATGTAGGTTCAAAGGTCAAGGTCATGGTCACACTTGCAATGTAAATATTGCAAAAAAGTCGGTATCCACCTCTGAACCATAACAAAAACAAACGTGACAAGTGACAGTGAAGTTATAGTCCTTTCTTTCCACAGACAGTGAAATAATTTTTGATTCACAGCGTATTTTTTTTCGTTGCTATGAGGTTGTTGTCAGAGGCGAAATAACTGTTAAAATGACTGTATAAAGTGGATACTTTAATTATTATTTTTCTAAAAGAAAGAAAGAAAATAAATATGTTTATTTGCGGTAAACATGACGCAGAAAACAAACACAAAACGGAACAAGTGGGGGAAAATATGCGTCTCATCCACGGGAAACGGCCATCGCCAATCGCAATTTATTTTTTATTTTTGTTAAAGACATCTCGCAGTTCAACCTATGATGTTGTCGAGTGCTTACCCGGGCTTGCCTGTGGTTGCCTTAATAAATTAAGGCCTCCAGCCAGGGCTTAAAAAACTTAAAAACTAAGCGACTACACGGGGCACCCCCTGTGGGGTACGGATCATGGCTAAGGGGGTCGCTGGTAGAGGGCAGCAAGGGACAAGCTGGATCGGAATTAATGGCAATTTGAATGAAGAGGACTCCTTAAATACATTCAAGGAGACCTCTTCATTCAAATTCAAGCAGACTTCCTGAAACTATTATGTAAATAAAAACATCTACTTACCAAGACGTGTTGGAGGTGTTAGGCGTAGTGTTGGCCGAGGTATTGGGCGTAGTATCCGCACCACATTCGGCGTACCACGAGGTGCGCGCGCGCGGGCTCTTGTCCTTGCGCGACAACGTCGGCAGCAGCCGCTTCAACTCTGCACACCAACACGTTACGTCATCACCTCATCGTTACATCATCTGGTCGAATCTGTAAAAATCTTACTGTGAAAACTTAGGTGAAGTGAGCTATCATTGCACCTAATGCAAGGGATTGGCTCTGTTGACGAGCTTACTTCACCTATGTTTTGATGGTGAGATTTTTACAGAATGCATTAGTGTTTACTTAAAGAATGGCGGTAGAAATGGCAGTGTTGTTAATTGTTATTTGTGAGTAAGAGGTGAATATTGTAGCCATTCCTAATACCAATTTTAAAGTAAATTCTTTGTACAGATGCTTGAATTCTTTGTTAAATAATAGGAATAATTGAAAATTTGAACGTTTTGGGACCAATTTGTTATGGTTTCGGGGGAATTACAAAACTGATACATTTTTGTTTCGTAAGTATTACTTTTTGGAAACTGACACTTTTCTGCAACATTCGAACATCGAAACGAGACTTCTCCAGAGAACCCCGTAATTCCCTGTTATTTGTTTGCAGACAAAAGTTATGCATGTGTGCGTGCGTCACGAACCTTACGCGGGAAGTCAAGCATCAGTACAGTAATTTATTTGCGTCACCTCCATGTTACCATAATAATGAGTAAGTACCTATAGTTGCATGCAATCGTAGCGTTTTTATTGTTTCAACTGTGCTGTCAATTACAAAGATTAATGTAAACGTGAGGGACACTGATGAACACCAAATAAAAAAAAACAAATGAGCAATTGTTTGCTGACTTATTCTTCCTTTTTATCATTAATTCTAACTGTTCCTTTGTTAAATGATTTAGAATGGCTTGTTTAAGAGTTTCTTTAAGCACTGTAAAAGATTGCAGTGAATACAAAGCAACAGTTAAAATTGCAGTCAACGTTATGTGGGACGTGAACTTGGAGCAATAAGTAACATGATGTTATCGTAAGTGCGACTATAATTCACATAAACCAAAAACACTGATGTTGTAACTAGAATTATGCGTAGGCAGATTATGCCAAGTGATTATCGTATTTATCATAATACTTTTAGTGTTAAATAATACATATCCGTGCGTAAATTATTAAGTACAAAACATGCATAATAAAGTAGAGGAAGGGAATAGAACTCACTACCCATCACACAGTGCAACACATCACAAGAGACGTACGAATTTACGAACTGCGCGGGAGTAAGGCTTTTAGCATTAAACACGCGTTGCTGCGCCGGCGCTCACAGATGACTAACCTTACTTTGCTCTTTGGAAGTTTGGACTAACCTAACAGACTATGAAGTAAATTGCACAAACCCGTGCACATTGTGTGCAGAGGTCGCTAGCGTCACCACCATGGTATACATAAACATCTTTATACAATATACACAATAGTGTATACTGCCTATAGAAATGAGACCCACCCATGGATTGTTACCCCTTTGTTATTGAAATAGCCAACATACCTACTTGATGACAAAACTTCTGGGTAATTCACTGGGATTTTATCCATACTAATATTATAAATTCGAAAGTAACTCTGTCTCTGTCACTGAACGGATTTCGATAAAATTTGGCAGAGAGATAGATTAAATCCCGGGGAAGGACATAGGATAGTTTTTATCCCGATATTCCCACGGGATCGAAACTTACGCGGACGAAACCGCGGGGCGCTGCTAGTGTAAAATAAAACTGACAATACCTAGTTATTGCAATAATATAAAGCAGTACCAGTCCGTGCCATACAGGAGGTCACTTTAAAACTGGTTTGGACAATACATAAGGGGCCGTCCATTAATCACGTGATGTTTTTTTTGGTATTTTTAACCCCCCCCTCCCCCTTGGTGATATATGGTGAGGTTTAAGACTTCCCCCCTCCCCCCCTGAAGATACGGTTAACACCGTGGCGCCCCTACCGACACAAGATGACACTAACTCACAGGCGAGCGGCGAAAGCGCGCTCGCCATCGGCCGAGGCCTATATGGCCGCCCCAGCGACGGTGCCCGTATGTTTACGGGCACAACATAGACCCCGCGGGACAAAGGGCGATGCCCATAACCCGCCTGCCGCAGCCCACTGCTGGGTTGCAGCGATTGCCGACGAGCCCCCCTCCCCCTTGGTGATATATGGTGAGGTTTAAGACTTACCCCTCCCCCTCATATCACGTGTATCTTTAGTACCTACAAAGAATCGGACCTTTTTTTATGTTTATAAAATACAGGTATAATCATCTAATTTTATTAGAAAGTTTGCAGGATGTTTTTAAAAAAATAAATACACGTGATATATTACTACACCCCCCCTCCCCCCCTTTCGAGCCTCACGTGATTAATGGACAGCCCCTAATGTTAAATACATGTTCTGCTGTAAGTAATGCGTTTTATTATGATCATATGATGTAAAATGGCCCAGATTACTGAGAATATGACTATTCACGCTCACTATTAGTGGGATTTTGTCATGTTTTATTGAAATAAATTGCTTGAGTAGGTACTCTAATGGTAGGAAGCGATATTATATTCTAGATTTTAGAATGTATTCCCGCGTGGGGTTAATAATTATAATTATTGAAATCTGGCAATGTGGATTGCACAGAGTTCAACAGTTTAGTCTTCTCTTTTAGGGAGCACAAGCGACGAAACACGAATTGTTGAATGACATTCGTTCCTAATTAAGTAAATCTTTATTTATCTCAGCATCATATTAATATTACAGACACTGGTTAATAGAATGCACAATCATAAACGGAGAAAGGTGTCTGAGATCGGAGGGTCCTGACTTACAGATCACCCGGCTTAGTTAGGACATGTTACTTACCTCTTTACACAACGGTTAGAGTTAAGATTATTAAATAATTAATGTTTATACTTCAAATTTAGTTTAAATTGATAAAATAGATGGCTTGAGTTGTACTGCCGAAGCAGTTTGTGTATGTTTGATGTTTATTTTTTATCAAGTAAACCTAGAGGGTTACTCTATAACTCTAGAATTTACTTCTAGTTACTTGGAGAATGCACGGTGGCAATAGGACTATTATTGCGGTCAACGACCGTTAGGTAGGTACTTAGTCTTTTTTATAACTTTGTGAAAAGAAAAATAAAAATGTTATGTACTTGAATGTGTTACAAGCCTTAACCAAGTGTTACTACATAGTTACTACAGGAAAAAATAAACATTAATGGCTCCAAAACAAAATGGCTTGACTTGGCAACCTTTTATTTAAAAAACAGTCGACTATTACGCCATTTTGTACAGGAACTCTAAGAGTATTAACACAATAGTTACAAACGCAAGACAGTGCAAACATAAAGACGTGTAGGTACAGTGCAGAATCCTCGACCTCCTCGCTGTGGGAATAACTATTTATTTTAAGTAATAAAATCTTTAACAAACTGACTCAATAGGTACGTCACTCTGACTCTCTTGTGGTTAACCACCACGTTACCAATGTTAAAATAATACCAAAATTTGTAGTTTTTCATAGAACTGATAGCTTATCAATAAATAAAATTGGCTGTAAAAGATGTAATATGTTGTATGTAGGTAGGTATGATTAACGAGTTTAAAAACTAAATTTAAGATTTTTATATTGAATTTATTTTGTAAAACATATTTACTTTTTCTCAACGGTAAACTAATATAATTTTCTCAAAGTAAGAAAAAAAAACAGTTTTACAGACTGAACCGTTAAACCAAAACAAAAACAAGGCTACCGGTACCAAAGAGTTTATTTAGAAATAATGCATGGTCGTAATTGAGGAAAAAAAAAAAAACAAAGAAAACTTGTGCAACGCTCCTTCCAAGTACTTGCCTGCATTAAGAACAATGTTTTCGCGGATAACGTCAGTTCTCTACAAGACGAAGCGATTACTACAAGGTTGCCAGCCTACGATACATAATAGTTATGACTTGCGGAAAATTACAATCATTCGCAGCGTTGTTTCTAACGGGAATATCTTTGTATTTTGTTTAGACAAAATGACTACACTAAGCTATTAATAAATGGCTACAATAATGGAGGAATTGATCAATTAGTTTTATTAATACTTCGCCTTGACTTTGTTGGTAGGTACTTTTTTTAAGTTTTTGGAATGCATATTTTCAGTATCTATTCGACTGGGAAAGCATGCATTTCATCGTTATGTGCACGCAAATGCACATTTTGAAGGAACATTGAAGTAAAAACTTCTTAAGGTGCTTTTGGCATTTTTTGAGATGCAAAAAAACACTATTGAACTCGCGCCACTGTTACAGTAAGCGACACCGCGCGTATTTATAAGACGATTAAAAAAGTACCCGCTTCGGATGTGTTTGGCTATCCTCGGGATGTACTCGGTTTTAATGTATGTCCGATATGTCAGTGAGTGAAGTATTCTGTTTGTGTTTTGTTTTCACTTTGGTCGGCACTCCCGGAGTGCCACTGTTTTTTTTTAGTACGGTCTACAGGACAGTTAGCCCCAACAATTTTGGGGTATTCTACCTAAATTTATTACTTGGTCAAAGGTTTTATATCAAGTATTTGTCTTGTAGTGATTAAACACACATTTTTCTGTGACATTATTAAGAGCGTTACTCCAGAGCGGCGCGCCTCGTGTTTAGGTAAATTTACTCACACAGCTATACAGTTAAACGCACACACAGCCGTCTGTGTTGGAGCGCGTATCATACACCGCTTAGAATCATCTTGATACTTAGCCAGTTTTTAGTTAGTAGGGAATGTTTTCGTTTTCCGTAAGCGGGGATTCAGTTTTTTGTTTATTGTAATAAATGAGCAATTAAATTATTATTAGTTAGGTTAAAGTAAATAAAAACAATTTCGTGTAAAATAAAATCTTAATATTTGTTGTCTCTAAGTTTCATGGACCTAGCTTTTCGGGGATCAACAATTTCGGGTAACAGGCATTTATTGTAAAAGCTGACTAGCCGATGTTCCATATTTTCGCTCCAAAATTTATCGTCCCTGATTATGTTTTCAGTCTTCAATTTAAAATCTTTGCCTGTCCACACAGCAAACAGACAGTAATTTCTGTTAGTTATATGCAGCTGCCCCTGTATCTGATAAAACCAGTCATGGCGTCGATTCACAGATCCATCTATTTTCCAGAATTTAATATTTTTTTGGCTAATAGCAAAATCTGCCTCTAATCCAAATGCCGAACTAGGACATTTAATTTCGGTGATGCCATCATCGTCGATTAGTCCATCCGGCGAAGCACCTGTAATCATAATAATTTGAAACTCAATACTCTAATTACTTCTTTTTAATAGAATTTAAGAATATAAAAATAAATTGTTTGTTAGAAAAATCTAAACTTGTACCTGCAACTGTTCTATGGCCACTTTTTCGTTTACTTTCCCATGTTGAATACTAGGGATATGGTCCAAGGAATATGAGTAAAGAAATTGTTTAACCAAAGGGGCTGGGCTAATAGTCGATCGCCGTTTGCACACTTTACAGAATGAAGAGGCTGTCAATAAACAACGTCGTAGCTCTAGCCAAAGTGCACTCTCTGTCTGAAGTACAGTATCCCTTTCAACTTCTTGTCTACTATTTACCTATAACATAAAATTTGGAAATATATTTTTAAGTCTAACATTATCAGAAACAATGTACAACATGTATCTGAACTTATGAAAGTATACTGTAAATACGCACTTGTTCTTGAAGGTTCTTGTTTTATTTGTCCTAAAATATGTTTATAAAGACCAAGTCATTCTTACAAGATTCCCTGCGTCAGGATCTTGAATTGAAGCCGTTTCTAATGCCTGCAAGTTTTCCTGAATTTCCAGTGTTTTATCACTGTCTTTTTCATTTTCTTGAGTCTGAAAATAATATGTAGAGTATAATATAGTGACACAAACCGTATGCACCATGACAGGCGATCGATTGTCGGCTTAAGATAGCACATAACTAACAATGTTTTTTTTGTGCTAAAATATGTATACAAATGACCAAGTAATTCTTACAAGATTCCCTGCGTCAGGATCTTGAATTGGAGCCGTTTCTAATGCCTGCAAGTTTTCCAGAATTTCCAGTGTTTTTTCACTGTCTTTTTCATTTTCTTGATTCTGAAAATAATATGTAGGGTATAATATAGTGACACAAAAAGTAAGCACCATGACAGGCGATCGATTGTCGGCTTGAGATAAATAAATAATGAAGAAAGGTCTTATTTAGTTTTGGTTTAACAACTGCTCAATCAAAACCAAGGAAACACGTGTCTGCCGCAGCTAGTAAAATATAAAGTAAAAAAATAAAACTTACAACAGCATTTTTATTTAAGTCCTGGTTTTGAAGTATTTGAACTTCTCTTTTCTGCCTATAACAACGAATTGGATATTAACTTTATCTTATTACTACTGTGTTTCATAAAAATATCCAAACAAAAAGTAATAAAAAAAAAATTACTTCAAAAAGTAGTAAGTATATTGTTTCTTAATTACACCTAATAAAAATATATTTTTTATAAGTAGAGAAACTCGGTAACATACCTTTTAGCTTCATTAGCCTTGGCCAAATTTTCGTTTTTTTTTTGTTCCCATATAGCGCCTTTTGTTAGCCATATCTGAAAAAAAAGTAAAATAAAAACATACATAAAGAAGTCTAATTTAATCTTTCTTAAGTTAATAGAACACCATTACATTAAAATATGTACTCACCAAAGTTTTGTAATATAATAAAAATATATTATAATAAAACGTATCAACATGTCCTAGTCGCGCTAAAAACTCGCGAAAGTACGATAATATTTTACGCGACTCGCGGCTACGGGAGCGACACACGTCCTACCTCTGAAAGGCCTCAGCCGGCACTGAGCGCTGGCGTGATTCCGCGCCGATTATATAGCTGCACTAAATAATTCATAGTAAAATAAAAAAATAAGTTATTAAAAAAATATTTGTACCATGTTTTAGAACGTAAATGTCTTCGTTTACTAGGCCTAAAATAACATATAAATATTTCAGATTTCATCCTAAACTAACGCGTTTAAAATATCGAAAAGTGGCTAAAATTGACACTTTTGAATATACTTTTCTTGAATGAAAACTTACAGTAATCGTTTTTTTTTTTCAGCCATGCACTAATAAATGCTATTATTATTTATAAAGCAACGTTGTTATAAGTTTGTCGTATATGGTTTTACTAATACCTTGCATTTGCGTAGACCGTCGATCGCTAGTTTAAAAAAAGGCTTGCATAAAAACTGTTCTAATGAGAAAACTGTACGAATAAATGAAAATGTTTTTCAGCCATGCACTAGATTATGAAATTCCTATTAATATGACGTCAATATCTTATCTATAAATTAAACAGATTATGGTTTTATTGTCCGTCGGAAATCATCAATTTTGACTCCAGCGTGGCTCTAACGGATCAACCCTCTTAAGCCGAAACTTATTCCTTATTTTGATAATTATGGTAGTGTGCTTGACAAAAGTTGTGCAGTTTAAATATCTTTCTTAGCATTAACTAGGTAATTTTAAGTCAGTTCATAATGCTACCGATAAGTTTTTTTAAATAGTTATTCCCACCATGTCGCAAGCACTGACCTCAGTTTAGCGCTGTCTTCGTCGTCAGCCCAGTGGCCACGATAAAACTATTCGGCCAAACCATAAACCTATATAGTCTATGGGCTAAACCATAATTACGTGATACGGACAGACGTCAACTGAAATATCTATTTACATGGCATTTGGAATATAGTTATGAGAAAAATACGAATATAGATAAAGATGATTTTATTAGAAAAGTTTATTTTTAATGGGGCATATGGTAGTGTGCCGGGCAAAGTTCAATAGTAAAAGCATAATTCAGAAGGAGAAAATAATTATTATTTTAATCATAGTCAATCTTATTATACTTAAACTACCTTATAATCTTAAAATGCATATTATCTTATTATATCGAAATCGAACTAACATAAATAATTACATCATTAGAGGCTGAAAGTGGCAACACAGCCAATAGGTGATATGGATAACGTTAACACCATCCAAATTACTTCGGAAAGTTACCGGTATTTCAGTTCGTACTGTATTTTTTTCTCGTACATACCGAGGACTGTGTCCGCGTCCATATCGTTGGTTCGACTTTCAATTATAATATCTATGTCTTAAGGGTTTCCCAAATATAACTTTAAAAGGAAACAAGCTCCATAATATCTAAAGCTTATCAAAACCTTAGCGTTAAATATAATTAGTAAAGCGATATTCTAACTGTCAATCAGCAAGGGTCAAAAGATAGTAAATGATTAGCGCTACACCACCCTGGGTCCAGTTGACGGCTGTGCGTTACCTTCGTTGACAGCGCTAAAGTCGGTTGCGGGCGGAGAGGGCGCGAGCGCGGGCGAGGGCGGCGCGGGGGGCGCGGGCGGGGGCGGGGGCGGGGGCAGCGCGGGGCGCGCGGGGAACAGGCAGGGGGAGGAGTCTGCGAGGCGCCGCCTACCGTCGCGCCGCTTCGGTCCGCTAGAGGGAGACAGCGTCTCCGTGCTGCCCGGCTGGCCGTTGTCGCTGCTGTTCAAAAAACGAATGCATGACAGTTTGAACTTTAATGCTTACGTACTAACAGGCTAGTTGGGTCTGATTTTATCAAAATAATAATCGTGATTAGAACTTGGCAGGGCAACGCCGTGCACCCAGATTAAATATATTGGAGACAGGATGGCGTCGCTAACACCAATAGGTATGTTATGTTACACAATACATGCAAAAATAAAATAAATCAGTAAAAAAAAGGAATTGATAAATCAGTTTTGTTTCTACTGTTTTCTTCATACTTATTTAGGAACTATAAACTTAGTTTTGTGTGTTAGACTTATAAAAGCCGTATTCAAGGATGTCCTAAGACCTTGTATGGTTTAATGGATATTCTCATACGAACGCACCGGGTAAGTACAGAAAACCTATTCAAAAGCAGACAGGTCTGGCTAATTTTCGAATAAAATCATGCTATAAATGATTAAAACATAAATGTTAGACAAACTCACCAGTTGCTAAATCCGGAGTCACCATCCATAGAATCAGTCAGGTAGAAAGTCGAGTTGGTGATCTTCAGAGCACTGGGAATGTCCGAGTTGATGTCCACAGCCAACGAGGTCGCCCGTCTGAAGCGAGACTTGAACGAGAAGTACGCTTTCCTCGACAAAGTCCCACTGTCCTTCTTACTCGCCTCACTAGTGGGAGTCACTGGCTTCTCAGGCGGAGGTTTCTCAGGTAACGGAGGAGGTACATCCCCATTACTCGCCCGCTTATCCAAAATAACAGTCTTCAACTCATCCTTCAACGAACCATACACCTTGTTCAAGGGAATTTCAGTCTTATTAAGCACCGGCCGCGTGTCGTTAAAGTTTATGTTTGTGTACACGGGATCTGGTGGCTCGCAGTTGGCGTAGATCGGCGACTTCTTCTTAGGAGTGTCGTAGATCTGGTTCTGGTTGTTTGTCTTCGTGAATGGTTTGCCGTCCATAGCCACTGTAAACATAATGACTGATTCATAAAATGCCTTTGTTTGAGATGATGAAAGAGGGTCAGCGTTTATCTTTAAAGATATCGACGGATAGTGAGTGATATTGTGTGGACTGAATTTTATTGTGATTCAATGTTATCGTAGATATTGATTTTCTAGATAGTGAATTTAGTTTTTTTATTTTGCATTAATCACGGCCAGTCTAATGTTGGGACATAAATTGTAATTTATTTAACATTTTATTCTTTGTTGGTTTTTTTTAGTTTTACAATTTTGCTTTAGTCTTTTCATAAGACTTGCAAACTGACCATTATGTTTTCAATGACAATAGTTACTATTAGGTAGTTATTATAATTGAATAAAAAATATGCCTCAGTTATAATACAAGTAGTCGGGGAGAACGACCAACAATTTCAGCATCCTACTCAATATCCGATATGGTCTAGTGGCTAGGATACCTGGCTCTCACCCAGGAGGCTCGGGTTCGATTCCCGGTATCGGAAAATTCTTTTTGCATGTTTAAATAAATTTTTGCTTACCAGAATATCTTTTGGTGAGGTTTCTCTTGATTTGCCTCATTTTCCGTTGAGCAGCGCTGGCTATTTTGGTCAGAGTGTACTGCCCACCACCGGTCGGCGGGTTGGGCAACCTCGATGCCGGCAACGCCGGCGCTGTTTGGGCGTACGTGGACTGAAAATAGAATAAAAACAAATTAATTTATAACAATAATTACTGATAGATATTGTGACAATATAAAAGAAATGAATCGGTGTCTTAAACTATGTATACAATGTGGCTATAGTTGAATTTATATCATTATGGTACCCACTTTTATTATTTTTGTAACCATTTTTTGTAGGATATAAAATTACAGATTGCGTGCTAGCCGAATAAAAGCAAGTCATTGTAAATCAAACAAAGAATTTATTATAATATTATAAAGTGTGTCTGCTCAAAGTCATAACGACACAAACTAATCAATGCAATGACATGTAACAAACATTTATGTTTTCCCTTAAATGAGACATAAATAAATGTCACCCTGTTTTTTCCTCAAACACTTTGGTAATTACATGTCTGGATTTGTAATGAAATAATAGGTATTTTATGGCAAAATTATCTTCAGTCGTCGCACACACTCAGCTGACACAGCTTGAGCAATTTGTTCATACATTGTCCTTCAGAGGGCGCTGCACGTTAAGGAACTGTTTTCTTGATTTTGTTGGATGTTTCATTTAATAATTTATTTATGCAACATCCACTGTTTGTGTGTGTTCATTGTTATTAAGATACCAACGCATTTGATATTGATTCAAATCAAAAAAGATAATTTCAAATGATTTTCGGATATTAATTTCAATGTTTCATATGAACGTACTGCCTATGGCATTAAGTCCGCCTCTGTACATTTATGTGCTTGAAGTATTAAATAAATACTGTAGGTACAGTCAACCTTACGTTCTTGGTGACAATATGACATTGACAGCGCCTTTATTTTGTAACAGTGACGGAAATGTTCGTGTTACTAGTACTACTGACGTGCAGCAGTTCAAACAAATAAAATTCAACATACCTTGTCGTGATCATCAGTTTCACTGTCACTATCGAAGGAGTCGAAGTCTTCTTCTAGCGGAAGGGGTGGGGGTGCGTGAGGGGGATGTAACTGCGTAGGCGCCAACTCCAGCGACTCGTACAGGTGGCCCGAATCGCTGCTGTCGCATTCTGTTGACAATGAGTTTGTTAAAAAACTGGTTGAGGTAAATTGGTTGCCAATTGCCTAGCACGTAATTATAGGTTAATTTCAAAGCTCCAAAAGCTAATTGGTATGGATTTTTTAATGTTACGAACATTTGTGAAGTTCAAATCAAATAGCGATGACGTAATATTTATATCTATATCATCGTCAAATAGTGTCTTGGTGAACGGTCTTTATTTACAGTATTCCTTATTTATTTCATCATAAAATTATGGTGTTAGGTGGAAATATCCCACGAAATCGAATAAACGTGGGACGCTAGTGTTCAAGCATAATTTTATAACGAATTATTACTCTGCCGAAGCAGAGTGTTCAAAAAATATTATAGACTCATTTGAGTGTTCCCCTCCACGGAAATCTTTAGTAAAAGGCGAAAGATTTATGCGTTTTGAAGGGAAACCAGAGATACTATACTTTGTTTGGCCGTCCTTATATCATTCGCGCGGTAACGAAACCATAGCGCGATTCAGAAACGAGTACAGAATGCACAACGCCATCTATCGAGGCAGCGCGAACTAATTTATTTTACGACGCTCGTCTTGAGGACTAGTCTTTTGTTAAGGCTACGCCGACCGCCTAGTGGCGCCCTCATCGTTTGTTTGGTTATTTCTTTTATTTTAGAATGCAAATGCAGAAAAATTACATTTTTAGTTTTATTATAATCACTAAAACGGAAAATAGTGGCCACTATTATCTGTTTTAATGATTATAATAAAATTAAAAATGTAAAATTACCGTTTAGAATATTATTAACGTATAATCTTGTGGAGCACAACTTAACGTGCTTATTTTCTGCATTTTTATTCTAAAATAAAAGAAATAGCCAAATAAACGATGAGGGCGCCACTGCGAGATACTCGTTTATTGCACATTATATATTTTCAATTATCTGCTTTATATTTCAAGTACGGTTTCTTGATAGTAAGTTCTTGTCACATGGAGCCTAATATCGACATGGGCAACTCGTCGAAATAGAACCTGTAATCGTACAAGCACACGCTTGTACGTTTGTGAAAATCTGAAATTCTGTTAAATAATTTTGGAAAACTGTGTTTAATGTCACATACGAAGCTAAACATAGAAACTGTGGTGATAAACGCGTGGATCTCGAAAACATTCAGAAGAAAGTGGATCTCAGAAACAGACACGATTAATCATAAACAGAAAACATTGCAAATTATAAACATAAACCACGTTCAACGAATTAAAGATTTCACTAAATCGCAAGGCGATCAATCAACATGAAAACACATTTATTTAACTAACAAGAATATGCAAAATAAACCATACAACTGACATCAATATTATAACAGCAAAAAGGCGGGTAGTGTATGGTCAAGGTCTCCGGTGACCCTCGTTACATAACCGAGGTGTCGCTTTCGGCCGGCCCGTAGGTTGGCATGACAGCTTTTTGCGCAAGAGTGGTTGATGAAACAGTCATCCGGAGTCCGGATGAATATTTGATTCGTTACAGTATTCGTAGAGGTATAGAAATACGAAATCCACTACCTACTATTGCAACATACGCTGCTTTAGCTTGTTGCAAATTCAGTTTTGTGTTATTTTCTATTAAGATATCATTTAAATTTATCCTGGGGCATTGGTGGTCTCTACAGTAGATATGATAATTTATTCGTGTCTTAAAAGCAGATATAGAAAGTTCGATCTCCGGAAAAGATTAAAAAAATACCTGTGCATCAGTGAAATAAAACAAATGCACAATTTAACAACAGAAGCAGTGAATGTCAAGGTCTCTAGTCCCTTCGTTACATAAGCGTATCGCCGCATCTGTCATGTTCGTTCGCTTAGCAACTCTTGCGCAAACAGCGGTCGATGAAACACAAGAGCGAGTAAACAGTTTTCAGTGATCGCATTGCCTCATGGATTCGTGTCATATGTGTTGTTGCATTGTACGAACACGTTTTACCAATTATTTGAACACAAGGAAATATTGGAAGACGCGTTGAGACGTAGACGTAATCTAAGTCATAAGGACGGAAAATTGAAATATCCACCGAAACCGGATCCACAGTCACTCTTTCAATGAAGGTGAACAAGAAAGAAAAAATTCAGTTGAACCTCTGAATACCTCTAATGTCAAGGTAAAATCCTTTCAAAATAATACAAAATGCTAACGGAGTCACCTGGCGTGATGAGCATGTTGAGCGGAATCCATTGCGAGATGAAATAGCAACAGACTCAGTATGGTTATGGGATTTTTAAAAGATTGAAGAAGAAATGAATCACCGTCAATCACACTGACACCAATTAAACAGACACCATTAAACACAACATTATCGCTAGCAAGTTTTGAATTTGAATACACACTCGCGCACAGGCTGCATTAGAAGTCAAAATTCTTGAATCTGCATCAATTTTTACTACCTAATTGGTATTTTTGCGATAAAATTAGTGGAATAATTATCATTTAAAATTATGGGAAATTGAAGAATATAACCGGCCAAAATAGCAAACACAAAATTGATGATCAAAGGCATTAAAGTTCTTCCATATGAATTGGTCACTGACAGGTTGTGGCGCAACTGTTACGCAAACTGCGGTCACATGTACCGACGGTCGTTACAAAGTTACGAATAACAAGCGTATGACTGATTGAGTCAAAGATTTGCATCATGTGTTAGCTCTGTTGATGTGTAATGGATGGTGGACTGGAGTTATGTTATGTTGGGTTATGTTAGTTGGTAGAGTTCCAGCATAAGAACCCACTGAGCTACATTAAGGCGGAACGTATCGTCACGGTAATAATATTCACGCGTGAAAATAAACAAATAAGAGCTTTTAAAACCGCTCTAATTTGGAAAGAAAGTTTGTCATTACGCGTGATTACGTAATTATTGATTCATACATCATTTCGCTAATCAATAGTTTGTAGGATCAACATAATTATTATGATATGAAATAAGACACTGGGCCTATTAACATTTTATGTAGTAATCAAGCCCACTAACATGTAATTGAAAACTATTAAAATGAAGTGCGGAAGAGCTTTAATAACAAATTGCTGCTTGCATAAAATTCAAGTTTCTTTTTATTTAATGGATGAACATGACTCACGAATCCAATCTAATTGCCAAAGAGTTAAGGTAAAGGCAAATATAAATTGAAGATAGATATAGATTAAAAAGTAAAAGCAGAAAAGCAAATAGGAGTTTATTATCGTATTTGTAAAGTAATCTGCAGATTAAGAAGGTAATGTAACTAACAGCTAATGATAAGATCATTAGGCAACTCAAAAGCCCCAAACAATGTGATCAGAATAAAAACGTTTTGGTTATCGAATGACTAGCTTGTAGCGAATAGTTGCCCAATTGAAAAGATACGATCGACTTAATGAAGCATTGCATTATTTTATATTAGGACATGTTTGAGTCACATTCAAAATTCTTATGGATGACATACGCTAATGTGCTTGCTTTACCTACAATATTATGTATATGTATGCTATGCATGTTGCGGCCAGGGTTTTTCTAGGTTATTGTCAGCATTCGCGTCGTTTTATTGGCCAATACAATTTCTTTATCATCTATTTTTAGCGATATACCTAGTGCTACTTTCCCATTCGAACTTGCCATCATCATTCTAAAGTTTTTCAAGTTGCCCTGAGTGACCTTAACTATCACTACTGGTTTTTATGAATAAATACTAATATCCGCATTATAAATGTGTGCATGTAGATACTGATTGAATGTTTTCTCATCCCGCAATGGTAGACGACCATGGAAACGACTACAAATATGCTGTAGAGCAGCATGAAGTACGTAATACACTTATTATATCTGCTCTTGCGACTACAAATAAGCTGGAGGAAGTGGAATGACTTGATCGGAGCACGATAATGATCTATGCCTTTGACATTTACAACCGGTTCACACTACAGGTACTGAACATGACTTCATTTAGGTATTGAAAGTAAGACTACTACGAACAAGTGACTTCAGAGAAGGAGAAATCGAGAGACATCCCAAACAATTTATCATAGGTCTCGTCGTTTCAAATGTTAAGTTGAAAAACGCGAGAAGTGACATCGAGTTGTGATTGTAAGTAATAACTTAAGTATACGTCATGTATGCGTTTTTGTGTTTTCACTTTCTTGTCAGTTGTAGTTGAAGAGACAACTGTGTCTATTATGCGAGACACGCGAGCTATTATGATTTTATTATAGGTATTGAACTAGAAACTGTCTACGTGAATTAGGATGAGACAAATAGCTTTTAATCACAGCTGTTTTTATTTAAGTTTTATTTTGTATGTATTAGCATCTGCCCGTGGATTCGCCCGCGTGGCGTTTTAATTTTTTTGCGCGGAACCCTAATTCTTTTTGTAAAATAATAAAAGTAGTCTAAGTTACTCCTTATCACATCAGCTATCTATCTACCAGTGATAATCCCGTCCAAATCGGTCCAGCCATTTCGGAGATTAGGCGGAACAAACAGACAAACAAAAATGTAAAAAATAGTTTTTTTTTGTTTTAAGTACCGTATATACTTTTATTCATATTTGAGTAAAACGCTGTTATTTTAAATTTATTTTTATATTTATATACATTTGTAGTCAATCTCAAATATGCGGTCATATCAACCCAAACTCTAGTTATTACTTTATTTTATTATTAGCCTGTGATGTCCCACTGCAGGGCAAAGGCACTCTCTTTCCACTTCTCTCTGTTCAAAGCTGCTAAGGACCAGGGTGCTTACTCTTCAATTTAATTCCGATCGATCGACATTGGAATTGTGACGTTTCGTACTCTTGAGTTCGATGCTAGCGCCAAATGATTTTTAGATTGGGTGTCCATTTTGGAGAACTAAGTGGAATTGGGTTCGGGATTGGCGTGGGATAATTGTTGACAATATTGTTTTCAAGAGTACTGAATCACGTGACTGTAAAATTAATATTGGAATCATATTGGCATCTCATTGGAATTAAAATTAGTTTGGAGAGTAAGCCCCCAGTTCTTATTGAAGGAGTCCAGCTCATCATCCCCATCTCCATCTGGGCCTGCCACGATGTCGCTTGCCATTAAGAAGGGCCCATTGGGTGGTAAGTTTGGCCCATGGAGAGGCTAGTGAAAGTGAAAAATTTACATTTAATTTTCGGAGACCCAAAAAAATGTCAACGGTTCTAATAATTCATAATAAATAATTTAAAAGTAAAATAAATATTTTCCAGAACTAGCATTTTAATGGAAATACTGAAACTAAGTACAATGTAGATAGAATTTAAAGAAGTAAGATGTCTGTTATAGTGAGATAAGAAAATATATTTATTTGAAAGAAAGAGAGAACATACGTTTATTTGCGGCAAATATGACGCATAAAAAAATTGCTCAAACGGATAAGGGCAACTTATGACGCCTGATGTTTAGAAATTCTATAACGTCTGAAGCCAGCGCTGGACTTATTATTTTGTTTCTTTCGGATGATTTCATCAAAGTAACTGTTATAAACAAAGGTGTTTATCACATACTGGTTATCATTAATAATAGTTTTTCACCACATGATCTAGTTAGAAGAGCACGTCTATCAAGTAGAAAGCTAGAAAGTGCACACAGTGATCAAGCCGAGCCGTTCTATAGCTAATGACACGGTACACGGTGTTATTACAAGCACATAAAGACGACGCCACTCAATCCTGACATCCGAGGGATGTTGACTAACATTGAGACAATAATATTTTGCAATATTTTTCCAACTGGAATTGACCCGTTGTTTTGATTTCCGATTGGATTTGTTTTGAGCTTACTGCCTGTACCATCCATGCTGAGTGTCTATTGTTGTTACTCTTGCGCATATAGAAGTTTGCAATATGCATCGAAAACGAGATGGTAAAGTTTCAGCACTAAAACTAACATCAGCATAGAACAACAAAACAGTTAATACCAAAAAATGCGATGAGATCTTGTATTTCGATTTCTCCATCTTGTAGCACGGTCCTGATGTTGAGCCAGCATGTCCGCTCCAGCACATCGATCAGCCTCACTCTGTCGCCCAGGTCCTCCCGCGGCCTGCGCGGGCGCTCATCGTTCTCACTGTAGTACGAGCACTTAGCGCTCGTGTCGATGTACACCTTCGTCGGTGAAGTTACGAACACTATAACAAATGACGATCGAAGTCACAACAGGCCAAATAACCCCAGGTCAACAGATTCATGATCACGACTCAAGATACTGTGAAATTGACGCGGTCATGGTAAAAAATATCGAAGCTTTTTCAATGCCAAACGAATGCGAATAATGTTTTACGGTAATTTAAATGTATTACGAATTTCGCGATTTCGCGCAACAGGTGTATTATTTCAAACAAACACGTTTCGTCAGAAGAAAAATCCAAAAAAAAAAATTGTTTTTTTTTTGGAAATTAAGAATAAATTCAATCTTGAGTCATGTCAGAACCGTTAAATGGTCGACCGTGTATCGAATAATAATTGGGATTATTAATCAGCCTGGTGCACCTTGATCGCCGCAGTTCCTTCGGAATGTCCTCAGCCTCGGCGGCGCAGGCGGCCCGACGCCGCCGTTCACCTGAGGCCTCTCGGAGATCATTGTTCATCATCACCGGATCACTGCATCACATCACTTCACTTTGATTCACGAGCACTTTGTCGAACAAAGAACGTTCGTTCAGACATCCGCTTGCACTGTCAACGAACAACGTACTTTAGAGTTTCGTTCATACTGCTGATTTCGCTGATTCACTGAATGTCCAATTGAAGTATAAGATTAAAACAGGCTTCCTTAACTCAGCCGCACGATCAAGTTATAAAAAAAGCGAAACAAGTCGTCGGCAGCTGCGTTGCCGGCCGTCTCAGGGTCGACTGGTCCACGATTGTATGGACCGACGTTTGCATCGCTACTAGAATCGAGAACCGCTGCTTTTTTCGCTGTTTCAATGCTAAGCTCCGCAGTATCGCAACGTGCCAGCCAAATAACATTTGTAACAGTTCGCCTGACATTGGACGTGGTTAATGCACCTAAATTGGTATTTGAAAATCGTTAGCTACGCCTCAGTGAACAAGTGTTTAGTTATAAAATATGAAATTGACCCCCAAAATACAGGTCCAGGCATAGTTTCGGGGTTAGGATCAGTTTTGTGGCAATACATTCGTGTTTATTTTATGATGAATTGATGACTGGTTTGTAACATGTAATTCTTAGTGTCAAATAAATATTTATTTTTATTTTTTATTATTGGTTTGTAAACAATCACCTAAAAGTTTAAACGCTGTATGATCAGATCGTATGACGCGGTATGATATGACGTGATGGTCCTCGCGGAGAACACTTTTCATATTTCTATTTCGGGCAGAAGGATGTTACGAGTAACCGGGGAAACTGCTACTTTCAACTATTAGATAATATTTATGACTTTATGTTATGGTGTAATTGCAAAACGAGTTGTGTGTTTGTATGTATGGCGTTGCAATCAGAGCATTGCGGCTTGCGAAACAATGAAGGCCTAGCGCGGCGCATAATCTGTTCCGCGGAAAGAGAACTGTAGCATTACAGAGTTGCATGTTTGAGCAGGCTGCAAGGAACGCGCGCTAGTTACTGCAGTTACTGAATGACTGGACGCTATCGGGTAATCAACATGCAATCTGTGTAATAACCGAGAGGAATGATCGCAGAAAACTAACGGCCGATGATCGCCATGACACTACACTTAAAGATAAAGATGTGTAACAAGATGTAACGGTAGGCGTTGCTGCATTATTAGATAAGTAGACTACTAAGAAACCGCACATAACAGAACTTAAATAGCTTCAATTATCGAGACATTACGTCTAGTCTGAGACACTTTCTAGATCTAGATCAAGAGATAGAATGACAATACCAGCTTTGTCTTGTTTTTTGCCGCGGAACGCAGTGAATTGAAAAAGTTTCGTCAAGAATATTATTGCGAAAACGATAATAAATAAACTATTATTATTATTAGTAATAGTTTAAAATAAATAAACTATTAAATGAAATAAAGTTAGATGTTTGTATAGCAGATTGTGCAATAGAATTTACTGAAATATTCAGACTACTGCCATTAATATCGTTAAAGCGATTGTAAATATGACTGTGTAAGTAGTTGCATACTTGCAGCTCCAACCGATTGTTTCAAGCTATATGCAGATCGATTAACGCCGTACAATAGTTGGGTATTAGAGTCGAATATTAGAAGTAAATGCACCGGAATGCCACGAATGTGGATTAACTAAATAAGGTAGCATTTGTAAGTGGAATTCCGTTGAGAAGTTGTCACAGTTCCGGCTGGGTGCAGACACCGCGGGTCGACGGTCTACACTCGCTCACGACACGACACATGGATCTGCTCTACGATTGTTTTTAATAGTAATGTTTTAATATGCATCTATACTCCATTTACAATAAGATTAGACATTTAAACAAAACTTTTTACAGTCCGTTCAACCGATTTTTACTTCTATTCCGTAGGCATAAGGACGGCATTAAAAGCAAAAACGTGATTATAATACCAACTGTTTATTGCAGCTGCCATTTGTCATGCCACCAACGCAATAGAAGTCAAAATCGGTTAAACGGACTGTAAAAAAGATTTATTTCAATGTCTAATCTTATTGCGAATGGGGTATAGTATCGTATAAGGAAAGCACTGAGAACCACATGCACTCTATAGGTTCTATTTTAACATTTTCATTCTCCTCATATTGAAGATCCTCCTAAATTTAGAAGATATTGGAGACTCTTCCTCAACCCATTCTTCTGGTGTGGCGGTGGTGCATGCTTAATTTACAGGAACCGGTTTACTCGTATCATCTTCCGTATTCATTAGAACAGTGTTATTAAGAAATTTGAAGCTGAACATCTGATTGTTGATATCAAATTAGCGTGAGAAGATTTAACATTGATGGACATTGTTAAAAAAAACTTATCTCAAAGATAATGTTACGTAAGCTGCTGTAAAAATGTGGATGTAGGGTGAGTGGGGGGAAGATAGAAAACGGGGTAACACAAAAAGTTGTCCATAACGTCAGATTTAATGCAGTTTTTGCAGTGATGGCAACATTGTTAAGATCGCCATTTTGTTACTTCGCACATCTCAATCAGCGTTTACCGCTTTGAGTGAATGGTTGTGTGAAAAATGCAAATTTCTGCGCAGTGACTTTTACGCAAATTAATCGAGTGTTTTAATCTTACCCCGTGTCCTATAACTTTACTTACGAGGTGGGTACGAATGTTTTATTGGAATATCTACTCATTATTTTTAATTCTTAGTTGTGTTATTACATCCAAATATGGCTATTTTTCGTATTTTAGGATTTATTTCAATTTTCCATCTTTACCCACCAATATTTGACGGGGTAAGAAGAACATTTAAAAGTTTCGACCTTACCCCGTTTTCAAAAGTCATACAAATAGTCAGATGTTCTCAAACTGTTCATGATAAGATAAGTACCTATACAAAATAAATTAATCGGTACCTACCCTTTTATGATTTTATGATGTTCTTATAGAATATCGTTTATGCACAGTTTGAATGAATTAATTTTGTGTATAATTGATTAGTGATTACAAATATTATTATTATAAATACCAACTTAGGACTACCGAATGACTATTCAATAATAATTGCATTTTGTCAATTCAGAATCACCATGCCACGTAATTACGTCCGGACATCTCTACGCGCAACTTCCTACACCCATGACGATATTGCTAACGCCATAGAGAAAGTAAAACGGAAGGAATCTTTATAATATAATACGTCATAGTGTGAAAGAACAAGACATCCCGAAAAATCCGTGCCGAAGTCGAGATTATTATGTTAAGAATTAAGGTACAACTTCGTAGCTAACTGCAAGCAGCAGCAGCAGGCGACGTGTCGCCACGAAACTACTGGTTTCTATGTGTTTCTATGAAATACCTTCCGTAGCTAGCGACACGTTGTTTTCATAGAAATACATAGACCCCAGTAGTGTCGCAGTGACACGTCGTATGCTGCTGCTGTCTGCAGTCGACTACGAACTCGTACCTTTAGATGTAATAAAGATTAAAATTGAATCTTTAAAGATATTGATCCTAAATATGGCAAATTAATGTAAGATAAGTGATTTGTTATTGCTTTTTTGCCTTTGAAGAGTCTTTTTATGTTTTTGTTATGAACATGAAGCCATACATTTTTTATTTTTCTAAGATGTTGCTTGGATAACTATTTAATTTTGAAATATTTTATCTTTATGTCACTTTTATTTGTTACGTATTGCGCTACATTTGTAGACTCAGATGAAAGAAAAATGCAAACTCTGTTTTGTAATATCTCGGTAAGTATTAGGATAAAGTGAAATTAAAGGATATATTTGATTGATAGCAATGTTTTATTTTCAGTATAACCTTAAGCAATTAAAGTGGAAAGTTTGAGAACCTCTTTGTCAATCTTCCCCCGGTGGGGTAAGATTGAAATATATAAAAATATAAAAACGTTATATCTTTCTAAACTAAAGGAATTTTGACACTTCAGTCAGTTCTCAGTTTTTAGGGCACTTCAAACTATAGACTAGTGACCACCAACAGCGTCTGACAATCATTTAAACGATTTTAGAAACTATTTCGATCTTCCCCCATCACCCTTTCATCTTTCCCCTGGTTCATTTTCGTGATAAAAACATTTAATTTAATTTTTTTTATGCTTTGGAGCAGATTTAACAGGATGTTATCAATATGATAGAAAAATATACTCTTTGCTCTTTACTCAAACAAATAATTTTTTAGCATAAGCTCATAATTATGTACTGTTCTACAAGACTTCAAATACAACACTGCTCATCTCATCAAAAAACCGTTCGATCTTGCCCCCACTCACCCTATATTAATTGGATTGCAGATATACGACATTTTATTCATGCATATGAAGCAAAAGAGTAAAAGGATGACTTTAGAAGTTTAGATTGACAAATTGTTAATTTTAATTAGATGTCAAATGAAAGGATATAATGTAAATAGCAAGTTGCGACACTTCAAGGTGGACCAGCGTTCAGAATACATGAAAATTTGTGAAGCAGCCGCTTTGAACTCTGTCTCTGTTGACTTTGATGGAGCCGCACGAAGCGTGACCGAAGATAATGTGTTAAGTAGCGATAAAGAAACACTAGAAAGTAAAAAACTATATAACATACAAACTAATTAATATTATTTTACGCCCAGCGTTTTGTAGTAGTAAGTTTTCGCAACAGTTGTCACGCTTTTTGTTAGGCATAAAAGTGACCGGCCGGCTGAGCTAAGTATACACGGATGTCGTACGTTAACGAAACAACAGTATGAAAGAAAACAATTTAAACACGATTGTTGATTCTGAAGTTTACAGTAATACGTTTTCATGAACATTCACAGTATTAACAGTCCGTAAATACGAATGGAGCACATTCACTGTCGCGGGGTGTGGAGCCGGTGGCGGCAACGCGTGCGCTCGGCTACGCGGGCGCAGGGCTGACTCGCGCGCGCGCCGCCATCACCGCCGTCCCTCTCCCACGCGAGAACCTTTTGTGGCAACTGTAGCAAACGTGTAGGTGTACCAGAAACGCCATTTAAGTAACACCCCTAATAATGTACGTGACACAATGAAGCAGAAATTATAGGACATACGTCATCAAGGGCCTTAAAAGCACTTATAACGGCAAGAAGGTCGTTTGGATTGTAATAAGACAAAAGAGCACGCAAAAACTGACTGATTAAAAAGATATCAGTGAACAAAGGCACAATTATAAATAATCATAGCCTAGAAGCAACATCTACTCCAGATATCTGATAGTATATGAGATATCTGGAGTAGATGTTGCTTCTAGGCTATGATTATATTAGACTATGATTATATTAGGCTATGATTATTATTCTAGACTAGAGCCAGCAACAATAGCGAGCAAACTGATTCAGCAAAAGCTACATTTTAGAAAACTGGTCCGGTGAGTCTGTCCATGAGAATTTAGGGCGATACGCTATCAATGAAGCTATAAATCAGTGTTGCCAGCGAATAATGAAACTGAGATATTGATAAACAATGCTGCAAGGCAACTTGGTTAGATCGGCTGAAAAACTTGGCTATGCTGTGTAAATAGTCGCTAATTGTGCGAGAAATCTAGAACATTGCACTCGTTACTGGGTAGTGACATAACGTTGGAGTAGCCACAAGTGGAGCAGGTAAATAATTGATCCCACGTTCGACTTCATCGGTGATTTTGACTGCGTGTTTTGCAATTACGTTACAAAATTGAAGATTCTGTGCGTTTAGTTTCCTTGAATTTAGTTCAGGCGTGTGACGAGTGCTTGGCTTTTCGCGTGTTGGGCAATGAAGATTACCAGTGCAATTGCTGATAGCATCGCCTTTCGGTTATAATACTTAGAACACTGCGAAACGTTTCGATACATTTTCTAGCTCAGTAAGCGTTGGTTCATCGTTGCATTTTTGTAACCTTGGTTTTTTAGTTCGAAGGATATTTGTATCAACCATTTCAATATTTGGGGCGTTAAACACTTGCTGTAAATGTGGGAGGTGCGTAAATTCGGAAATCACACGGGTTTGCTAACAGTCGTGATGACCACACACGACCTACACAATGATAACTAAATACAACCTCATACAACGTAACCGATGCATTGTTATCTGCATACAAAAATAATTCCCACAATTACGTCTTTATCTGTTATTTGTTAAAATTGTTCAGTGAAAGCCGCAATAATGGCTTCAAATTATTTTCGCAATTTTAACGACATCGTGTAAAATTCTGAAAGTTGTTCCTTCATTCATCACCTCTGAATCATCGATTTCGCTTTCGCAACTAGTTAATATTGTTTCATCGTATATCGTTAACACCATTTTATTGAAGTTTTGCTCAAATACACAGATATTAATAATTTCCCGCGTATTTGTTGATCGTTTGTCAGTTTTTTCTCCGACATTGTGTGCATTTTCTCGGTAAACAGTTCCATAAAGAGTCTCGCAATTCACAAGATCGCAAATACAATAGGATTTAAAAAGTTGTAAGCGTTAAATACACTTTTGAAAGTGCCTTTCATTAAAACATCATTAGATGTTACATTCGTGTTATAAGCATAATTTATCTTCTCACCTATTACTTTACAACCATTAAATTGAGTCTAAAGCTGACATGCCTACTTGTTCAATTTGATTTGGATTTGTCAGCTGAGCCTTCAGTGTGTGTTAAATATGCGTATCATCACTGTTATGATGCAAGTCATCTAAAGCATACACATCTAGATCTCCTCTGGCGTTGGTTTCTTTAATAACTTACCACCAAACCACCACCAAACCACACCACCACCATACCAAACTTGTACAAAGCAGGCCTCGGCAGTTCTCTTCAAAATGGCTGCACGTAAGTAATGTATTAAGCTTATATATTTTTACGGTCAAGGATGAGTAATAAGTACTGCACGGCGCAACGTGAGAAGGTACGTTTATTATCCGTTGAATGACAGTACTTGACGAGGAATTCTTTTGTCGTGCGGATTTGTTTGATAACATGTATGGATCTTATCTCATTCGCCTATGTTCATGGGCACTACTTTACCTCATACGTAAACAAGACGCCATTTTTGTGTTACAGCTTACGTCATCTGTCCTTGTCGTGGTTGAAAAAGTGCAGTGCTTGGAACTCGTTAATTTTAATTAATTTACAATAAGTGCACCTGCTGTTTTTAACTGGAGTTATAAAAGCGGAAGTCATAAGGAAATAGTTGTTGTGAAGAACGTGAATCCAGTTTGTTCCGCAGAGAAAAGTACTTCGCAGTGCAAATAGAGCGTGGCTGCTGATGCTAATACTGGTTCCTGGCTTACACACGAACTTGTTGAGCAGGAAGAAGCTAAGCACATGACCACTGTTCGGCTACATAGAGTAATGAAGTGGAACTTCCAAGCTTGTTTTGATGTGTCTACATATATCATCTTAGACATCTTCCTTCCTAGATGAAAGTGGAGTCAGCTATAGAATATGAGGGACTAGATATGCTTTGGCCAACGTAAAAAAATTGCCAAAAATCCAAAATCAACTTGTTATACGTAAGGTCAATACGACCTAGACATACATTTTGAAATGTTTGCAGATGACACTATTGCGATATAATAGAATGTCGAATCATGATCGTGTTCATGTGACGAAAATGACAATCTTTTATTAAGCTGTTCACAGACATCGCAAGCATGCAATACTTCGCTCCACACACCTTGATAGACAAAGACATGTTTTGTTATGACTGCAGAAGAGTGTGGTAGTAAAAAACAGCTTATGTGGTCTGCTGTTAAAATGAGGTTTTAATGAAAAATAGTTGGCTTACTTCGAAGAGTCTTTACACCGGTCACTTTGATACATGTTGACCCTTGGTGTTTAGAATTTCTATAGTTACGTTCATCTATTTCTGGGTGGCGAAAGCCCGGGTGCAGCAGAGTTCAGAGAGGTTAACGTTTCAGGAAAACTAGATGTTGATCCCAAGTTGCGTAGGATCAGTAAACAGGTTCATTCGGAACCAAGTTGAGACATAAACAAGGCTTTCGAGCAGGCGGTGTCTATTTATGGCTTAAACGCAAGCGTGCGCTGATGCGTATCGTCATTTAATCATGTAGCCAGCCGTGGGCTGAGTTTATTGCATCGTTTCGGACACCGCGCGCAATATTAAAGAGTACGTTTAAGTACACGACAGAGATATATGGCACGATGAAGTATTTGTAAAATAGGGGCTTGCAAGTAAATACATGTAGGTAATAAGAGCAAAGCTTTTAAAAAGACGATCTCATGTAAATATAATCTTGTAACTAGTGGTACCTATAGTTACTGGGACAGAAGATTTTCTATAATAATCTTCAAAAAACGGGACAGGAAGCCAATAGTGACTTGAAATTAAATCGACCATTATCTCTCTGTCATGTGTATAGTGCTGCGGATCAGTGCGCAGAATGTTATTGTTAGGAGATGTTTAAATATATGTAGTACACAATGGTGTTGTTGTCACTAAAACATTCATCAATGAGCAGGCTTTTACAGCAACTGTATTATGGTGTTCATCAGATGTTGTAAATAAGAATACTTTAAACAAATAATTGGTAGCAATGACCACTAAATGAATCAATTCGACAGAACAGCTCTAGGCAGTCGACGCACAGCCTCGAATAATAAACCAGATAATACCACAATTCAGGTGACAATTTGTACCGGTAACAATGATTCAGAGCTGTTTGCGACATCTGTTTGTGGTGAAAGTACTCATAAAATGGACGAATCTGATACGAACAAGCTTAACAATATAATTTTTAAGGAGTCGACATAAAGTTGTCAGCAGAAGACAATCTTGGACAGGGCTGACAATCTTCCAGATTTGCTTTACATTTGCAACAAGAATAGGAGAAAGACTGGCAAAGAAAATAAACATGGAAATTTGAAAACTCGACGGTGAAAAATGAGTTCATAAAATTTTCTGCTGCTGATTAAAAAACAAAATATAAGTCCTGAGTCGATGAAGAAATTGATTTGTATTTTAGCACTACCTAAGGACCATGGATGAAAAATCTTGTTGCGCCAAAAAAAGAAAGGATTGCGACAAGAGAATGGTTGCAGACGACAAGAAATTTTCCGTCAGCTATTTAGTGGTTGAAGAATGGTGAATATTTGGCAGCCCTGATCAGGTCATAAAGTAGTCAACTGTCTCGCAGCTCGTAACAATGGCTTATGGCCTTATAGTCACGGCTTGTGCGTACGGGTCGAAGGGCGGCTCAGCGGCTGCGCCCAATAAGGAAGTCTACTTCAGTCGCTTTGCACAATGACTACGAGAAAAGATATATTTTATTATCACTACATTGTTGAAAACTTTGTGTTCGCGCTGTAATTACTGCTATTGTTGACAGATTGAATTACCTATTTTAGGTGTTAAATGTATCTATTGTAAACTTTTGTAGTTTTATTTGGCTTTTGGGTCTGTTTTCTCTTACGGTGTTAGATTTCATTGGTGGCAGATTTTTTGCCCGAGTCGTTAAAATGAAAATCATTTAAGTATCGCTTTTATCCCCGACGTGTTAAAAGTTTGAAGTAAAGTGCAATAGAAAATCTTCTATTTTCAAAATACTTTCAAGACCACTATATGCTTAGGAATGCTAAAAGAAGAGGAAAAGAAACTAGGAGAAAGTTAGCAGTTGTCAAAAAAATGCAACAAAAGAAACGATGATGGCAGGACAAGATATAAACCTATCTACCTATGCCACCTATACTTGGCTACAAAATACCAGTGATGTTATTGATCTCAGCATATAATACGCACCTACTTAACTAAACTGGTGGTATTATGTTTTATACACAGACCATTAGACCTTGAAAGGTAGCTTTCTATTTTAATTCACACTTGACTAGCTTGCTTACGAATAAGAATGATTTATTTTAGACTGCCATGATTGTTAGATATATTGATTTGTGTAAGTGATTATGATTACACTTCGTCGCTGCATCCTCGAGATTTACATGATTCACTAGGTAGTACACTCCTCAATGTACTAGGCATCGCACAATTTTTAGATAAAAAACTAAAAAATAAAAATAAAATTAGATATAAACGACTACCGTAGTACCTGCCGTGGAGGGGCGTCCGCCGCGCCCGGCCATCTACGATCGTTCACTTGTCATTCGCTTCTTTTGTGCGGGCATCGCAACATTAATATTGTGGGTATTAAAAATATTCCATCCATTTTTATCAAATTCGGGTGTGTTTTCTCGTGACCATGGGACGAAGACGACATGAAGATGATCCAGGGACCATCAGGCGCAAAATAAGGCGACTGGAAAAGCGTTTACAAAGACAACGCGAACACACATCCAGTGATGAAGGTTAGTCAGATTTAACGTACTACCTACTAACGGTGTTATTTCCTATTATGGGTATCGGTGGTTTTAACCTATCAGTCACCGAGTTCAATAGTTATGATTCTTTCAAGTGTCTTGATTTTCGCACACGTGCGGTATGACTCATGACTTTGTAATGTTGTTGTTCCATTATAATGTTCATTATAAAAAAGGAATCCTTTTGCATCGAGGCTACTTTGTAATCAATTAGTTAAATTCATTGGACGATGTGTAACTGCGACGAGATGGCAGTCGTTCCAATGTGTTTTTTCCATTATGGAATATGTACCTATGTTATTAAGCACCTACCTACAAGTACCTTTGCAAGTACCGTGATGAGATCCCGGTCAAATTAAAACAAATAATGTATAAATAGCTAAGTGTCGTGACGCGATTACGACCGTCTATAATAAGTGACTATTATTGTCAAGTGGTTTGATGCGATCAAATCCTTTTGTTGTCATTGTTTGAAGCCAAACTTGAGCCAATGCTATAGTAGATCGAAATATCGTTCCAGATGTTGAGTCTGGCCACTCAGGACCTGCCTCCTTACCTCCCGACTACGAATCCTCTGAGCATTACCAATCAGATGGTACTCAGTCTAACTTTCGATCTGTGGTGACAGTTCCACAACACACTATCTCTGATACCGTTACTGGCGGCGCTGGTACTAGCGCCGCACCTGAAATTGTGGAGGCCCTCCCGCCTGATATATTAGAGGTTCTTGGAGAATCTAAGGAAAAAGATGAGGTGTTCGGGCCAAAAATCAGAGAAGAGATCTCCAAACGTTGGGGAAAGATTATTATGGAAGGTCTAGGTAAAGAACAGAAACAAAAGCTGTTTAGTAATATTTTGACCCCGGAGAATTTTCAAATTATTAAGGCCCCAAAACTTAATCAAGAAATATCCTCTGTCTTAACGGAATCTTCCAGAAACAGGGATAAGCGTCTTGAATGGACACAAAACCATCAAGGCATTGGTATAGCGGGTATCACTAACCTACTGTCATCAGTAATTGATGGCAATGTAGAAAAGGCAGAAATTATAAAAAAGCTCTCGGAAACAGCCCAAATATTGTTAGATTTACATTGCCAAAATACCGCTAACCGAAGGAAGCTAGTTACATTCAGCTTATAAAAAGTTTTTGAATATTGTTCAAGGAGTTAAGAGAGATACTTTCCTCTTCGGAGAGAATTTGGGCGAAAAAATTAAGGCGTCCAAGATGGCTGAAAAATCTGGATTACAGATAAGGAGGACTGAGCCTCAACCATCTACCTCCCACAGATCGACACGCTCTAATAATTATCGTCAGGGAAACTCGAGGCGCCCACTTCGTCACCAGAACTACAGAGGCAGGTCGAGTGGGTCCAGGACACAAGCCTCCAACCTAAACACACGGAGATATCCAGCGTCGACAGAACGGTACAGCGCGGCGAAGACAGCCCCGAAGGCACCTCCGAAGCCCGGATAGAGGTAATTAAACATGCTGGTCGGTTACGACACTTTGTAACAGCTTGGAAAAGCATAACTAAAGATCCTGTAATCTTACAGTGTATATATCATGGTTATAAAATACGTTTTAATCGACCCGTTATTCAGTATGCAGAACCAGTTAATAAATCGTTTTCTTTCCAAGAGGCTAATAGTCTTAATATTGAAATTTCAAAGCTTTTGTTATCAGGTGCAATAGTAAATTGTGAAGACATTCATGGCCAGTTTATTTCAAATATTTTTTTGATACCGAAAAGTGACTGTACTCATAGATTTATTCTTAACCTTAAAAAATTAAACAGTTATATTGATCCACAACATTTTAAAATGGAAGACGTTAGAACGGCTTCTAAATTATTATCAAAGTCATATTTCATGGCCCATATTGACCTTAAGGAGGCGTATTTTTTAATCCCAATTTATGCAAATAGCAAAAAATATCTACGGTTTAGGTTTTATAATCAGACTTATGAATTTCAGTGTTTACCCTTTGGTCTATGTTCAGCACCTTTGATTTTTACTAAATTAATGAAACCAGTGATTACATACCTCAGAAAACAAGGGATTATGCTGGTTATTTATTTAGACGATTTGTTATGTATTAATAAAACATTTGAAAGCTGCTCTCATGATGTAAAAATAATCACCGACCTGTTAGAAAAACTCGGATTTGTGATAAACATTAATAAAAGTGATTTAGTTCCCAGCCAACTCAAAACTTTTTTAGGTTTTGAATTAAACTCAATGGACATGACTTTAAAATTGCCATTAATAAAACGATTGAAGGTTCTAGAGATAATCGATAGATATTCCAACAAACGTTTTTTATCTATCAGAGAATTTGCAAAGTTTTTGGGATTGCTTACGTCATCGTGCCCAGCAGTTAGTTATGGGTGGGTTTATACCAAGCGATTTGAAAGAATTAAATATCTCGCGCTTCAAAAATCAAATGGAGATTACGATGTTGATATGATCATTCCTAATAACCTAGAACCTGATTTTTCGTGGTGGAAGACAAACATCATGAATGCGTTTTGTCCAATCCGTCAAAACAAATACTACTTGCGAGATTTTTTCCGATGCGTCTCTAACGGGTTGGGGTATAGTTTGTAACGGAGAAACCAGTGGTGGATTTTGGAGTATGTCTGAGGCCCAAAGCCATATAAACTTATTAGAATTAAAAGCAGCTTTCATTGGTTTAAAATGTTTTGCCAAGGACCTTCTAGACAAAGAAATTCTTTTAAGAATAGATAACACTACTGCAATCTCATATATTAATAGGATGGGCGGTGTTCAATATACACACCTTAATGATATAGCGCGTGAGATCTGGCAGTGGTGTGAGGAGCGTCGTCTCTTCATTTTTGCTTCCTACATTAAGTCAAAAGACAACACGGAAGCTGACCAAGAATCAAGGCACATCAATGTCGACACCGAATGGGAATTATCTAATTCAGCGTTTCATGACATAATCCTTCATTTTGGTACTCCAGAGATTGATTTATTCGCAACTTGTTTGAATGCGAAATGTCATAAATATGTGTCTTGGAAAAGAGATCCACACGCTTTCGATATTGATTCATTTACTTTAGATTGGGGAAACTTAAACTTTTACTCGTTCCCACCTTTTTCGTTGATTCTCAAGTGCTTACGAAAAATAATTTCTGATAAGGCTACAGGAGTGCTCATAGTCCCGTATTGGCCTAGTCAGCCATGGTATCCACTGTTTACATCTTTACAGATAAGGGAACCTGTTTACCACGGACCAAGTAGTGATCTCCTTTTATCTCCTTTCAGAACGCAGCACCCCCTTTGGAAGAAACTTACCCTGGTATCATGCTTGTTATCGGGGAAGCATTTTCTCGAAAATCATTGACTCCAGAAACTATAAAAGTTATCACTGCTTCTTTATCTACTAATACATTAAAACAATATAATATCGCTTACAGAAAATGGTGGCAGTTTTGTCAAACCCATAAGGTAGACTGCTACACCGCATCTATACAACCGGTACTGCAATTTTTGTCCAGAGAATTTGAAACAGGAGCCAGGTATTCTACATTGAACACCTATCGTTCGGCACTCGGTTTAATTATAGGTAGACATTTAAGTACAAATGATATTGTCAGCAGATTTATGAAAGGTATTTTTAGACTGAAACCAGTTTTCCCTCGATATCAGTCTACTTGGGACACTAATGTAGTTTTAGATTTTTTGTTCAATTATTTTCCTAATGAAAATCTGTGTTTAAATAAATTAACAAAAAAACTGGTAGGTAACTCTGCTTGCGTTGTCGACTGCACAACGCGTGCAGACGTTATCCTTTATTCGTCTGTCTAATATAAATATTTGTGATTCAAATATTATAATAACAATTGATGATTTGTTAAAAACCTCTGCACCTGGCAGACAAGCACCCCGTTTGATTATCCCATTTTTTCCTAATAAAATAGAGATATGTCCAGGAAGGACCTTATGTTCATATATTAATGTTACAGATACATTTAGGACTGAATCAAATACCGAAAGGTTATTATTAACTACAAAAAGACCAGCCCACAACGCCAGCTCCTCTACGATTAGCCGCTGGATTAAACAGACGTTAGCAGATAGTGGTATAGACACCACAATATTTACGTCACATAGCACGCGCCACGCGGCTACGTCAGCGGCTGGTCGTAGAGGTATTTCTATAGATTTAATTAAAAAGACTGCTGGTTGGTCTGGTAATTCTCTAATATTTGGCAAATTTTATAACAGACCTCTGCTTACAGAGGAAACCGATGATTTTGCTCGCGCTGTTTATGAAAATAACGTTTAGAATTACCATTATATACCTATATATTAATTTTTGTATAATCACTTCGTTGATAATATAATTTGATAATACATAAGGCTGTGTTAAAAATAAAACATATGTCATTAGATGCATTTATTTTCTTTACCACTAATGTTTGGCTATTTATCTCAAAACTCTGAACGTCTACCTAGTGAATCATGTAAATCTCGAGGATGCAGCGACGAAGTGTAATTAGTGGTTAAACAAACTTACCTGAAGTGAAGTTTGACCGCAATTACACGAGTCGCTGCATCCGAAGAGATTTACAAACCCGCCCAGCCCTTATTTGCAATAAATCCCGATATTAAATATAGTTTAAGATAAATAGCCCTCTTAAATGAATGACAAGTGAACGATCGTAGATGGCCGGGCGCGGCGGACGCCCCTCCACGGCAGGTACTACGGTAGTCGTTTATATCTAATTTTATTTTTATTTTTTAGTTTTTTATCTAAAAATTGTGCGATGCCTAGTACATTGAGGAGTGTACTACCTAGTGAATCATGTAAATCTCTTCGGATGCAGCGACTCGTGTAATTGCGGTCAAACTTCACTTCAGGTAAGTTTGTTTAACCACTAATTATTGAGTGACGGGTTGTGATGTACATACTGTGCATAGTGGCTTGCCCATGAGAAAGATTTCGACACTATGTTTCTCTTAAGGGGCTTACAGGACCTAAACGCAAAAAACGCAAGTTTTAGAAACAATAAAAGTATAATAATGATCGACTACAGTAAACAACATCAGAAAAATATTTGATATTATTCAGGATATATGTATGCAAGGTAGATAGTGTTGAAAACATAATACAACTAATTTGATACGATAGAAAAAATCATGAAGAAACCTCTAAAAACTTTCTTTTTACAATAAAAACCATACTAATAATACATACAATCATTCTGATTTTTTATCAGATTATTCTACAAGCAATATGTTGCTTGTAGAATAATCTGATAAAAAATCTATTGTTTGGACTAAAAAATTAAAACTTAATAATTTTTTTACATTAATTATAATTTTTTTGTAATGAAATAATTGCTTGATATTTTGCAATAAATTACCAGCATTTTGTCATCGCGCTCTTTTCTATGCAGTCCGACAGTGGCCGCGCTTTAGGTCATGTAAGCCCCTTAAACACAATGAGATGAATTTGTAAAAGCCAAACGCATTATTATATTGACTTTACTGCTTGGACTACGCTCAAAATTGTTATTTGTTTCAGACCTCTTTTTTATTTTGCATCAACCGAAATTTCCTTTTTGTTTTTTATCCTATATAGGTACATGATATACTCTCTCTCTCTCTTATTCTCTTTTTAATGTTTTCTATTGATATTTACAATTCTTCCGTCATTATTGTAGACAGCTGATGTTTGGTAAACATCAGAAGGCCAATTCAAGTAATTTAAAACGTTAAAAATCTAGTTGCAGTCTCATCTCAGCGACAAATAAATGTCAAAAATTTATCAAAAATGTAGGGAAATTAAAGGTTTTATTTATGACAGATTGAGAGGATCAGACTGTGAACATTCTTAAAATTACGAGAAATGCCCGTCTGTCCTTAAAACCACCACAACGCCTTTGTGTGGGTCAGCCCCTTCAAAAAGAGTGAATGAAGACCCGGCAGGAAGTATCATGTTTATACATAACACGATATACATACATACTCAATGGATGTATGCCCGTTTTCACTAACCCTAGATGACACTTAAATAAATACTTTAAATAAATCTATAAATATTTTTTTTTTAATTATTGCTTTATGGGCCCGCTCTTGACCTCGATCACGCCTGATGGAAAGCGATGGATGAGGTCTATGATGGAACGAGCGCGCCCAGAAGATGCCTAAGGCACTGGATCTTCCACGCATCAACGAAACAGCAGGCTGCTTGACGTTGGACTCCGGTGGGAGGGTGGTCGCAAACCAGGCGGGCGTTAGCCCTACCATCGCAAGGGAAGAATTGGCCAGTCAAATAAGGTGTTGGGTGTGATTGTCCAGGATGCGCCGAGCGCTCGGTTCAGTTGAGTAACTGGCGGAATAAACAGCGCTACACGAGGAGGCTTCTTTATGCATCCCATCCCATTTACAACTATTGTCGCTAAGCCGAGCGTTGAAAATACAATAGTGCGCTATTATTTAGGCATTTATTTAAGTGTTGCCTAGTGTTAGTGAAAACTGGCAGTAAAGTAATAGTAAAAGTTACTTATTGTGCAAAAATCCTAATAATGGTAAGTCGGAAGACATTAAAAAGTGAAGGTGAAAATTAAAAGCATTTTATTACGATGTTAGTTAGTTGTAAAGTGTTTGTTGCAAAGCAATTTGTTTTAATAACTATGTTCATGAAACGAAATGGTTGTGCATAAAATGTAATGGTCGTACACTTTCATGGAAAGTAATTATTAGAAAACCTACATTACTTTATTGACTTTACTCATTTGGTTTGATTTAGTAATTTCTAGGAAGTTTTCAAACCTTTCAAAAGCTGGAAAAAGGAAAAATTAAAGGTACTAAAGCCTTGGTTTCCTAAGAAAGCGGTGAACGGCAAGACAACAACGGCTGTTTAAATTCAGTGTTTTTTGTGACACCGTAATGTCAAACACTGGTGAAAATGACAGATTTTCATGACAGTCGTTACAATATTAAGGGAAACTCTCTTATATACTCTTCTAGGAAACCGTTTAGCTAAAATTAAGTTGGTCCATGGCAAAGTTCTCTCGCTCTGTAGTAGGTCCCTCATGTCTGAGGATCGTGGTCAGCTTCGGAGTTGGATCTGGAGCGAATGATCCGCCTCCACCGGTTTTTGTTCAGCGCATCCCTTACCACCGTGTAGAATTTAGAGGACGATGATCCTTCACCTGATCGGTCCATTGTGTTGGTGAACGACCGCGCGATCGTTTGCCTTCGGTGTTCCCAACCGCAATCAGTTTTTTCAAACTTTCATCGCCTCTGCATACTACTTGTATATGGCCGAAATAGGAGAGAAGCGTCGTTGACATGGCAAAGTTAGGCTCCAACAAATAACTTAGTTACTTAAAGCTTATAACACTGAAGCTCAACAATATGTAATAGATAGTTATCGAAGTAGGTCGCCTGCTATCATATCGACCGCTTCAACCACCCTATGTGAAAAATCAATAGTTTTTACTGGGTCAGCGACCGGGACCTAAAGGCGCGACACGACACGCGACACAAAGGCACCGCAAGTCGCTCAACGAGCGGTGCCTTTGTGTCGCGCGCGATTATATCGCGTGTCGCGCCTGTTTGTAGGAGCCTTTAAATTCTGCATCTAAAATTAAAATAATACTAGCTATTGTGAGTGTACTTCAACGCAATCAAACGCAATGTATGTTGTTGAACTGTCAAAATGAAACCTATAGGTACCTACTGTTGGTGTGTTACGCAATGAGGGTTTTCGTGAAAATTTACGACACCAGTTGGCACCACTGTGACAAGAGGTCTTCCAATATAAAATATATGATGACGTTCATCATTCGATTCATTCATTCGTTCATCATTCAGTCATGATTAAAGAAAATATAGGCTCTTTGACAGATGTCTGGACCTGACGTGTCAGTGCTGCCACCTGGCGAACGTCATTTCAGAAAACCCTCATTATCTCGCTGTTTAGGTATGGAATTAGAATATACACATTTATATGGCATCTCTAGAAAGAAAAGTAGAATAGACTGAATGGCGTAGAAAGAAAAGGCTTTGGAAAGAGTTGACTTTTTAGTCAATCAACTTTTTACTGTCTGCCTGTTAATAGAATGCAGTTTTTCTGCGAATAGAATGTAAAAAAAAACGAAGACTGTCAGTCAGTTCTTGCTTGCCTTTTAGTCCAGTCATTTTAGATTTTATCTGCGGAAAAATTCCTAGTGAGCTGAATTTTTGTATACACCTTTATTACGGCGTTGTAATGAAGATGTGAAAAATCGACATTAATATCGTGCCGGCTAAAAGAGTTATGAAGGTCAAAAGGTCACGAAAATCAGTTTTTTGCAAATATCTCGCGACCTATTGGTCGGAGGTCAATACAGGTCATTATAAAATTGTTTGTCGTGAAATTATCTACAAAAAATGCCTCTTGCAATTTTCTGTAAGATTAACCGTTTTTGAAGTAGAGCGCTGAGAAAGCGACTAGAATGCACTTACATACAGTATTGTATACCGTATACCAAGGCGTAAACTCTATTGTTTTTTATTTATGTTTTTAAGTATCTTAAAAACTTCTATCTGATATTTGGGCGTTTTGTGAAAAGTATACTTATATTATAGAGGTTTGGAACTTAGTAAAATCTACTATATACATATTATACAAACGACCTCCGGCTTTTAAACGACGCCAAGAAGAACCGAGTACATCAAAATCTCCGCGGAAGAAAAGAATTAGAGCTTTTGATTTCAAAAAATTATGTTTATTTTGTGGAGAAGAAGCGAGTGAAGAAGTTGAGAGAAAAAGAGAAAAAAATACAGACGCGTTATTAGAGAAGTGAGACAGTAGCAGGTATAAAGGGACGGGTCTCGGAACAATAAAATACAGAACATCTGCCAGCGAAGGTCGTTTGTATAATATATATATGTAGTAGATTTTACTAAGTTCCAAACCTCTATAATATAAGTATACTTTTCACAAAACGTCCAAATATCAGATAGAAGTTTTTAAGATACTTAAAAACATAAATAAAAAACAATAGAGTTTACGCCTTGGTATACGGTATACAATACTGTATGTAAGTGCATTCTAGTCGCTTTCTCAGCGCTCTACTTCAAAAACGGTTAATCTTACAGAAAATTGCAAGAGGCATTTTTTGTAGATAATTTCACGACAAACAATTTTATAATGACCTGTATTGACCTCCGACCAATAGGTCGCGAGATATTTGCAAAAAACTGATTTTCGTGACCTTTTGACCTTCATAACTCTTTTAGCCGGCACGATATTAATGTCGATTTTTCACATCTTCATTACAACGTCGTAATAAAGGTGTGTACAAAAATTCAGCTCACTAGGAATTTTTCCGCAGATTGGGGTTTAAAATGCCTAAAATGACTGGACTATTTAAATTGTCGTAAAATGTTGAGGATACAACATTATGAAGGTTACCGGTGCATTGGTGTGCACAAAAAGATCAAATAGTTTTGACATAATATCATTTAAAAGTAAAAATATCTTAATGTTTGCAACTTTAGGTTTCCTACACAACACATGAGTAGATACACGATATGAGGCAACAAGGCGGGCGGCGCGTGCGCAGGAATCCGGTAACAATTAGCGGCCGCCCACCGGCGCGCGCGGTTCATGAACTTGCAGCTCATGTAGACCCACACTTGCCATTGTATAGTTGTGTTCCACAGTAGTACATATACACGTGCAGCTAATGGTATCTCTGGACACAGATATAAGTACACGATACGGATATAGAGTATATACACCCTGTATAGCAGAACCAGATGGCAGGTACTACTACATTTTACCTATATTAAGACCCAGCAGTCTGTGAAGGCAAGCGCAATTCTTCAGAGCAACCCAAACTGTCGTACAGCAATTTGGAAAACTCAGAAGTGTTGACATTCTCACATTCTAAACGATGGGCGATGAACTAAGGTAGGTAGCAGTTAACTGTGGTGTATCAAGAATGCATGCGGTCGAAAGTATTGACCAATGATTGTTCATATTTAATGGAATTGATTGCGGTGCGTTCGGATATTGCAAAAGCGCGATATTGCAATCAAATAGATGAGACCATTAGGGCTAAGTAGTTTATAGGTATTTAGCTAACGAAATTCTAGGTACTATTAAATTGTGGTATTATTCTCAATGTTTAAATAGAGTCAATAATGCAAAAAAGGGTTGAGATTATATTATATTGATTGACGGTTTTCCGTCGGTACTACATACAGTAGAATTATACCCGATATTTATGTTGCCGTTTTAGAAAGGGTGAACTAATAATTTCGGTCAAAAGGTATCTAATCTATGTTGTATAAGATACGTATCAAACAGGTGAAACAGATGTAGACAGATCACACGAGTCACCATTTAGGATTTAGAATTCAAAGTTTAGATATTTTGATCAAATACATTTTCACTTTCGATTTAAAAGGTCACATCTTAACTGAATTAAGAATACACCAGTTAGCTCGTATATAAATGAGCTTCCATTGTAATGTTAAAATTATGACACTTATGACATCTGTTAAAGGCTCTAGACATTGACCAATATTTGTAGTGTTCAAGTTCCAAGCGAACTGTCAAAAAAAGGAAATGACAAACAACGAGCCAAGCATTGTTTAGGCACCAGAATGTGCGCGTAGGACGCCTGTCGCCGTAGCTTGCACAACCGGTGGCTAAAGCGCGCGCTTGCGCAAACTCAAACAAGAACCACAAACGGCAGGTCCTATTTCGTATTTCGCTGAAAAATATTTCACTAAAAGGTATAAATCAGAATTGGAAGTAATGTTTAGGCTATACTCGTATAAATGTTGCAATGATTTTGTTTGTTACGTGTAGGTTTATAACGCCATCTAACGTGATCTACAAGAACTTATACAATTGGTTGCACTTAGTTTACTTGTGGAATCATAGATGGCGCTGTTAACAATGCTTATAAATGCAGTCTCCGTTCGTTGTTGTTTGAATTTCAAAATTCAAACTGCATTATAATTTCTGGGGGGAAATGATTTTTATTATAAAAATATCGTATTAAAACAACTAACCTCTATCATTGCTGTTCGGTTTCGGTGACTTCTGCCACTGATGTCGAACTTTCTGCGACCAGCTGATTGGACTCTTCCTACCGCGACTTCTCTCGCGTACACTGTAATTCAGAATTTCCATTTTTTTACCAAAACAAATATGATGTAACTATCAAAACGTGTCTCCCTTTTCATTGCGTTTTTCTCACTGAGCCCCCGCCAAACACCATTTCATATCAAGTGCCGATAACAATGTTTGCACTGCTCTTTACAAACTTGTATAGCTTTTTTATTAGGTCAAGTGAAATGATAATTTGATGTTTGGCTTTCATGGAAAAAGTTGTAATATGTTTTATCACACAATTTATCGGGCATCTGGTATACTGTCAATATTATGATTTGTAATTCGACATTATATTGCACTTGATTGTTGCTTGTAAGAGCTTTAGTAAAGAATCTGTGAAATTCATGGCTGTTTCCAATAATTGAGAAAATGATTCTGACAAAATACCTACGTAAGATTTCACAGAATTCCGGATTATCTCACATCCTACTTACGCTTAGATTAAATATGATTATGATACGACGAAAAAAACAGTTTAAACTTACATGATAATTTTCTGCTCATTTTTTTCTTCATCAGATACATCGACCCAGTCGTCGCTGCGATCGCTTCTGTCGCTGACACTGGTCTCACTGCTCGGTACTTGGAATGCGATCTCCTGCCCGTTGTAGTTGATCACCGACCTCTGTCCGTACAGGCTGTTCGTCTTCTGCTCACTGGACATCGTCGACTGGCTGATGTTCGACACCGTGTCGAACGAGAGACGCTTCTGCACATTCGACGCCGCCTGCTTCCTCATATTGTTCCGTAACTTCACCATACTCGGGCTGTTAGGTATGCTCTCGTAGCAGTGCGATAGTGACGTCGCGTCGCCATGTTTTATCGTATCATATATGTTTTCGTTCTCATTGTACACCGTGTAGTCGGATATAAAAGAATGTCTACTACTACTGTAGGTGGGACTGCTCTCCTTGGACTTTGGCGGCTGAGCAGAGATTTTCTCATAAATCCTCTCTGATGCTGGTCCTATCTTTTCGTAGCTAACGGTGGATGCACCACTTACTGACTTTGTTATTGCGTAGTTCTTGTTGTTATTTTTAGCAAAGGGTTGGTAATCTTCAGCTATTTGTATACCAGAGCTGGATGTTAAGCAGTACGGTTTAATAGGAGGGGACTTGCAGTATTCATAGCCGTCATCGCTATCTCCATCGCCTCGCGTTCTCTCTTCAAGATCGTTCTCGCAAAGTTCATAATTGTGAAGACTGCTCTCATCACCTTCGGGATGTGATCTCATTTCAAGTAGACATTGATATATATTATCTTTGTCTGTACACTCATCTTTGTTTTTATCATTTTCAATCTTAGGAATTTCAGGCAAAGGACAATTTATTTTAGAAGCTCTGTCCACACTTTTTATAGGAATTATAACAATGTTTTCATCGTCTCTAGGTTCTAACGGTTCATAATAGTCCTCAACTTCTTCTTGATCAGGTTTTGATGTGAAACCAACTATAATTTCTTTGTTGCAAGCTTCAACAAGATTACTTTGGAAATCCAAATTAGGATCAGATTGTTGTTCACATGTTGAAATACTTACTTGAGATTCGTTTGTTCTTACTTGAGATTCATCTTGTGCAGTTTCGTGTAGCTCATCGGAACAACTTATAGTTGTGCTATTCGTTGTTACACTAATAAAACTGTATGAATTATCAGAGTCCGAATATATTTGAGTACTACTTTTTCGGCGCCATAAAAATGATTCATTAGGTGTTATTGAGGAATTAATTTCTTGATATATTTTTGCAGTTTCATTTGGTGTAACAATGCTTACAACTTCTTCTTTTTGTTCATTGTTGACTGTAACTGTTACTGAATTACTTTCGTGGATATCTTCTGGAATTATTTCGACGACCTTAAGAGGTAATTTCTCCGAGTGTATATAGTTTGTTTTATATCTTTTACGGTCGTATAGAGGCTCTTTCCTTTTCACGACCTCCGGGCTTTGGTTAGTTGTTTTATCTAGTTTTGATAATTCGCTTGCTACAGGCTTGATCGTTTTAATTTTTGGAATGCCATCTTTTACAACAAGATTTTTGGTTAATACTAAAGATGATTTCTTTTCAGGTACTTTTGGTTTTTCCTTGACAGGTGTTGTACTCTTAGTTTTATCAGGTTGTCTTTTTAATGTATTGCTCGAATTCGATTGAGCCGTTATTTCACATTCAAACTTTTTAATAACATTTTTAACTACATTATTTTCTACCGGTTTTATGTGTTTCTTTGATTCCGTTTCTTTTAGTTTAACTGGACTACCATCAACAGAATCTGATCCACTCGGCTGTTCACTTGAATCCTGATATTTTAACCGTTTCTTCGAAGTTTTTGGTATTTTAGTACCGTCTGATTTTGAGCGGATTACGCGAATTTTATTTGAACTGTCAGCAATAAGTAAATCCTCCATTGAATCCATACTTGAACACCTTTTTCTATTGTTGCGCTTTTTTGAACCCCTTCTTTGTCGTAAAACTATTTTTATGTTTGGACTCGAACTGAGAGTGGAAGAGGGCGTGGAGCTGTTACTGGCTGAACATCGTGATGCAGATTGTAATTCTTCTAAAGTTTTTGCAAGTTTTGATTGTTTGGGTGATCCAATATGTGTCTCGGTTTGTAAGTTGTTGAATTTTTTGGTTAGTTCTGCAACATTACTGCTCGTTATAGTCATCGTTTTGGCTAGAGGCGGTCGTTTGTGGGATGTTACGGCGGTTTTTATTTTAAAGCTTACTTTTCTCTGATGCTGTTCCATTGTTTTCTTTATACTCGGAGATATATTAAGTGGAATGCTGTATTCTTTGTTATTTATAGCACACGAATGCTTTTCACCCCTGCCTCCGCCTGTGCTTCTAGTATCATCACTTTCTGTTGTTATTGCTATCTGTGCGTAGTGGACTGTGTGATTTTCCTTTTTTGTTTCATAACTTGTAGGTGCAACAGTGGAACTAACAGTTGAATTCAAGAACGCCTGTTTCGCGTCATTGATGGACTTCATTCGATCCGTCAAAGTTGGTAAATGTGGTTTGACGGGTACCGTGTAAATATATTTGTTGCTGTTATTTTGGTTTTCTTTTATAGCCATTTCTGTTTCTGGTAAAATGAAGTTTTTCAGTAGAGCCTTTATAGTGCCGTGTTGTTTTCCGTCACTGTTGAATTTCTTTATCGACGATATGAGAGTGTTCGTGGTTATCGTGTCGCCTTCCATCAGGTTTATTAACATCGGTGAGGGATATCTGTCGCTGCTTTACTACGCCATCTGTAACCAAGAAAAATTAATTATTATTTATTTATTTATTTTTATTATTATTATTTTTTTATTTTATTATTCCTTAAATTATAACAAATTAACGTGAAGGAAATAATTACAAATGGGTGTGATGGAGGTTAATTTATCCGAATGTCATGCATTCGGATAAACTAACCTAACCGTCAGACAATTCACACAGATTATGGCACGAATTTTGTAGTATTAAAATTAATTACTGTATTATAAACCTGGTTTAGTTTATCAATGTAGATCACAATGGTCGGCTGCAACTGTTGTAAGCCGACTGTTCGAGTTTCTATTATCATTACGCGGTGTTCGTACAGTTTTCTGCGCGAATAAGTTGAATAGATCATTACTGCCATAAGTGTCCCACGAGATTGTGTTACTGATAAAGAATGAAATTTATTAGCAATTCAAACCAATTTGTTGCGGACATGTAGTATAGAAAAATTCATACCGTGAGATATGCCGCATGTAGAAACACAAGTACAGCGGTGCTACTTGTATTCTGTAAACATCTCACCGTGAAAACTTCGGTGAAGTGAGCTGTCAATTCCTAGCAAAAGCAAACTCACTTGACCTAAGTTTTCACGGTCAGATTTTTACAGAATCGACCGGCAGGACAAAGTCTATTCACCAACCCAAAAAATACTTCTTAGAACAAAAATTGGCCTTGAAATATATGCAAATCTTTTTAGCACAGCTTCTAAGTGATCTATTCAATGCTTGTGGAAGTTCTTGGCATCTTACAAATTTCTGAGTCCTCCTTACGCATGCAACACGCTAATATTATTACTGGCAGTAATTTCTCGGCTGTTTGAATGACAATGGCGAGTCGCGCTGGACATTATAGGACGGCAGTTGGCAATAAGTATGTATATAAGCAACAAAGACATTCTTTGCTAAATATGTAAGTAGGTATAGTTCGAGGCATGTACGCAATTAACAAAGCAGTTGGAGTCGTTTTTTGAGTCAAAGAAATTTTTTCTCTGTTTCAAGGCGTAATTAAATGAAAAGAAAGAAAGAAGTTTGAAGAAGATATTGTTTATATGTTATGTATCAAGGATCAGGAATCTTAGTATGTTTTTGAAGTACTAATGTACGAGTTGCTAAATAAATAAAAACTTTATTCAGGTCAGGGATTACATAGCAACCTTAGGTGCTAGATGTTTACAAATGCCTGGACCCTACACTAGGAGTCCCTGTGTCGTGGGGTCCAGAGGTTGCTGTCGGTTTAACAAACACAGTAACTGAGGTCATTAATTACTCATAGTTCCCAACATTATCAGCACTTTCGCTTTGTATACTCGTAGCATTGGTACTAGCTTCAGTTTGGGCCTATTCTAGGAGCATAATAAAACAAGGCATGGGGTCATGGCGTGCGGGGCAGTGCTTTCACCGCGTGGGAACTGCGCACGCGCCGCAGATCACACCTGATTTACCAATTCCTTTGTTTACTTACGTATAATCATGGCTAGCTTTAGAGCTACGGCCATAATTAAGGAAAATAGGATTTGCGCGGCATTATTCTCTATCTTGATCATTTAGGTCGTATTATGTCGCGTGCTCACTCCAATTTGGTCTTAATTTTGAATGAAGCAGAAACAGGAGATTTTGGAATATACGATATACCGAGGTTTTTTAGTGGCAGGTTCTTTACGTGCGAAGTTAATGCAGTATATAACGTTGACATCAAAGGATATGTTGTTATGACATAGAAAGAAAATGTTGGAACACTAATAACAGATCTATTAAACTTAAACGTTTTAATAAGACGTCCATTAGAGGCTGTTGTTGCAAATCCAAACGAGAATTATTTGGAATGGTTTAATTTCCAAGCAATTAAGTTTAGCAATAATTCTACAACGTGCGTGCAGAATCGTAAAACACTGGAGAACTAGTTTAAGACCTAGGTAAAAGTGAGATAAACGTGCTGACGTAACTTGAGGCTTTAGTGGAGCGGTATTGCTAGAAGTAGTAGGTAATTGTATGATCGCCGTAATATTGGATCGTAAAACTTTGAAATTAATTGTTATTAGAAAAAAGTTTAGATTGTTACAGGAACTAAATAAAATCACGCTTGTATTCCCCAAAGGGTTAGTCAGAAGCGCAACTATAGTACTGCCATATTTTGCTATGTTTCACAAGTCCCATGTAATTTGGGTCGAGCATATTGTCGCTCGCATGAATAAAAGTCCTATCTCATTTTTCTTATTTTTTAGCTGATTTGAGTTAGGACAACTACATTTTTCTATTCGTGATTCTTTACACTTTTCACTAAACGTTGTACCTCTATGTTATTTGGATCTCAAAATATAACCATTTTGAAAGTCAACAAAATGTAGAGAATCACTAATAGAAAAATGCAGTTGTCCTAACTCAAATCAGCTAAAAAATGAGATAGGACTTTTAGTCATGTGAGCGGCCGAGCGGGGCACAAATTCAGACTCCGGACTGCTACAGAGAAATTCCAGGTGGAAAACCATGAATAACATTTTGCACGACCGGAGAATGGAACCCACCACCTCATGCTCTGCAATAGCGCTGCCGACCACTACAACAACTAGGCAGTCACTAGTGGAAGTACAGGAACTAGTCTTGCAAATACTCCAGAATAGTTTAATATCTGAAGAACAGTCCAGTCATTATGATCTTTCGTGGTTTGTGGGTGCGTATTACTTAAATACCTACAGTATGATATGATTATATTTTAATTTTTCGAATTTCAAGAATATTCGAAGGGAAGCCGGTGAGAACCGAGTTGTATGGTACAGACGCCAGCACATCAAGTTACTACAATCTGTCAAATTTCTTTAATAGATTTTCAACTTTATCGTTAAATCATAAGGTTCAAATTTGATTGGGAAAATTTGACAGTTTCGGGTAGCTTGATGTGCTGGCGTCTGTACCTTCGCCACTGGTGTGTTGATCACCACGGCAATAATAACCGCTTGAGAACCTGCACACCAATTCTTTTATGATCAACACTAATCTTATTTAGCTTGGTGACATCAATCGAGTGTACCCGAGTACTTTGAACCAACAAGCATAACCTCTTTTTTTCTACAAATTTTTGGACCATTCCCCTTTATTATAATAACCAGCGGGGTAATTGCGTAACAAGCAATGGCTTTCATTTTGATAGCTCAACAATATTCATTGCGTTATTTACGTTGTTGAAGAGACACATCTTTCGAACATATGAAGCAATGGATTCGCAATATCCTACAAAATGATTCAGATTGTGATTCATAGTGTTCCGCAATAAGGGTATCGATATCCCACCTATTTGCTAATAAACGCTCCACTAGTTCCATTTCAAGCTACATCGATTAGCCTGGAAAATACGTCGCATGGCTAAGTCGCGATTACCTGACAGTTAATGTTCCATTCAATCTGCTTAGGTTATAAATGAGATATACATAACGATCGGGAAGTGTTTAACAAATCCATAAAGCGATCATTCTTCTGCAACAGTTACACAATGGCACGTGCGACGCGTTCAAATACTCCCATTTACAAATTACCTGCGCCTGCGCAAACCTCTTAGAAAGTCCGACAATACGTGGTGGAAATCATAGCAAACATAGAACACGTCTGACACCATAGTGCAACACTATGGTTATCTAATGGCTATGTTTATTTAGAAAACGGTTTTCGAATCAAGGCTAATTGTCTGCATCGCGTGTTTGAATAGGAGCGGATGCCTAGAGAATGTTGGGATTTCGCGAAACAAGTTGTGGAAAAAAGTGGTCACTTTTCTCGTGAAGCATTATATAAGAAATTAGATCAAACTTGCTTTGTTTTCTGATGATCTTTTGCGAAAGAGGTCTCCGCTCTTAGTTGTCTATTAGGGAGCAGGTTCCATAATATCCTACATGAGAATAATTCTCTCCACTATGGGTGAAGGAATTGGAACACCAACGTCACCAACCTCGCAAGATCATACCGAGATAAGAGCCTTATAGCCTCGTATTTTGTTCCATTATTTTCTTTTTATTTTTAATATTAAAAAAATATATAAGTAATTTGGTTTTTTATTTTTAACCGTGTTTAGTGTAGTTTGTGAAATTGTGATCTTCCTGTACTAGTCGCAATCGCAATAAATATTTTTTCTTTCTTTTCTTTCCTTTTCTTTATCTTGCTTAAGATATTATGTATAAATTACTATCTGTTGCCCGCGACTTCGTCTGCGATCCAAGATGAAAAGTAGGCTATGTCCTTCTCCAGGTCATGGTCTACCCACGTGCCAAATTTCATCCAAATCCGTTCATCTGTTTTAGCGTGAAAGCCAAACAAACTTACTTTCGCATTGATAATATTAGTTAGGATGAGAACTATGACCCTCTAGCCGGCTTGCAACTTATGGATGCGCTGGCCTACTTACTCGTACCAAGCCATTAGCTATGCAAAGTATGTACTCGCAAACCTGTCATGTATTTTATTTCTCGTTATCTTTCAGCAATATGCTTTAAACGATGGGAAAGTTCTAAGCTACGTCAAAATTATTCACAATAAGTAACATTGAATTCTTTGACGGCTATTCAGCGCAAGCACAAACTAGCTAATTTGGTATTTGCGCCATTCATGTGCCATTATCCGGTAAGTGGACCAATTTTAACAGAAAAGAAAGTCTTTCAAAACAGCTTTGTTTATAGATAAATTTGAATAACATAGAAACCTATTAATCTACTTTTATTTAACAAAAGACGGGGTTTTTTGAAAATCCTGAAAGTAGGTCCTTCCCAGGTTTGGAACTGTTTGTTGCACGTTTTTTGGCGTTCGGGTTTACGGTATTTCCCCAGCTGATTAGCTATTAAGGGTAAAAGCAATTAGCTAATCTGCCTTAATGAGGTGGCCTAGTAGCCGCGTTGTATTTTGAGATAGTTGACTGTGGACCATGGTCTTCGGGAGAAATATTTGTTATTATTTCAACTAGATGACGCCAACTGCGTCCTTGAAACGTTAAACGTCATCTGTTGCGCCATCCAATACATGTTTTTAAATTACTATCGTAACCACAAACTGTCATTTATATTTGAAGCATGTACATATCTTGACACCTTATAGGAAAAGGAAGACTAGTATTCTTAATTTTAATATGGGAATCCCTAAGAGACCATTGTACTAGTACCAAGTTGGCAATGCACGGTGTCCGTCGAAGGTCATATGTTGGCAGCGAGTTGTGAGCGATGAGCCCATTGCCCAGTTTGAATAACTGTCAGTAACGGCGTGCGCGCACGCAGCATCGCAAACACGATACTATCGATGAGAGAATGCTAAGAGAGGTAGTGGTACTTAGAACGAAATGTGTTGCATATCTAAAGTATGTATGGAGACATACTACTCGTTGTCTTTGTATTCGTTTACAAATGTCGGTTTTTTATACTTTGATTGATGTATTTCGATTAGCTTTTCATAATCGTTTAGAGAAATTCTCGAGGGTGCTTTAGTGTTGAATTTAATGTAAGGATAAATGACACGACATTATTGCAATGCACCCATACAAAGATAAGCCGTATTGAGTATACTTATTGATTTAAATGTAAAGGCTCCTGCAAACACGCGCGACTTGCGGTGCCTTTGTGTCGCGCGCGATTTTATCGCGTGTCGCGCCTGTTTGAAGGAGCCTTAATGTGAAGTGGGTATGACCGAGATGACGACTAATAGAGAAGTGTGGAAGAAAATGATATGTTGCGCCGACCACGAATAAATTGAAATTGGCAGGAGAATGGTGGTACTTAATTGAATAAGTGTGATTTTTCTCTGAATTTTACTTTCCATGAAGTGTTTTCCCCGTGCTACATACGTCGATTATTTCCTGCGACTAAGGGTCAATTCATCTTAGCGCAGAGTCGAAGCGCATCGAGGCGTTAATCTGAAACTTAACATAGCAAATTCACCCTTATTTCCACAACTTAATACACATATTTCTTCTGAGATAAAAAGAAGACGCGCGAATTCGCGCACATTCGACGGAATTCGCACGTCTGAGCGCGACCAACTGATTGGTGCGCGTGCATGACGTTGTGGAGATAAGGGTGAATTTGCTATGTTAAGTTTCAGATTAACGCTTCGATGCGCTTCGACTCTGCGCTAGTATGAATTGACCCCAAGTTTTTGCAAGCGGAAAACTGGTCACGTTGTAAACCTTAGGTAAGGTACATTGTGATATAAGAGCTCTGACCACTGAACTCTAACCTGAAACAACGGGAAGTCATCAAGTAGCAGTAAATACGTCTTTAAATACAATGACACATAATCATATAACAAAGCGTGTAATTTTCGTCATACAGTCTGAGTTATCCAATCTTTCGGAGTTTCCGAGTTTGTCGTAATGCCGAGTTTCCCATTATTCCGAGTTTCTCTTAGCATTGTATGAGACAAAGGGTTGTAAAACGATGGCGAATGACGAATATGTAAATAGTCAAGTCAAATAATATTTATGTATTTGACTTTCACTTTAGTGACATGACATTTGTTTGCGACATGGCTATATTATTCAAATACGGCTATGTATAGTTTTTCGAATAAATATGTTTATTTTAACATCATAAATGCGTTTTTAAATTAATACAATTCGCCTATTATTTTTATAATATCAATGTCATCACAAACGGAGAAGGAAAACATTGTGACGAAACCGGCATGTCCTAGAACCAAAAATTCGAAGACACGTGATATCTACCAACCCGCACTGGGCCCGCGTGGTAGATTACGGCCCACTCCCTCTCACCGGGAGGAGGCCTGTGTCCCAGCAGTGGGAGCATTATAGGCTGGTTGTGTCATGCTATGAATGTCTCAGAAACAGTTGGAAGTGATGGAGCGAGAGTTCCACGATTTTGAAGGGAGGAACTTCACTGCTCGTATATTTATTTATTCGATACACTATATTTGATATCATACAATGACGATTTTGTTGACTCTGTTATGCCAATGCCTGTATAATTATCGCCGTTTTGGAGAATAAACAAAGTCTAAGGACTCATAAAGCTAGTACCGTTATGTTTTATGACTGTGTTTGCAGATTTTTCTCAGAAGATAAAACAGATATAATAGTGTAGATAAAAGTAGAGATGCCTATGTTTATAAGAGAAGTGGGTTATTCAGAAAATAACCCACTATTTTTGGAGCTTTATAGGATTGTTGGTTGACTCCGGGTTTCTTCTGAGAAATTCCAGATAGAATAACCGACTTCATGCTCTGCAGTAGCGCTTGCAATATAATAGTGCAGATAAAAGTAAAGATAGGTACCTATATTCATAATAGGCGTGGGTTATTCTTCTTATTTTTTGAGCTTTACAGGATTGTTTAGTGTCCCAAGTACTGTTTATACTTTTACCCCCCTTACTAATAAACGTATTATATCAGATGAATAGTTACACATCAGTTTCTCTCTTTCAGTCGTCAGTAATTTGACTTTCGAAAGAGGAAGACAACGCGTTGTGTAACTATACAGACGCTATACAACGTTTATTAGTAGGTAAGGGGGTTAATCTACAGACTATCCCATCTGCTAGTGTCCCAAATGTCCGTTCACCTGCATCCATGACGGACCTCGGGGTAATTGCGTAACACACTAAGGCCCACTTGCGCCAGGCTGGGTTATATTAATTAACTCAGAGTTAGCGTCCACGCTAGAGTTAAATTATAATTTCGTCTTGCACCACTCAGAGTTAGTAGGTAACTCAAAGTTAAATTTTTAAATTTTTAACCCAGCAGGTTGGAGGGTTACGTCACTAATTCCGGGTTAGTAATGTCAAAATTATTTCTTTGAGGTTATGTTCGTTTGTAACAACAAACTATAGAGAATAGAGACTACTCGTAGCGGTTGGAAGTTTTATTAAAACAAGATTACAATTATGATAAATGAAATGTTTTCTGATGATGACGAAGAAATTATCCAATACATTATTCTGCTGTAAACTTTCTAAAGTTCGTTGCGAACCGGTGGTCGACGAATTGTATATTTTTACCACTTCCTGCCAGGCTTTATGTTTTTCCATAAGATTGACTCCGTCGGTCTTTTTCCATTCTATGATATCTTTAAAGTTATTTATTATATCGCACAGCAATATACTGTCACTCTTTGTGAAATTAGGCCCTCGTAAACGGTTTTTCTTTTCCATGCTCGCGACTTACGCACAAACACAAATATTACAATTAAATCACTCTCCAAAACACGGACTAATAAAATATGTAATACTACGCGTTTACACGGCGTGAAATCCGTGCTCTGAAGGAATAAAATAAACAGTTGTGATAAAAGAATTCGTTTAGGTTATCTTTCTAACGCGCAACGTGAAAATGAAAATGACAATGATTAATTTCAAATTCAAATAACAAATGATCAAAATGAAAAGTCGGTGTCAAGTTCAAGTAAGGAGATAATTATAAACAAAATACTGTAGCGCAAAAGAGACAAGTATACATGTTTCGGTCATCATTCGCTCATTCATATTATGCCGGATAATATAATAGAATGAATACTCTGTAAAGATACCAGCGTAAAATAAAAAAACCAAAAGGTTAGTTAACCTAAGGTTAATTTCCCCTGGCGCAATACAATGTTAGAGTTAAAATTTTTACACTTTAACCCAGAGTTACTAAACTCGGAGTTACCCAATTTAACTCAACTTTTGGCGCAAGTGGGCCTAACAGTACAATGCGTGCCACGAAAGATGAAACTTGACACACCACGTGGTTTGACATGCGCAGTACACGATTTTAGGTATCTTTAGCGGTATGAGGTCTGAGTGCGGGACGGGACCGGACGTCATAGGGGCGGCGGAAAGAGCGGGGGAGGCGGGGTCAAGTCTCATCTTTCGTGGCACGCATTGTACTTAACAATGCCTTTCATTTTGACAGTTCAACAACATTCATTGCGTTATTTACGTTGTTGGTCGGACAGATTTTCCGAACATGATGAAGCAATGGATTAGCATCAGTTTGTGATTGAAAATGTGTTACGCGATTAGGGTGCAGAACAACGCTTCTGACGCCACAAAAAACGCGGCCACCTACTGGGCCCAAACAGTATAAGCAAGATACAGTACCCGGCGATAAATATTGCACATCGACCTTTGGAAAGAGACAATCGGCTAATTTCGGCTTCGTAGAGCGTTATCTCTGTCGCACGAAATACAAACAGTCCGGTATCTATTAGGAGCTGTTAAAACAATTATGATTTGCTTTTTTTGATAATTATTTTTATTCTTTGTATAAAATCGATAGGATCGAATAGGTCGATGTGCAATATTTAAAGCCGGGTACTGTAGATGTACTTTCGAAACGAAAAGAAGTGTCAACTAGTTTCTATACCAATTCTTGATTGGAATAGGGAATGGGCACGTGGAATGTACATGAGTATGCCGGTTACTAGCGGTCAGGTAGTTAGCACACAAGCACTGTAATAACACGTTTCCTTTGAACTTTAGAATGTAAGTACTACTACCGTAATTTGCCACTTGAGCAGTCCTAAAATACGTGGATTCTCGTAAAATAGTTATGAGAGTGTAAAAAAAACCGGCCAAGAGCGTGTCGGGCCACGCTCAGTGTAGGGTTCCGTAGTTTCCCGTCCGTCACAATAAGTGTTCCCACTTATAAGTTTAAAAGTGGGTATCCATTATGTTCGCGCTCCAGCAGCGCTCCGCGCTCCTGCAACTGCTCCCGGTAGTGGGTACGTGCGCGAACACGGAGCGTGCATCATTGCACGCTCCGCGGCAGGCGCTCCGACTCGTGACGGTTTTTAGCGCGAACACAAAGGGATACGTTCAGGATAATAAAATATGTAAACGAAGTTAAAAAAATGCTTACATATACGATTATACTACAAACTTAGTCCAGAAATTATTTTGTACAACTTTTTGTCTTTTTTGTTCAAAAACTGTTGTTTCCATCAAGTTCAAAATAATTTTCCTAGAAAGTCCTTATAAAGTTCTACTTTGCAGATTTTTTTCATATTTTTTAAACTTATGGTTCAAAAGTTAGAGGGGGGGGACACATTGTTTTTTACTTTTGGAGCGATTATTTCCGAAATTATTGACATTATCAAAAAATGATTTTAGTAAACCCCTATTCATTTTTAAATACCTTTCCAACAATATATCACAAGTTAGGGTTGAAATTAAAAAAAAAATCACTTCCCACTTTACATATAGGGGGGCTACCCTAATAAAACATTTTTTTCCAATTTTTATTTTACCACTTTGTCGGCGTGATTGATATACATATTGGTACCAAATTTCAGCTTTCTAGTGCTAACGGTCACAGAGATTAAGCGAGGACGGACAGACGGACAGACAGACATGGCGAAACTATAAGGGTTCCTAGTTGACTACGGAACCCTAAAAAGAGGATTTTTTTATATTAACGGTTTTAAAAGAACTGCGTTTTTTTCGTTTTCTTAGCGCGTCGATGGCAATTATAACACGATAAAATATAATTATATAGCTGTTTAAATTTGTTTGGCCATAACTCAGCAACGCGAATACCGTTCGCTGACGCAGCCATTAGGTCCTCTTGCAGTAAAATAAAGTATAAAGTAAAGTAAAAGTTGTTCATAATGATAACTACAATGTCCCCCTTTAAGGATTAAAACGATCAAAATGTAAGAGTGTATATCAACGCACAGCCTAAACCGCTGGTCCTAGAGACATGCATTTTGTAGGGTGCGTTCTTTGTGAAGAGTAGGTATCCACTAAGGGTTTTTCGAAATTCCACTCCTAAGAGGGTGAATGGGGGGAGGGTGAAATTTCAGGGGGACGAAGTCACGGGCAGAAGCCAGTAACTCATAATCACCCTATAATGTACCCACTGCTGCTGCGATACAGGCCTCCTCTCGGAGAGCCTGATTGATGATTCGTGCCCGATTGATGGCAGTAAACGCGCCCCCTAACATGTCACTTAAGGCTCCTACAAACAGGCGCGACACGCGATATAATCGCGCGCGACACAAAGGCACCGCTCGTTGCGCGACTTGCGGTGCCTTTGTGTCGCGTGTCGTGTCGCGCCTGTTTGAAGGAGCCTTTAAACATAACTGGTGAAATGTTGATGTACAGACGCCAGCACATCAAGCTACTACAATCTGTCAAATTTCTTTAATAGATTTTCAACTTAATCGCTAAAGCATTAGGTTCAAGGTTGATTGGGAAAATTTGACAGTTTCGGGTAGCTTGATGTGCTGGCGTCGTGAGCTGTGACTGTAGGTTACTTCTGTCTAACCCTTCGAGAAAAACAGGCGTGATGTTATGTGCATTTCATGTAAGTACCACCATATAGTTTTCTTCCTAAACAAAGATAGTCGCGCATGTTTTAATTAAATAACACCTATTGTTCTGTCTATGGCCCCTAAAGAGTTCGGACACGGCAGTTATGACAACTTGTGCGTCCACCCGACACAATGGCAGGAAGTTTACGCACAAAGATATTGTTTTAATTTCAAATTGAAGCTAGATGTACTATGTTTGTAGCTCGGAAAACTCATGAAAAGTTTTCTGGGATAAAAATAATTCCAAATGCTCAATTATGCATGCATTCGCATTATACGTTTCCGGATGGGTAAATGATAAGAGTGGCTACCTACTGGCGGCTCGTTATAGATGTACACCAAGATGGCTAAAGCAAGTCTACAGTACCTGGCTATAAATATTGCACGTCGACCTTAGGAAATTGACTATCGGCTAATTTCGGCTTCGTAGAGCGTTATCTCTGTCGCACGAAATACAAACAGTCCGGTATCTATTAGGAGCTGTTAAAACAATTATGATTTGCTTCTTTTGATAATTATTTTTATTCTTTGTATAAAATACAAAAAAAGGTAAAGGTCGATGTGCAATATTTATAGCCGGGTACTGTAGCTATATCCTCAAAATATATTTGGCTTTGCTTGCTGTTGTGTTAAGCTTTGAGAGAAAAACATACCTATAGTAACGTTTAGAATTTACACAGTTGTTTGACAATTGACATTAACCACTACCCTTTTTTTTTTGTTATCCTGTACTATCCCACTACTGGGCAAAGGCCTCCCCCATATTCTTCCACATTTCCTTGTGCTTTGCCTTCTCCGTCCAATCAGTTAGGAACGACCGAACGAGTCCAAATCGTCACGCCAGCGTTTCTAGGCCTGCCTCGGTGACGACTTTACACGTTACAAACACTTATTTCTACATACATAGCAACTTTAGCCATAGCTGTATAATTGTTAACCATATAGTTACATCAGTAATTTAAAATTCATTATCTTTTAATTGATTTTACAGTAAAAGTGCGACGCAGACGTGGGGGAACTAATAAGTTTTCACAGAGTGATCAATGAAACTGTATCACTTTCCTTTGCGTGATCGGTGGTATAATGAAATCGTATGGGTAGTTGTTACTCTGTGGTTTTCTTACCATCACTTTCATCCATCCTAAGGTTGTCTTTAAAAGATCGCTTTTAGCGATAAGACCGCCCATTGTGTCACCCTTTGTACAGTTTCTATATTTATGTTTGTAATTTATATGGTGTACATAATACTGAGTATTCTATTCTACTTACTCTCGTTTCTACTCGCCGTCACTTCAAGAATAGTGGGAGTGGGCTGTAACGTAATCCACCACGCGGGCCCAGTGCGGGTTGGGAGATGTCACATGTTTTAGAAATTTTGGTTCTAGAACATGCCGGGTTTTCTCACGATGTTTGCATGATCTACTCAATTAGAGAACGTTTTGAAGGTCTTCACAATCACCTATAACATTTTCTTTCGGATCAAATACATATAGGTTATAGTGAAAAGGTAAGTACATAGTCAAGTCCAAGAAAGAATTACAGAAAATTCTGAAAAATTATATTTATTTTGGTATGGCTGAATTATCTGAGAAAGCAAAGAGCTGGACGGCGACAAATTAAAAGAGAGAAGGAAGTATTTAGTGGGACATTAGATATTAAATAACAGCTGAAGTCTGTACCTACCTGCTGACTTCTATTATCCTTAGATATTTTTCATAGATATAATTAGACGCTTATCAAATCAAAGTCGTAAACAGACAATGATAATGATATTATGCAAACAATGCCTACTACGTTACTATTTATGAAGCCTAGCGATCATTGTATTCGTATCACACTTGACTATACTCGACAGCACGAAAACGACGCAGATGTGACTAGAAATATGAGTAATAATGACAGTGAAATTACGACTCATTAGACCTATCTGGACGAAAACCTTATCAATGATGGAGAGACTACGGCATTACTAATTGATAACAAAAGCGATTTAAATGCAGAATGAATAAACGACGAAACAATTAAGTACCGAGAATATTATCCATATAATCTATTCAGAAGGCATTTTAGAAACAATTGTTAGGATTACAAAATAGGTAATACAAACCGGTTACTAAATACCACAGGTAAAGGAATTACCGATTCCCATAAGCAATTTGTTAATGAGTTCAAAGGAAAGGGCCGATCGACAAGCCACAGCTATTATGAATTGAGGAATGGTTTCCATGCTCAAGGTTGCATACATAGCCGGACGTGTATTTTTACAATGAATGTATTGTTAAATGAAACAATGCAATGGATACCGTGTCAGTCGAAATTTACAGCATTTGGGTACATGTTGTTAAAGTTGTGGGGAAATTTGGACAAAGGCGAAGCTAATATCTATGAAAAGTTTGTAATGTCGTTAGCAAAATTGAATTAATGTTTATTTCTACAGCTTCAGTGTGTGTAATAGAGGCGGTTGTTAGATTTTATTTTTATCTAATAATCTTTTCTGCAAAAGGATTAAATATAGCTCTTAATTTTGGATCTGTGCAAATGGCTTGATCCGTACCGTAAATCACATCTGTATTGTTCTACAAATTGACCGTAGTTGCTTCTGAGATTTTAAAGAAAACTAGTAGTATAAAGGATGTACCTACGCAAAATACGTGCATTGACGGAGTTGCGGACACCAGCCCGTATTACCTATATAGGATGCAAATAGCAGACGGCAATCATAGTTGCGTTTGTTACAAGCACATTACTTCACCGGCGTCATGTGAAGTTACTAATAAAGTAATAATTGCAGCCGACCGCTCGCGCGTGACTTGCCGACCTTAATATTTGACGTAGCATACACATGTGCGGCCAACTTTAATTCTATTATTTTTAAACTGGAAATAGCTGTTATTATTCTCAATTACACTTTTATTATGAGTGTTATTCGGATGTTGCGGTTGCAACCTTTGCCATCGATTGAAAACGAATCAGAAATTTAACAAGAGTATCGATGCAAGTATGATTATCTACGTTGTATGTAAAAGAGCTTTCTGTTTCTTTTATATCAAGGTAGCTATGAATTTTTATATGGTCGATGGCCTGTGCATATTTTTCTACTTTTTCATCACTCGTTAACTTAATATTCATACACGCGTCTGTATGGTAATTTATGATGCATAAGATGGGCATAAAAATTTGTAATAGAATATTGGTTTTCTTGAGCAGGCTGTTTCAGTTCATCGATGTTTATAGCAAGTGAAATAAAATATTGGTATCCAAATAACACAGTAAGTAGAGGAAATCCATCTATTACATAATTTTAAATTCTTTTCGAGCGTTTATATAAAAGGACAGAGCTCAAAATTACCTCTATACCTTACGGTATTTTCAAACAAGCGGCTATCTACAATACGTATGTAAATCTCATGGCAGGAAAACCGTCTCCATTGAATATTCCTCATTGGGAGAAGTAAGTTTCTTGAAATCAAACGAAACATCTCACTCACCGAACAATAAAATGCGACTGGCGGCGGAAATCAAGAAAAATCTGATGTTAATCTAGGTAGGTACCTACCTTATGATGTAGAAGAGTCTAAACAATGTTTACGATTTTCCGTCACCATTTCTCTTTGACAAATGTTAATTATAATTGATTAATGAGTATTGAACAAACGCAAGAGGAAAACGAACTGCCAATATAAGAACAAGATGATTACGATCAGCGGAATGTAAAAGCATATGCAAAAACAAGTCACGCGAACACTGTGCAGTGTTGCGGAAAGATTAATGATCTCATTCACACAGCCCAAGGTAGGTCTGTAAGTCCTGTAGTGAGTCTAATAAGATGCTTCGCCACATCTGTATTCTCCACCAAGTCTATCGGCCTCGATTGGCTTTGGTCTACGAAAATTCATCGATCAGGCATTTTCAAGAAATGGAGAAGCGCTATACAGCTGCAATGTATTTAAATGTCGTTCTCATGTGACATTTCGTTAATCAAATGCGGAAAGTACCGTTTTGAAACAAAAAAAAATGCAGAATCGATATCAACAATTTAGACGGCTGTGAATTTTATTGGAAATGCCAATGTCGTTGCTGAGACTGCAATAACTGCAACAATTTGACTTTTGGACTTTATTCAAGTAATTCTAGGTGTTTTACCTAAAGCTTGAATTGATTTCAGCATAGATCTTTGAACAGTCAATTATTTACAAATTGCTATAATCACCACAAACTGCCTAGACAAATTACCCCATAAGCAAATAAAAACTCGACAACGTCTAACGAGTGGAAAAAGACCAGCAACCACATAATAATAATATCGTTATGATAGTTATCTCACGTTCCGTTACAAATAAAACTTAAACGTCCAAATTACATGAACGTTAACAGGCAATTTAACTGAACTCGACCGACATACCCTCCATGATAGCATTACTTTCACTGTTGTATAGACAAACGAATAATACATTAGAAGAGAATTTGATCGCTTTCCATGATTAGGTAACTGATTTGTTGCCATCGAGTCCCTACTCGATTTATTGTCTATGAATCAACACACGTAGTCTATTTGAAATGTCCCGGTAAGAATTGTCTATGGCTGCAGTCGATGTGTCGTTGTTGTTTTGATTGCTTTTGATCTGTGGTATTACGTTTATTGTGTCCGCAATTGTCAATTATTGAGCAGCAGAACACTTTTACAATGCAATTTGTTTGATTTTTGTTAAGTTTTAAATCATCACCATCTATTGGACTTTCACTGGATGCATCGTCGTCTTTGACCTTAACCTCCGGTTTCTGGAAGCCTCTCAATTAAACTGTTGTAACATCTCAACTCTTACCTCATCTCTCATTTCATCTCACCAACCCGCACTGGGCGTGACAGCTCACTACCTCTCACAGATAGCCTGTGTCCCAGCAGTGGGAAAATTATAGGCTGAGTATGCTAGCATCTCATGTCCAGTAACTTGATTGGCTCTAGTTCCTTTGGTCAGAGACTCACAGTAGTTAACATTAGGAATATGAAAATAGTCTTTGTTACTTTTTGTGAAACATCTTTAACTATGTAGGTTTCGGAAAGGTTGTGATGCCTTGTAGAAATCGAGTTTAAGTTCTTTGAATAGTGGATGATTTGGCTTCATCTTCTTCGAATTCAGCTGCCTTGAGATCTTTGATTAGCGTGGGATGTGTTCAGGTAAAACTGCATTATAATTACTATCGTTTGTAACAATGTTATCATTTACACTTTGTCTCGCTTTGCCATAATGATTGAAATGGTTCGCTGCTAGTTGAATATTTTCAATTGCCATAACTAACTCTACGCACGAGTAACTGCACTTCTTACTCGATGTTACCTTATTTTGAAGTGCCTTTATAACATTAAATTCAATAATATAGCACAATGACGTGAAAAATTGAGTCAATTATTATGCAATTTTAATATAAGTGTTGAATGGAAATTCTTTTATGTATCTGATGTAACGGTTCAATACAATTTAGAAACTATGTAGTTCTATTGACTATGTTTTCAAATTACATAAATGACATAACACTGCTCATTATTATGAACCTATCAATCGAAAGCAGAATCAATAATTAAAAACTTATTATTATTTTTATAATAGTCGAGAGCCGCATATTGATAGCAGACAGTTATTCGCACAACTCTAACTTAATATTACTTTCTCTAGTCATTTAAATTATTATTTTATTTGTTTTTATTACCTTCATCCAATGTTTAGCAAATCCGAACGGGCACATCACTAACCACAGAACACCACTAAGCACCAATATAGTATTAATTTACGTCACAACACGCGAGTCATCAATTCCATGATGAATGACGTTATTATTAGCAGTTTATAAACGTTTTCTCTGCGGGTGGTATTGGAGCGATCCAAAATGGCGTCGGAGCGCATGCTATACGTCTGTCTCTGCGGGCGCACCGGTTGTCACTGACGTCCGATGGTGTTGTGACGACATGACCTGGTGGAATTGGGTGAAGCGGACGGACGTGGGCTTACCTGGCTAAATACTTTTGAGGCTGTGTATTCTTTGCAGAGTTGGATAGTTTAGTAATGATTAATTCTTGCGATACCTACGGCAATGCGTGTGGGAAAGGACCATAACTTTTTTGGCAACTAGCTTGTGTATATTAACAGGATTCATAATATTATGTAGAGCAGCTGTGCAATGTTTATTAAACCAGTCCAGTGACTTTCAATCCTCTATAGTGCCATTCACATAAGTCTGACAGAATATTATTAAATAATTTGCGTAGAGCAATTTTGAAATTGTCTTTAAACACCACCATCTGATTACCCCTGTTGTAATCAGATTTATTATATTTACCGCCTATAAAAATACAGTATAAATAATAAGGTTTGTTTTTGTAGGTAGGTACCAAAGTTGATTTTATGATGTAAGAGGGATCAAGAACGAACAATCGTTTTAGAAATGAAAGCACATTGACGGTTCACCAAACAATAGCCAATTCCCGTTGCCATAACCGGCTGAATCTAAAAAGGATTACCAGAAAACCTTGGTCACGTCAGTAGGTAATGTAACTGGCAGCATGAGCATAGATAAAAAAATAATTATTCTATGCAGAAATAATGACAATAATAAAGCTATCGGTTCGTGCCTGCCCGCGCACGCTCCTATACATCCAATTACGAAGGAATTTGGGTCACTTGCCTTTGCCTCATACGTTAAAAACTACGTTATTTGTTATTTCGACTTCATTCTTTCTTTGACAAATAGCTATTGGATAACTTGAACATCAATCAATAGGATTTTTTAGGTAAATGTTGCGTGTGAGTTGATTGAAGAATCAGAGTTCGCTGAAAATGTTACTTTGATTTTGTCATCTTTTAGTAAATGCGAATTATTAATTTATTGCATCTTCTGAGCTATCGAATACTGAAAATAATTCGATCCATCTTATTTTAAAGTATTCTAACAAAAAATACCTAGATCTATGATTGCAGCAATGTATATTCAAATAATCTAAAACAAAATCACTACCTAAACCGAAGTAGTTTAATAAATCGTTAATTAATTATAAAATGTTAATAGACTTTATCCTCTCCCAAAATAACACAGCCAGTCAATACTGAATAGGCTTACCTACAGAAACTAACGGATAGTTGAACCTACCTACTTCTTTTATCATGATATTTATGGGAACTGATACAATAAATAAGTTCTCCACAAAATGATGCTACTGCTAACGAAGGCATTCATGCAGGCTACAACATTTTCAGAAAAACTAAGATACGTCAGAAAGTAAACGCTGTGATCAAACATTAAATAATATGTTCGCTATTCCACAAACAGGAAACCGAATATAAAATTGCAGCATATCAGCAACATAGTCAATATTTTTAGACAACGAACGTACTAGCATGATGCATCAATCCATAGGGCAAAACATTATTGCGCCGTATATAAAATCAATCAACAGCAAGGCTATTTGTGTCGTATACAATAATTACACACACAACTACATTCCTCAGCAAGACAACCGGTATCTATGGGAGACTGACAACTTTTTGTGAACGCCATAGAGAAGAGGCAGAATGAGTGATGACCTGTGAGGTGTAATTTCAGCTTCAATGTCAGACATAAGTGGATGCTTGTTGGATGTAGCTATTAGAACCAAATTAAAATTCGTTGGCCAGCGCATATTGCACGTGGTTAAAGAATCTGACCTTTTAGAACATACAAATTGGATTCGTTTGCCTGCAGCAACTGCAAATGAATTTAAAAACACATGTCGAATCCTTCAATTTAATGTTATGATAACAGAAAGTCTTCAACAGGTGTGGAACGCACATAGCCTTGTGCTTAAATCTGTAAACCTACTTTTAAAAGACTGCATTCGAGATAATCATGACACAAACGAGCAATAAGCAAAGATAATCCTAAATGTTACCAAACAGCTTGTGAAATATGTTACATTTTGTATAATTTTAAAATTCGCTCGTTGCATATAGAACGAAATGAATAGAAACGAGTATGCAAACAGAAATTAACCAGACGATATTTGTAAAGATATGCCCATAGAAGTTATATTAACACAAAATTTAATTCAGAATTACCAACATCTGGTTGACAGAGTTTGTTCAGACTTCAGACTTAGCTTGAAACCTGAGTCATGAAATATATTTAGAGTCCAGACAGTCATGTAATACCTACGTAAAGTCGTGTTATCGAGCGGTGTCACATTACGGTCGGGAATCCTAAATAGTGAGAAGCGTCTACGGAAGCTACCGCCGATATAGGGTTTCCTTCCTTGTGACTAGGAATCGATTCTTGCGCAAGTACAAGTAACCGAATCTCGATTTACATTTATTTAAATCGATACGTTCGATGTTGAGGCAAGTTTCTTATTTATTTTAATGATGCAAGAGAATGATCTTTGAAACGGATATTACAACTGTCTACAGTTTCATTGCAAGTTCTTTGATGGTAAGTTTTTGAAGAATAGGCAAGTGCACTTGTTTCATTATTTTATTCTTCTTTTTAGTGTATCAATGGCAAAAAGATCAAAGATCTATGGCCTAAAATTCAGCTGCGCGAACTCGGTTTATTGACGCAGTCATAAGATCGTCAAAGGCTCAGGAGACAGGGCACAGGGCATTATTTTATTCATAAGGCATGTAATAATAAGTCTATAATAATAGAAAGTGCAATGGACTTTGATAAAGTAGCTAGCTCGGAAGACAGCGATGATAAATTACACCTGTTGGCATTTTCAATTGTCCAAAAAGTCTGAAAATGACCAGCTGAGAGCATATTCTATTTCAATCATATTCGATTGCGTGTTTCTCAGACCATTGTTATATTAGTGTACATTATAGATGACCCAGTTTGATATCAGATACAGACTACAAGTTGTAAAACAAGCTAAAGATAACAATTAAGTCTTGGAAAGATTATTTATAACCATATTTTAAATGTGTAATTCGAGAGTACCTAATATGCATACGGGCGTCCATCTTGCACATGTGTAAGACAATGAAGGCAGGTCAACAGCTGTAGGAAATGTGTTCCATTTCCCTTTTAATAATATACCATCTGAAGATTATTCGAATCAGAATGTTTCAAGTAACTTTATTGTCGGCTAATACAGAAGGCAAGTTAGTAACATTCGTAATGAAGTAGATTAGACAATTAGACATTACAGTAGACCAACAATAAATTAATAGGAAGCAAAAAATTTAAAACGGAGACCGATTATAATTAAACTGTCAGTTGGGCAACAAACTTTGCGCGTTTGTTAGGCAACATGATTTACTTAAGAAATATACTCGTAACAATACTAAACGTAAAACACACACTATTAAAATCATGATACATTTACCCAGCGCAGGCGCACAATGGGGCGTCAATACTAATAGTAAGAGGTGTGCACGCAATACCGCGAATTGTGAAACTGTAGTAAAAACACGTAAAAACTGCATAAATCAGATGCTTTGACACGACAACTGTGGAACGAAGTCCTTGCGAATGGGAAAGGAAAGAGTAAATGGGAACTTTGTTATTGAAGCTGATACTGCAGCTCCCGAATAGGAAGAAATCAAACAACAACTTGTTTGACAGTTTTAACAAGATTCAATAAGATATCAAGACGAAGCTTATACCGAGGCATGTAAGTGATTATAGCCAATTTCAATTTACATAAACGCGAGATTTTCTTAATAGTCAACACACGCAATTTCCCGGATATACTTTTACTTATAACTATTTCTATTTGAATAGTAATTAATGCTCTAAGAAAAGTGAAAACAACCAGACCAGGACGTGCCATCGTTGTTGAAAAGTCAATAAACTAGAGGCAATGGGCACGGCTAACGTAAGCAAGCTTGCCCATACTGGTCGCGGTCCGGCCCTGCCGCCAATTAACTCTAAAAGGTTGTATTATGTCGTCTGCCGTTCAGGTTGCACCCAGGAACAGGGGAAAGTGACTGGAAGGGTCAATGGACCTGCACCTGTTGTAGCTGACATTTTAACGTATGGGTCCGCGATTTCACAAATCAAAGGGTACGCTCCCAAATGCGATACCGGTTCCTTTCTTACACTTGACTTGGCATTAAGGGATTCGTTTCATTCAACTTTTGGTGACGAGGTTAAAAATACCGGCGAAACTTTTTGTTATTTATTTTTATGTTCATTTCTAGAATGAGGACTAAGATTAGAAGTCACAAAAAAGTTTTTTTAGCAAAGCCAGTGGCACATATAAAGTTATTTTCAAACCAGACCCACATAAGGAGTCATTTGGAAATATTATTTTGAATGGAGCTATTAATGTTCCATCTTAAACGACATATTACTTAAAACAGCAACCGTTAAAGTAATTAAGGTCCCATTAAAATAGATGGACAAACTTTTAGAAGTCATTCAGACCGCCATCCCCAAAATAAGGACGATGGTAAAAAAATATATAAGAAAAACGCATTAGATACTTACAAGAAAAAATAATCAGCTAACGAAAATACTCTAATGTGCCGGCAATTTATTATTTTAGGTCAAAATAAAATCACTTTAATCATTGATTTTTTTGCTTGGATATCTTTGGTTAGACGTACTGAGCGCTGTGTTAAAATGTGTCCATCTATTTTAACGGGGCCCTGTATATCTTCTGGTCGCCAGAAAAGTAGACAATCTAAGTAAGAAAAGTGAATTAAAATCCTTTACAGAGCCGTGCGGTGCCGCGACCGCGACGTCAATCAGCGCCGGGCCTAAAGCATACTTTTCCCCTATTGGGGAAATAAATAGAACTAAATTGATTTGTGATGTGTTCAAATTAATTTAGGTAGGATTTATGGTTGAATCATGATCTGTGTGTGCAGAAATAGGTACACAATTGTCACTGTTATTATAACCAATATCTACATAATTATTGTACTGCTGTGCTGGTGTCTATGATATTTAGAATTATTATTTTTTAATCAGTAATAATGTTGTATTGATTGACGTCGATCCTGACCTTGACATTGAAGATTTGTTAGATCATCATTACGTTTTTAAAGAAGTATTTGCATATTCTATTAACTTACCCAAATCGATCGGAAACCCAAGTCGATGCAACAAGATGCTACTGAGAGATAGGAATGGCTTTCTGAAAGTGAATATAAATTTCCTATAATGAATACCAATCGCTTTGCAGTGGGAATAGTTCAAGTAAGATCCGATCCGACCCAATCTTATAATATATGGGAAAGGTGACTATTTCTAAACAAATAATATCAAGGGTATGTTTCACAGTATCCCGTTACCAAGCCACAACCAACCAAATTGAGGTCAATGAAAAATTGTACAGATTTGAATTCTATGATCTGCCAAAGTTATATCAGGTAGTGTAAGAAGCTACTAGATTCACGAAACTAAACTAAATTAAAGCTATCGATGGGTTACTATTTTACCATAAACATGGAGAAGGTGTGTGCAACTCTGCCAACACGAAAGTAATATCGATTCAAATCAAAACCATTAATCGAATGCTGATATCGAATCATATATGGTTGAATTGGCTGAATCTTTTTCGCGTTTGCAATATTACGGAGAAAGTTAATAGGCTTTAACAGTAAAATAAAAGAGACTGGAATTGCAATAAGAGTACCTTTGGCAGTTAACAGTGTAAGTACTCAAACATTATTGGCAATTAACAGTGTTGATGAAATAGTATGTAACGACGGAAGAGAAAGTACGGTTTAGTCAAAAACAAAAGCACATTCGTAATAGTAGATGCTAGAGCTAAGTACATAAGTTTCTGAGAATTCAAAATTCGCTGAAATGCAGAAGACTTCAAAGGAAATCGTTTGTCTTGGTTTGGGCTAGGGATGAGAAGAGGTGAAACACATATGACAAGACAAGAGTTGGATGAATATAGAGTAAGCGGAAGACCAAAGATATTAATCGATAAATGTAAAATATGATGATAATAATGATAACAAATAATGAAAAGAAAATGTATATTAATGGAAAGAGAGTGCATGAAAAGAAAACTAGCTGATAGGAGAAAATTGAAGAGAAAAGCATTTGACACAGGAAGGCAGAAGACGCAAAACCTTATAAACTAGTGCTAGACAAAAGCAAAAGCATTTCAGTAAACCAATGTAACGACATTAGATGTGCTTTAGTCGTAAATAATTATAATTAATTGTTAACTTAATAACGCCTTTGTCGTCTGGCAAATGACGTAGTTAGATAATTACAGAACATAAAGCTAATCTCAACATTTTATGAGTAAAACTTTCACTACACGAGAAAATCAACGAAAAACATCAATAAATGATGCATTAATGAATGATAATATAAAATTACGTAAATAACAGTTTTATATAAGCTGGGTGGACCCTTAATCAATTAATAAGAAATATTATTGGTGTGTAATGACGACGTCCGATGGATCATTAAAATGAGAAAATTATTTTTTTCTACCAATTTTTTTTATTACATCTTGTAAAGCAGGTTTTTCGTGCTTTAAATTGGACGTAAAGCAAGTTGTATGAGCCCATCAATTGCATACGAGTTTTACAACATTTAAGTATCAAATTATTTTTGGCATTTATTCAACTTTGCGGAAAGTAATAATTGTGGTGACAAGTTTATGAATGTAATCATGATTTGAAAGGGAAGCGTAAGACAAAAGCTGTTGTAGCATCAAAATTAATAGTCACACCGCAATCAGGGCATAATGAATAGAATAGGATAGAAATAAATGATTATTCTATTCTATGATATTAAAAACCATTGACAACTTTTATTCATTTTAAAAGTTCAAACACTTCCTTCCATGCACGTAAACAAACATCACATATCCAACATGATCAAATATTGGAACTACATATGTATATTGGCCAATGAATGATGTTATTTGATTATCAACGGTCCTTTTTTAACTAAATGGTCACCTGCCGCATTTGGCAGTGAATTTATCGCCAACCAAACAGAACCGGTCGCACCAGTTTCGTCTGTGTTTGGCCGTTTAATCTGGCTTAGGATAAAACTGATGACCAAAATGGTAATGAATGAATATGTAATTTATTTGATAATTAGTTGAAGGCACATTTGAGGCGTTTTTGCTATTTTTAACAATGCTTTTAAGCCCCTGTTCAGATGGTTTTATTCTTAAATAACTTGGACTTGAGACCATGACCTCTGAGTTTGTTTGTTGAAGTTTCTTGCTCTTTGTTCTCCATACGAACACCACCTTTTGGTAGGGGCAACTAGAATCAATTCTATTTTATTGTAATTTTTGACGTTCAAAAGTGCCTATTTGAAATAAATGATTTGACTTTGTTTCGGCATTTCTTCGATTAGTCAAGTACGAAATACCGGCGCATCTAGTAGTAAATCAAGACGAGTGTCTTAAAAATCCATTTACAGAAACAAACATTTAATTTCAAATATGTGTCCCTATGAAGGAAGATTGCTACAACGATTTTAGGAGTGATAATTTTGAAAATGACGACCTTGACAGTCGAATTGTTGATCATAAAAGATAAAATCAGCACAGGGCTGGAGAATAAGGGGAGGAATTATTTGAATCACATTTATAAGAAGTCTATCGTCATAAATGATAGGCCATAGCTGTGGCTGAGTAAAATATATTCATAATGTGTCAAGTTAAATAGAAACCTCGTGTATATTATTTACATGACAATCTGGGATAATAGAAAACAATGTCATAGTCGTAAGTCTTGCTTTTCCGCGTTGTAACCTCTACTAAGACAAATATGTAGAAATTTATAATTATAAAAATCAGATTTATTCCTAATTAATCTAAAGGTTATAAAGTGATCGTTTTTAAACTTTGATCATGACAGTTAGGTAATACAGACATCTATGAAAGTTCTATTACGGAAATAAATAAATACATGAAATAAGAAAATGAATAAAACGAGATGTGCTAATGACTGTAATGAGTTAAATGGGAAGTAGTAAACTATCTTTGAGCTTACCTGATCAGATCATTTGTGCACTGACTCCAGATTCTGAAACAATGAAAATTAGTGTGTTATAATTTAGCATGTAACTAATAAATAGCATCAGAAGGTAGAATGATAATAACAGTGCTTAAAGTGGTTATCAAAGATGAGAATACAGTGTAAATAACAGAGGACTATAAATGTCAACTAAACACGATACAAATCAAAGACAAGAGATAAAGGAAGTCAATACATCTAAGGAAGAAAAACCGTTACAAGACTCGTAATCATAACAAAAACTGCGCTCGTTTTAGCGAACGACACGCGTAATTTACGTGGAATCCATGTTTTACTCCGCGAGGAAGTGAATGAAGCTCCTCCATTGTTACCAGAACACTGTATTGTGACTGCAGTACATAACAACTATATCATTGTTTTATTAGTTGTTGACGTTTCCGTAAGGACTGTCACGTCTTTGTGCTGATTGATCTTTGATTGTTTAGGTTTAGGAAGTAAGGAGTTATGAGTTTATGACACAGAGTTTATGACACAGTGATTAGTTTCAGTGTATACGTGTAACCTAGTTTTTGAATTAATTCATGTATCGAAAGTAAATGATTCACGTTAAACTTGAGGAAAACCTCCAGCGAAATTTGAATTTGTCAATGTTCCTCTGATGTCTATAAAAGGTATCTTATATAGTATATTGGGAAACACTAATGCATAAATGATTTGGGTATTCCCTTTGATTTTCAATAGCCACAAAAATCACTGGTTAATTATATTAATTAGGTAAAGGACGGACCGAGTAATGAAATTATTCAACGTATGTTGTATTTCATTTCCCTCTTTGATTCATCATCTAAGTATGTAATTGAGAATTTATTTTTCGTAATGTACCTCAAAACTCTTAGAACTTCCTGAATCAGCACCCAAATTGCGCAATAACACACGATTAATTACAATTTGAATGATTTTCAAGGATGTTACTAATCCATTGCATCATATATTATGTTCGAAAAATTTGTCTGCTCAAAGCGTGAGTTAAGGTACTGACACACGTGCTCAAAATAAGCGTGCTTAAAAGCTTGCTTAAAGTAAGCATGCTCATGCAACTGTTCAAATTTGCCGGTAAAAAGCATGCTTTCTTGAAGCATACTCATAAATAAGCATGCTCAAAGCAAACGTACCGGACAGACGTGCTACTAATGAGCACTTGCTCAATATAAGCATGCTTTCGTGCTACTAATGAGCACGTCTGCCCGTACCTTAAAGCAATGAATGTTGTTGAACTGCCAAAATGAAAGCCATTGGTATTGTTAGTGTGCTACGCAATTACCCCACAATTTTGTGCTAATAAACAACTTATTACAATAATTATGATCTAACTTCAAAACGAACGTAAAGACGCCAGCACATCCGAAACTGTCAAATTTTCCCAATCAACTTTGAACCTTATGATTTGGCGATAAAGTTGAAAGTCTATTAAAGAAATTTGACAGATTGTAGTAGCTTGATGTGCTGGCGTCTGTACATTATCTAATTAATATCAATAAGCACATCAGCACCACACAAAGCCTGCGTAATAATGTCACAAAGGCGAGAATGCTTATTGTGACATCACATCACATAAGGTACTTGGATAACGCAACAATAGTAAAGTGTGGGAGACGGTGGTTTCCCATATCTACACAAGACTGTTTAAAAAAATTATAGTGAGGTTTAAGTGACGAAGAGATTAATAAAATTACTGAGACTGTTGCAACGTGGATTGAAGAAAGTAATAAGTTAAATTTTAGTCAATAACTATGTAGATAGGTACTAAACGGATTTCAATGGAAGATTATGGAAAGTTAGCAGCGATTGTTTTGGAGGGCCATAAAAGATCCTCGTTGAAAAATGATATTTTATTGCTCTTTCGCGGTTATAATTTTTTTTCGACGTGGGTTTAATCCATGAAAGGCATTTGGGTGTCTATTATCGAAATAATAATGTCCAGTTAAGTTCTTGATTAACCACTATCCGTACGAAAAACGCTTTAGCTAACCGAGTTATCGATATCACCTTAAAATCAAGGCCAGTTTCACTGATCACCTCGATCTGGACATCCAATGATCCAATCCTTTATTATCTACCATAAATGTAGCAAAATTTATATCTAATCATTAGCCAGATTTCCTTCTGTTAGGTACATTATTAGGTCTCCTGTCTCCACGGTACTGACATAAAAATTAAAGGCTCTCCCCCACAGGCGCGTTATTATCGGTCGATAATATCGGATGCGTTATTGCGATATCTGTTTTCAGTACAGTTTGTATTAGGACGGCCACGAAGGTACACACTGCTGCTATAATAACGACGCAATAGAAATAGGACGCTTGCGTTCCTTCGTCCTGGGATATTCCGATATGAGTTTTTAGAACATTTTGTATTAGGACTCATACGATCTTACACTCACCTGTGTTAATAACGTACCGTAGTATACGTTACACGCACACTTTAGAAATATCGGACGAAAAAACGGAGCTTTGTGGCATGGAGTCGGGATACATTATCGCAATAACGCATCCGATATTATCGACCGATAATAACGCGCCTGTGGGGAAGAGCCTTAAATCTTCTGCAGTGTCGTCTATTGCATTGCGACAACTTACCAACACCTAGTTACCTCGACACTATTATCTCCTGGATTGCACTAGTATATAAGTAGTGACAGTTTGCCAGCAATCGCTCGTTACCCTTAATTGAGTGTTATGGCTTGCGTGAAATGACAAGTAATTAACACACCTGTTCTGATTACTGTACCTATTCCTTACTACTATCGTAATGTTGAAGAGAACGTTGTTTTTTGTAGAGAACTGCATTTCTAATACGGTGTAAATGCATGAAGTTGTGGTTGTGATGCGAGCAAGATGTATTGTGCATATACATACATAACGTGACCATTCGTCCCGCTTTGGGCGGGACAATCCCGCTTTCAGGCTGTCTGTCCCGTGGTATACAGAGCAAAAATGTCCGCTTTTACAAAGGGACCAAACGATATTCAATTCAATTTATTCATGAACAATTTACATTGTATCTGAATATCAAATATAAGACAGCACAAAACATAAAATATAAGTAGTCGACAAATTTTAATTACTTTTAATCATGTGATAAGCTCCATTCCTACTTAAAAACTAGACCCGATGACCCGACATAACTTGCTTCACCGACAAATACAAAACAAATGCGTCTTCAACCGCAATGTAATGTTAAAATTACATTATACTTAGCTAATATATTATTAATCATTAAATACCTAGAAAAAAAAATTTTTTTTGTTTAATTCTGCAAGCGTCCCACTTTGACAAAAAAAAAATGGTCACGATACGTATACATCATGATTTTGCCAAAGACGAACATAGGTATCTTTCATCAGAATGAGTAGGTATCTTTAATTTCTCAACGAGGAGGTGGGAGCTTACTTTTGTGAGTGTAAGGGGAACTTTGAAGGTGGCGCTTGTGACAGAAAAGTTGAAAGGAAATCGTTTGGCTTAATGATCAGGAGGGACGAAACGTATGTGAATATAAATATTGATGGATGGAGAGGGAGAGGAAGACAAAAGAAAAATGGATGTATTGTGTAAGGATGAAATGTGAATGATGGATGTAACATGAAAGGGAAGAGAGCGATTCACCGTCCAACCTTTTCTTGTACAATATGATTAAATAAATAAATTTTTGAATGATAGCGTGATGATTGACAGGCGAGAGTGGAAGAAGAAAACGTGTTGCCCGACCCCAAGTAACATGGGACGAGGACAGGAGACGATGATGATTATAAGATTTTTATCAAATCAGGTACCAACTGACTTGGAGCATATAAGTATGATCTGTAGATCCGCTTAAGTTTCAAAGTCGGGGTAGCTAAAAACTATAGAATTGTCTATGATGATGTTGAACCAAAAAGCAGCACCGTCTTAACAACTCAAAAAACATAGAACTCACGATGTGTAAGTTTACGTACTTGACCGATTTTGGCGCGAAGTTACCATCACTATGTAAACTGTTCGTTCGATACGCCTTGCGCAAACCGCGGCCGTTTGCAAATTATTGCAATTATACTATTTATTTACACAAACTATCGTATGCGAAGGATTGTGTGGTAACTTAGTACTTATTTAGCTCTTTATACCGCAGCGCAGGGAACGTCCCTTCTGATATGAACCATAAATATAATTGTTTAATATGATTGACCCAATTGAATTACCAATGTCTCATTACATGCCTACATCTCAAAGAAACAACAGATTGAAATATAATTGAGACAAATATAGACGTGATTCGTGATTTTGTAACTCTACTAAGATATAGTTTAAAACTTGGAGTATAAGCAATTGGGTATGTGATTTGGAGGAATGAAGAGCATGTGGATTGTAAATGGGACAAGTGAAAAAAAAGACTAAAGAAAAGCGCAGATTAAGAAAATACCGTTTGATTGAGGGGCAGATAGTACGGCTTCAAAGGAAGAAATACGGCATAGAGTTGGAGATACTTCTCTAACTTCAAATAAATTGGGGTAGGTAAGGGCACGAGGATGATGATAAACCTGGGAAATACTTCTACTCTATTTGTGTATCGGAATGTAATCGACACATACAACAAAACTTCAAAAGCCTAAATCCAAGAAAGAGGAATTCGCATATCACCAAATCAATCTTTTAAGTTAGCTAAATTCAAGCTTAACTTAAAAGATTGTTTTGGTTCTGCTGGAAACATAATATGATGCAAACATGGAATTCCCCTGCAATTCTTGCAGAACATCGGACCACACTTAATTAATAACAACAATAATACACAGCTGTATTACTGCGCCGCATATGGCCGACAGTTCAGTGTTCGCGGTTTGCGTCCGTCGATACCATCCTACGCCTGTGTGGTTGAGCTTACACATAACTTTTTCATGAATGACGTCAATAGTCTTTAACTTCGATCGGTGGAGAATGTGTTGGAGCTTTAGCTTTTGTTGTTAAGTATTGTAAACGAGTTACAATTTTATAAAAATGCTTCTCTTAGAATTAAAAGTCAGTTAAGGCGCTCCACAGACGACGCGTTTATTTTGTCGGCGGAGATGTCTATACTTTCCATCGTCCCGGTCTAATTTTCTATCATTTGCATAGCGCCTTACAGGTAAAACGTCTCTGTGCTGACGACATATATTTAAAGTAAGAATGCCATAAGCATCACTATGGTTGGAAATCACCATAGTTAATTTATGAAATCGTTAGATACTACAAGGATACAGCTCTGTCAAATATCAAAATGCCAATATTTGCACAGGAGCTTCCTCAAACTGACGCAAGGAAAACTAATAAACTGAAGGTCATCGTATCTGAAAAGTCCTTAGCTTGCAAAACAATATTAGTATTCGCACTATATTGTGATGACAAAGACTTAAACGTAATTCGAGCATTGCCCAGCTGATGTCTTGAGGGCGACCTTGTCACGGAAACAACGAACCTAGTTGCTGAGTTTACAAAATATTCACTAACAAAAATGATTCATTCATTTCTGCGTTACACATGAATGGACAGCGAGTAAACACAGAAAAAGAAACCTTAAGTTAATAATGACAGATTTCGTTTCTCAGTGAAGACGTAAGCAAACTTTCTGTCGATTTGTGCTCGAAAAATATGAATCACAGAGAGATTGCCAAACTTGTAATTTTCTACGTCGATTGTAACTATGACCACTATGACATTGCTATTGAATCCGCCATAGCTGACGTAAATATAATAATATGCAATTATATAACTTATTACAGCGAGATATGACGAATAGGTACCGACGAAAATGATTAGAGATAATGAAACGGATGTCAACTGATAGCTTCAGCAATGTTGCATTTTGCACTTGTCGAAGTGCATAAAATTACAGCAGATTTTATTTAACAGCGTGAGAAAATATTTAGTGCTTTAACAATTAGCCCACTTGCAGCTCTAGAAGCTAAGAGTAACCAAGGACCACTTGAAATTCTGAACGGTTTATACTTTTATACTATATTATATGATATACAAAGAAACGATGGATGGACCTTATGAAAGATGATATGGAAAGAAAAAAGAAAGGGGTGACTACCGAGATGACGAATAGAGAAGTATGGAAGAAAAATTAAAAAAAAAAACCGACTTCAAAAAAAAAACACTACAAAGTGAAAAATAACTTTAATTTCGGAAGTCAGTGTCTTTGGATCTGTATTTTAGTTTTTGCCACCGACTTGCGAAATTAAAGTTATTTTTCACTTTGTAGTGTTTTTTTTTGGAAGGAAGTAGTTTTTTTTTTTGTTAAAAAGTTTTTATTTCTCGCTTTTAAGTGGGTCTGTTTAAAATGTATCTAAGTTACAATAGCCTAATGTCAACTTGCCCATCGCATTTTACAAAATATTGCTTTTCCCGATGCAGGGACGTTAATTGTTGAGGAGTTCTCCTGGTATTCCACCATTCGCGTTGTGCCGAGAATAAATTGCTTAGCAACCATATTAAAGTAATCGAATCGCAACCCGTGAAATACTTATTATTGAGTAGTTCCGGTAGCCAACTGTGGTCTTCTTCATCAGTTCCACTTCACCAAATGGTGGTTTCCGAGAGCAAATGCACGAGTTACTATAAAAAATACCCAAGTCACTATAGGTGTGCCTATAATATTTGAGGAGTTCTCTGAATTCCTCATGGATCGCATCATGAGAACTAGATTTTGATAAAAAATGGGACCAATCTGGAAGTATATTTTAAATAAAAAAATAATTTTCCAACTCGGTTTAGAAATGACGGCGTACTGAAAAAAAAATATAATCGAATTGAGATTCTCCTCCTTTTTTTGAAGTTGGTTAAAAAGACATGTTGCGACCGACTTGCCGACAAACAAATTAGGATAAGGACAGGAGAATGAAGAAGCCAAATGGAAAATGGTGGTTTTCAGAAAATATCATGATGTCGTCTACATACATAATTAATCAGCGTATAATGTTCCCACTGCTGGGACACAGGCCTCCTCTCGGTGAGAGGTAGTGGGCCGTAATCCACCACGCGGGCCCAGTGCGGGTTGGCAGATGTCACATGTCTTTGAATTTTTGGTTCTAGGACATGCCGGTTTCCTCACGATATTTTCCTTCACCGTTTTGAGAGCTGTGTTGATGAAATAATGTACACAAAGTAAAGCGTCTGTCTGGGTTCGAACCTGCGACCTACAACTCGTAAGTTTGTTGGCCACCACTGCTCTACATACACAGTGAAATTCTTTTATCACTACGATTACTGTGAAATTCTCATATTTTTATAATGCAAACTAAGTTAGTAGTAAGTTCGTGCAAGACCGCAAGTTTCGTAATCGTTGTACTAATGTTTTAAGTGTAAATAACTGCACAATGTCATTATTACCATAATTATCGGAATCATTAACTAAGTGGGTTTTGTTTCGGCTATGGACAAACAAGTTTCAGTGATACGATTTATTTCATCACAACATTATTGATAGGTTTATATTATATGCTAGGTGATGCAGCAAATGCATCCATGTTGTTTTGAGGGAAGCATAAAACCGTGAAGACTGGTATAATTGCAAGGTCATCATCATTTCAGGAGAAAGACGTTCACTGCTGGACTTAGGCCTCCAAGTACTGCTACTTCGACCGGTTTTGTGCTTTTCGCAACCAGCGGATTCCTACGGCCTTCACCAGGTCATCGGTGTATCTTATGGCAGGCCTTTCAATGGTACGTCTTCCGGTACGCACTCCAGAACCTTTCGGCCCCATCGGGTATATGTTCTGCGAGCAATGTCCACTGCCACTTAAGTTTGGCAATTTTTCCTTGGTTAACTTAGTTCTCCTACGGATCTCTTCATTTCTGACTCGACCACGTAGGGAAACTCCATGCATAGCCCGCTCCATTGCCTTAAATGCAAGATAGTCTATGGTTAAATCCATTTGGGTTTCTACTGGGCGTAGTAGTTAAAAGTGGGTCATTCTGGGTTCAGATGACGATGAAATGTAAAGTAGGAAGTTAGGTATTTACATACGTTCCTGTGCGAGTCCTAATAAATACTTGTTTTCTTTATTTAAAGAAACAACAAATTATTTAATCTTTGGAGTGTCTAAGCAGTTTTTATATTGCGTGTACTTTGTTTTTAGTAAGTACATGAAGATCTACTGATGCTAATGATAGCTATGTACATTATTTTATTGAATTTGAATAGACAAGTCGCCCGTTGCTCTCTATAACTAATTAATCCATTTCCCTCAACTGTAATTGCGTGAGAAGTGTTTTATCTTCCGTAATTTAATTACTAATCACTAGATCAATGTAGATACCATTGAACGTTGTAATTAGTCCTGTTTTCTTGACAGCAGTCGTGGTCACGATTAATTATGTGCAATCGCAGGTGCAGTCGTTGCCCGCCTCACAATCTCTCTCCATCTGGTTATGTTAGATGACAGTGTAGTGCTTCTTTGCACTTGGTTAAAAACGCAAACAAACAACCCACTTGCAGCGAAAGTTACCAGACAAAACAATTGTGTTGTAATCAATTCCTTTGATGATTGATTACTAACCCATACACAGTAAACTATATACTTTCTAAAGAAATATGTGCATAATCTAGATAAGAGTGTCAAAAATGTATAGGTAAGTAAATTAATAATATAATAATGGTCGATAATTGAATGGCCAATAAATCATGTAGGTGCGCGATGTTATCTGCGCGGGCGCACCTTATCATCCATCATGAATTTCGTAATACTGCCGTTGAAACTTCGAAAGTGAAGACTTCCGCGCTACGATGTATTTTAGGAATATCTTTTATTGATTAACTTTATTGGTTGAATAAAAAAATGTGGAGTTGCGAGTTTAGCTAGGTTCGAAGAAACAATAAGCAGTTCAATTTCGACTGTTGTCAAGTAGATAGATAGATTTATTGATAAATGGACTATTCTTTATTATGTAGTACATCATAAAAATTACAGATATAAATGTAGAAATTTTACATAGGGAGACACAATGGATCATGCAAGAGAAAGAGGGTTATGGGACATCTCGCCCACACAAAAACTGGTCCGCGGACCAGTTGTCCACTTTTTAAAATGCGCAGAAAACTAATTTAAGACTGAACAAGCACGAATCATGAATTCATTACATAACAATCCAAAGTTATAATTATTAAAGGAATGCCGGGCGTGGTCTCAATCATATTCAAATGTATTTTTGTTGAACGAAACGCTATTCTGCGAGCAAAAAATAAACCATTGATTGATACCTACCTGTCAAAATATGTAGTTTACAAGCTAACGTTAAGCAGTTTGTTGTCTAGAGCCTTGTTACGTCACATAATGGCCTGACTAACAGAGATCTTATAGAAGCCTCTTATTATATATTCAACTAGCTTCTGCCCTCAACTTCATCGGCGTGAAACTTCTTGTACCTGGCCCACCCCGTCGCATCGCATCTTCTGCACGCGCTATTACTTCGTTTTCACTTAGCGTTCTTTCGGACAGTTTTTCTTTTTGCTCGGATCCTAAGGGCCTAGCCTAAGGTGCCTATAGCCTTCCTCAAGAATTGGGCTATCAAATGCAAAAATATATTTTTAACTGACTTCTAAAAAGGAGGAGGTTCTCAATTCGGAACCCGTCAGCAATAGCAGAGTCCTTTAACAATTTTTATGTTGACCAAGTTACCGAACCTAAAAATAATGCAATTCCGCAAATTCCAATACACTTCAACACTTCTAGTTCTTTATTTATGGAACCAACTATACCGCAAGATATAATTTACCATATAAACTCACTCAATAATACAAATAGCGTAGGTTATGACGGAATTAGCACTAAAGTTATAAAAGAAGCCGCTCAATATATAGCTCCACATCTCAGTCACATCATTAACATGAGTATCTCTAATGGAGTTTTTCCCGAAGCCCTAAAAACTTCCATAATTGTCCCATTGTACAAAAAACATGATAGGCAATATATGGCTAACTACAGACCTATTGCCTTGATACCTGTCTTCTCAAAAATATTTGAGAAAGTAATTTATAAATCATTATATACATACCTTGAGAAGTCAAACATATTAGTTAAAGAGCAAAAGGGATTTCGTAAACAGAAGACAATTAATATGGCCATACATGATCTTCTCCTCCCTGTTTTATCAAACGTGGATAAAAGAAATCCTGTATGTGCTATCTTTATGGATCTTACTAAGGCCTTCGATTATGTAGATTACGGAATACTGTTAAACAAACTGGAAAAATATGGCATTAGAGGAAATGTACTTAAACTGTTCGAATCTTATTTGGTGAATCGAAAACAGATCGTAGAAATCACACAAATATGTACAAATAACGGTTACGAGAATAAATATCGATCCAAAAGTAGAACAATAAAATACGGCGTACCTCAAGGCAGTGTGCTTGGACCACCCCTCTTTTTAATATACATTAATGACCTTCCCGGACACATAAACCACCCTATGGTACTATTTGCTGACGACAGCACAGTAGTAGTTCAATGTGACGATAATATGACTTATGAGAATGAAATAAATATGACATTAAATACAATAATATCTTGGTTCAACAATAATAATCTTTTAATTAATTTAGACAAAACTAAAATCATGCATTTTTACCAGAGAATTCCGAGTAAGATCCCTGAAATTCAGTATTTAGGGAGTCCAATAGAGTCAACTACTGTTGCCAAATTCCTTGGCATCGTAATTGATAACAATCTGACATGGAGATCCCAAACAGACGAAATTTGTAAAAAAATGAATAAATTTGCATATGTTTTATATAAACTATCAAAGACTGTCAGCCTAGAAGCTGTACTAACAGCTTATCATGGTTATGTTGCATCAAGACTTAGGTATGGCATAATGTATTGGGGCAACTCCGTCGATAGAGATTTTATATTTAGAGCTCAAAAAAAATGTATTAGATCCATGTGTGGCCTAAATAGCACCGATAGTTGTCAACCGTTCTTTAGAAGCCTGAACATTCTTACCCTACCATCACTGTACATCTATGAAACAAATGTATTTGTCAAAACACACGTCTCACAGTACAAAGTAGCTTTTAAAAGTCACTATCGAAAACTACGAGACAAAAATAAGTTAGAGCTTGAAATCACACGTGGTAGAACAGCCTTAATGAATAAAAGCACTTTCTGTATGGCCACAAAAATATTTAACAAGCTACCTGAGACATTAAAATCTTTAAACCTTGACAAATTCAAAAAAGAGCTTATGAAAATATTAATTGATAAATGTTACTACTCGCTGAAGGACTATTTGGCCGACAGTTCTATAACGCCTCCTATAGATTAGTATTAGGTCATCTATTTTGACATTACTGTACCTATTTATTTTTACTAATCGACATTGCAATCCTAATTCAACATCTATGTGCTACCTTAGATTTAATTGTTGACATTGAAGGTATAGTTTATTGATTTAATAATTGTTTTGACATTTCTGTATTAATTTTAAATTTTATGATTGATATTATTTTCTACATTTTTAATTTTTTTTTTTTTTTTATTTTATCTAAATTATTTTATTTTTTCCTGACATTTAAATTTTTGTTATTTCTTAAATTTTATTGTTGACAATTTGAAAATATTTATGCATCGCTTACACTTTAGCATTCTTGTTTTTTTATGATTTTAATTGATAATGTTGCACGTAGATAATTAATAATTAAATGTAAAATTGATGATCATATTTGTACGCCAAATGGCAAAACATAGAGCACATATGAAAATGTAACACCTGTTTGTAACCACCTATGTTAACAAATAAAGAATCTGAATCTGAATCTGAATCTGATGTTTCTATTTTTTTTTCGGGCATAACCTCATCGTAAATAGACGCACTTGCAATTTCTTTTTTTTTCGAAAGAGCTTTATTCCGAAATGGTCTCATTTAAATTTCGTAAAGATCTGATGATGAGTTTTGGAGACAGACAACGGAACTCTTCAATAAATACCAGCAAATCAACCGCGATTGGTGCTATAGCATACCTAAGTATGCATTGTTTACGCAATCACACAACATAACATCATGCCTGTACCCTTTAAAGGAGTAGGCAGATGTGTTCAATAGCTTTCTGTCACTGATATTCACATAGCAAGTAGTGATATATGAATTTGTTTGGGTTAGGTAGGTACAACTAAAAAGTGAAAAATAAAAACTTTTTTACAAAAAAAAAACAAGCGACTTCAAAAAAAATACTACAAAGTGAAAAGTAACTTTAATTTCGGCAGTCGGTGTCAAAAAACGAAAATACAGAACCAACGACACCGACTTCCGAAATTAGTTATTTTTCACTTTATAGTTTTTTTGGAAGTAGGTTGTTTTTTTTAAAGTTTTTTTTAATCCGACTGGTAGTTCCAGACATTAGCCCGTTCAAATAAATAAACTTTTCAGCTTATAGCTGACTATAGGTACCTAATGTGGTTAAATGTAGATCAAAAAAGAAAACGCACATTGCACTTTATGTCAACGCTGCTTTGTTTAGAAAATAACACAATGCGTCAACTTGCCTAAAGATAAATTAATATTATGTTGTAGGTAATAGGTACGCTTATGGACTAACTTTTGTTTGTTAAAACCGCAAAACCAGTACCTATATTTCACGAGTTAAACGAAAAGCCGGAGTGATAAATAGGAATCCATTACTTACAGACAGTCTTCTTGTCCTGAACTTATAGGCAGTGGGCTGTATATCAAGCGTTGTCTTTGCCACACCCGAGTGCAAACTGACGATACAATAACACTGACAGTTGTTTGAAGGCAGCTTACAAAATATTTTGAAACCCTGGAGTGTTTGCAATTAGATTTATGACTTACCTACTGCAGTTATCACATGTACTTAGGTACCTTCTGTATCGAATGCAGCTAATACATACATAGTACAACTAATAGGGTTCATGCTACGACTTCAAGTGTTCAATTGTCCTTTATAAAGAGAAAACGTAAAACTGTTGCGGACCATAAGCCTAAACGGTCCTACTACTGAAACACAGACGTCCTTTCTGTGTCTGTTTCTATGAGAGGCATCAAAGCAACATTAAATCGAGAACTGAAGAAAGATATTTCAACGCAACATAGTGGCACTTGTCCTTAAAGATAGACGATCACAGTTACTCCAATTTTAAAACAGATACCGACTTTAAGTAAATACGGCTACACTTCGCTGGCCATTTAAAACAAAATTCCGCATTTCTATTACTAAATTAGAAGCAGGGCGATGCATCTTATTATGCAACCGCAACTGGACGGCATAGCTTAGATGTGGAACGTCGACAGCCGCGCGGAATGCCCAAGTTCATCCAACCTGCAGTTTCACGATCGTGACTCGACTGACGGAGCGAAAACCACATTCTTCATACTTTATACCTTAGTTTTACTAAAAAACCTTGTATGGGAACACGGTGATATCTGTCAGTTTTGTCTAAGGGAAATCAGACTAGCTTTTGTGGCAACACTGCCAATGACTGCTGAAGAATTTGTGAAAACGTATATTTACTGTTCTCACAGTCCCATGAATGTCAACTAAAGGTTTATTATAACATACACATTACCCACTTGTAGCAAAAGAGCAGTTAGGAATTTCGCGCAGTTTTGTAAACATTTTATCTCATCGGTATTAGTAACATGTAGGTAATATTATATTGACGTAAATTCCATTTCTTAAATTAGTCATCAAGGATACCATGTTCAGTTTGATTATGTGTCGTTCTCGCAAAATGAGCAATTAATTTACTTGCATATTGTCTAAACATTTAATACGGCTTGACAATATAACAACCTAAACATTTAATACGGCTTGACACGCGACGATGGGAAGAGACCAGACGGAATGATCATAATGCCCTGGAAGTTAGGCAGACCTTTGATGTATGATGCAACATGTGTCGACACCCTTGCGCCATCCCATATTCCTAGCACGGTAGGCTGTGCTGGAGCGGCTGCTGCAGATGCAGAAAACCTCAAACGGCGAAAACTGATTGATAGTTATATATTCGAGCCGTTTAGGGTTGAAACACTAGAGCTATAAGGTCCGAGTGTCCACTTGATTTTCCGAGATATCACTAAGCTGTTGGTCGACACTTCACGTGACCAGAGGGCTGGCCTATCTCTTGGATAAAGAATCAGCATCGCCATACAACGTGGCAATGCTGCTAGCCTTTTGGGCGCTGTTCCTATTGTCAGCGATGCGAAGAATTTTTGAAGTGAAAACTTCTTTAGCGGCGCTGTGTACTTTTTTTGGAATGGGTAAAAACTTCTAAATTCGCGTCAGGTCACGTGACCCTGATCGAAAATTCGTAAGACGTAAAACGTCAGACGTAAAACGTAAGACGCGCGTTGTTGAGGACAGCGCCATCTATGCACATCGGGAAGAACTACGAGGGCCTCGCGTACTAACGTCAGACGTAAAACTTAAGACGCGCGTTGTTGAGGACAGCGCCATCTATGCACATCGGGAAGAACTACGAGGGCCTCGCGTACTAACTACGTAGGCCTCGCGTACTAACTACGTAGTTCATCCAACAACGACGAGATGGCGCTGAACCACGGATATATAACTGACGACGAGCAAATCTGAATAAATTCCTTTCACGAGAAGAATAAACCAGTCACTTTGGTCATCATACCTGATTTGCAAAAAACCCTATAAAATAAGGAACACACCTTAACACGCGTGTTTTGTTTATAAGACGATTCACAAAATACACTCGTAATTGTTCAAGTTTTCACTTCTGTCGGCACTACCGGAGTGCCAGTGTTTTTTTAATGCTCTATGATTCTTTTGCTTGTTTTTTTCATATACATAATTATTATTTTAAGTCTGTTAGTTTATATTATGTAATCATTATCTTGAAAAAATCACTTTTTAGATTTTGATGCCAGGATTTAATACCTATTAGTTCGTTCTCGACGGATCAGACCGGAATCTATACTAATCTATACTAATATTATAAAGCTGAAGAGTTTGTTTGTTTGTTTGTTTGGTTGAACGCGCTAATCTCTGGAACTACCAGTCGGATTTGAAAAATTCTTTTTGCATTTGATAGCCCAATTCTTGAGGAAGGCTATAGGCTATATAACATCACGCTATGACCTTTAGGAGCCGAGCAAAACGAAAAAAAGTCAGAAAGAACGCTAAGCAAAAACGAAGTAATAGCGCGGGCAGGCGATGCGATGCGACGGGGTGGGTCGGGGAACAAGAAATTTCACGCGGACGAAGTCGCGGGCAGAAGCTAGTAAATCTAATAAAATACATTGCCCTAAGTTTGAGAAACGAGACTTTAACCTTTTGGAAACTAAAAGCCTTGACATTTTAGATGTTACTAGTACTAGCACTAAATGTCAGTTTATTTTCGTAGCTAAGAAATACAAGAATGTACGAAAACCTACGAAAGGTTTTATGTCTTCATGTAAGGGCCAAACAAATACGAAGCACCTAAAGTGTGAAACAAATAAAGGCCACTTGTTTCTTTACCTTGAAATACAAATATTTTGATAACAAACAAAATTAAGACACATATTAATGTCAAAGTAGAGGAAAGTCGATTAGTAATACACGGAAACGTAGGAGCAAATCAAAGGACGAAGCCTTCCTCAGAATGCTTAAAGAATGTTAATTTAGCGTAGCAGTGTAGGCTCTACATACATTAGACAAAATATGAAAGAAGATGCAGACAGATCAAACATGGTGAAAAACTCGCACACAGTAATGCCTTTTAGAACTGAACCCAGGGTGAAGCAATCTAGGACCATCCGACTCCAGTGAGTGTCATATTTAACCTAACCCATAGAAAACTTTATGATGGATTTTCATTACGAGTGCACCTTCTGGCCATAACTATCCTAAATGTAGTGTAACGATGTGCGTGCGCGCAATAAAAACATGAGTGTTATTCGTGGAAATCCCTGCACTAAAGATAACAATGGCATTAGTGGAGACAGATTCAATTGTAACTTTTACGTAGGAATGAATATAAATGATCAATTGTAATAGTTTTGTAGCCTAAATAATAGAATAAAATCTATGAGATACGAACTACATAATAGGTATACGGACGTACTTGATATTGTATAACACTACTTCATATATGTTATACTTGTTTTAGTTTTAAGATAGAAGAGCTTTCAAAATAATAACAATACCACATTAAGCAATGGTTAACGACAAACATTAGGAAGCATCATCAATCACCTATCTTAAATCTTTCTCTTTTATAACAAGTGAATTCCAGCTAGATAAGAAAATTATTAAAGTAAATGATAAAGGATGTTAGGATGTAGTAAATGATCCCAATTAAAATGGGAAAGTCATATCTACGGTATTTGTAGTTATAGGTGAAAGTAATTACATAATAGGTTCTAGTCCTAGATAACAGTTCGTTCCAAGACTTGGAGAAATTAACTGGAGTAATGGAGTCCCATCGCAAGTATTTTCTCGGACAAGAATAGACTAGAATAGGTAACCAAAGAACACAAGGAAGTCTAGCGGCAGAACCAGTCATTAAAGAGCAAATGCATTGAGACTATTTAATATTTTAGGAAGCTTCTCAAGTTCTCTAATAACCTCTCTGGAAGTAGCATCGAGACCATCGTTTACTTTTACAATAGTATTTCAAGACTGCATGCGATTTCAAACACTATGCAGTATGCATATATGTTTGTTTTACTAACACATTGTGAGTTTGTAAGGTAGCACCTTTCTACTTGTATACCATTCTACAAGGCACATGACGAAGTTCGCGGAAAGATTAACTGACTCATTATTTAATGATACTAGTACTGTACGTTGTACCCACGTTTCTAAAAGAAACTAGGGGCCTACTCTCTAAGCCTGTCAACGAAGGTATGGCCATCCAAAAGTAATTGATTCGTCAAAACAAGTGTCAAATTCCATTTTTCGGACAGGCAAATACCATCGGGCGTAGGCACAACTGTCAAATCGTGTTGTCATTGATTCTTAGTTCGGAAATCGAACGAATCTTATGTCCATGACTTCATGTAAACTACGGACCTCGTGCTGAGGGAGTAGACCTTCTGAGCATTAGTGAATTTTTTTCAAACAATAATGGTTAGGAATTATCAATTACAACCGCTGCGCCAATACCATTTCCTGGAACAGAGTTAAGGATATAGAGAAGAAATAAAAGTTCTGTGGAATATTCTAGTTAAAGTTCTGTGGAAGCCAAGATCAGAAAAAATTAAAAATTTTATAGCCGATGTAAGATAATACGCAATATAACACTTTCTCACAACAAAGACCAATTTAGAGGTAATGCTGCGGCAAAAAATGCTGAAGATTTGAAAAGAACGGTTGTTATCACGTGGCTTTTGCTAACTGTCGGATTCGATGCGGTTATTTTTCACGTGGCAATCGTAATAACGTAATGTTACACGTGCCTATAAATCAGATGTTAATCTTTGGAATGTTCAGTAGGTCGGCTAACGTTATTATGTATAATTGAGCGGCTTGTTGGTCACTTGGAAATAACTGGCAATTGGGAATTAATTAATCATGTTATAGAGGTGTTAAATGCTTAGTGGACTTGAGTCTTGACAAGATGGATTTCCGAATATTATCCTTTTCATAAGCCCTACTCTACTCAATCTTGTGCTTGACTCCGTCCTGCAAAGCTCATGTAGCTAGAAACAGCCATTTTGGTTACCAGAATAGAGCTAAACTAACTTCCAACCCTGTTTTTTTAGAGTTTCTTCTATTTTTATCAATTTCGGTTTTCCGTTTCTTCACTATCAATTTCAAAATGGTGTTCTGTTCCAGATAAACATCAATATGGCTTCTTTTAAAACGACACTGATATTATTTAGCAAATGCAATAAATCACAAGTTCGAAGTTATTTAATTGTTTCTATAAAATGAGATAAAGATAATAAAATTACAAACTAGAAATATAAATATGCATAGATTGAGCAGGTTTCCTTTGATTAGATAACGCGGCCGGCAGGATTCATTTGATTTCCTTAAATACGACTTGAGACACGAATTCAATTTTTTACTATTTAATAGTGTCTGTAGGACTTATTTTTCTTCTTTCGTGTCGATAGTACTCTTCTTCGATATTTGTATATTGATTGAGCCCAGTAGGTGGCTACATTGATCGCGGCATCATTGGCATTCTTTAGCTCATCCGAGGTGCAGGTGAACGGGCACTTAGGACACTTCAGCAAGTGAGGCATGGTCTCATCAGAAGCACCACACTCGCACTGGGTGTTGGGTGGGTCATTAATCCCCCACTTTGACAAACTATGTTTTACAGCGGCTTACTTGAATACGAAATCGATTGAGAGCTTTCCATATGGGCAGATAGGATTGATTTCATTACATATTGTTATTCAATGCTTCAATGTCTATAACAAAAAAATACAGACCAAAGAAAATATGGTATTGTGTGAGGTTACTTTTCGGCTTTTAGAGATGATGCTCATTCATATAAATAAACGAATAAGAGAATTTGGGATCCTCCACATATAAGTGATAAGCGCTTGAAGATGAATGCATCTACTTGAAAATTCTGCAAGCCTTTCCACATTACTTATCCAAATCTTCTTGGTTATGGAGAAAAGTGGATTACAATTTAATCAAATAGACAGGAAACTGTAATTTCTGGGTAGGGTTTGCTCAAAACAGTATCAAGAATGCAAGGAAGAATAACATCATTTGCTATGGTTTAGGTATTCAATTTCTTTAATTAGCAGAACTGCGTCGTTACGGTATTGGCTTCAAAGCTTATCAGCCATAAATCGTATACTATACCTATGTACATTTTCTTTTCATGGTTATCAATATCAAGGACTTTAAGAACGAAGGATTTCTTTAGCGGATAATGAGAATTTTCACGGGTTTTATGCATGTTTAGATTGATGTAATAGCATCGAAGTATAAGACTGCTTACTTGGCAAATGCTAAGAAAACCTTTAAGAACTTTACTTACTTACCTACTTAAAGTTTTCTACACAAAAATATTCTTGACTACATAAAAATACCCAATTATTCAAAATCGAAAAGCTGTTGATAAAGATGGCCCTACCCTCAAACCGTTAAGTTTCGGGTCAACATCTCATAAGTAGGCGTGTTCAGACAAACAAGTGTAAAGTCTACTTTCACGTAAGTTAAATAAAAATATCGACTCAAAGTAAGTACATGTGCTTATACTTTATTTCGGACAAAAAACTATTTAGGGCAATTGAACCCACTTTGGCCAATAATTGTGATCGAATTGTAAGTCCAAATATAGGGTACCAACCGTGATCCGGATCACGATTTCCTGTAATAACATGATCGAATACCTATCTAGTGTAATGGATAGTTTACGGTTTTACTCAATGAGTCACAATTTTGTTTTCTAGGTCTGAATTCTGAAAACTGACACCTGAACAAACAAATGTATTGACAACGTTGGACAACCTACATCCCTTATGTTGCCGAATAAAATCCTTAAATATGCCATCTAGGCCTTCTAGGTACTTACCTATTATTTCTTAGCAAGTTTTTAATAACCACCAAAAAAATTAACGGTTCTCTGACATCATTTTGTAAATAGTACTTACCGCGCGAAGCAATAACTAAAATCCTTCACAAAGTTTGCACAAAACTAAACTGTTTATAACAGCATCTATCCCTCTATCACTTAAATAAAGAGAAGATAATAGCACAAACACAAAACCAGGAGCACTTCACTAATATCGACTGGATTAATTTGAATGTCGAACGTCAACGTATGTCGCGCTAGTGCGCGGGCGCACCGACTACAACGGACTGGCAAACAGGCTTCAATCGAAGGCTGTAGCTCTAGAGATGAGGACGCAAGACGTTTGCGTAACCGATGCCGATTGGTCTGATGCGATCGATTTATTTATTACTCGAATAACTCGAATAAAGTTGATTGTTAATTTGTTAATGGGTGGTGAATGACTTGTTGCCGACATGTAGCTCTTCATTTTAGGAGTCGTAAAGAAGTTTCTCAAAGTATTGCAGATCATTATACTCTGTAAGCTATTTATGCAAAAAATAAAAGTTATTTTATGTTTTTCTCCAAGTAATTATCTGCTAACCGGTAGAGAGAGTTTTACAAAACTCTGATTTTTAATTAAGCTATCTTTTTTGTCAATATGACATTATTTAGTATATATTAGCTGTTATTTTGGTCTAGCAAATTAAAAGCCAGAGGGTAGTTCCTACTTTATTTTTCCACAATCCAGAACTGGTTTTAAAAACAAAGTCAAAAGTAGCTCACAAAGTTGACAAACCGCAAAAAACCATTTCTATTTGACGATAGAAGTTGAAACGTTTTACTGAATAACCAGTTAGTTCTTTTATTGAACGTGCATTGGGGTCAAGAATGCACACTATGAATGGAATTGACCAACTTTAAACATTGGCGAGACCTATATATTTTTAATATAGCATCCAACAACAAAAATAAGCCGTATATTTTTAAGTCGTACAGCGGAATATCATAATAAAACTTTGAGTCAGTAAAAAACAAATGAAAAATGTCTCAATTGTGTTGCTATTTTTCAAAGAGCATGCCTTTCCGACATTTCCGTTACTTTCCAAAGTTCAGTGTTAGCAAAAAGTTTGCATGATTGACCCGTTCTAATTTCGAATCGCATAAAAATGGCGCCTCACTAAGCACTAGAAATAGCGGTTTACGTTATCACCGACGTCCTCGTGGCATCTGCAACACCTGCAAACGAATGTTATCAGCACACATTGAGTGCAAACATTACTCTACGTCCCGCTGAGCTAAATAGCTATGGAGCAACTGAAGATCCCATTGTCATAATGCCACTCAACATAATTTTGGGCTACTTACACCCAATTGCCAAATCATGCCGTATTCAACTGCCATACAATAAACAATAATAATACAATGTATTGTCCAATAAAAAAATCAATTGTGTTCATCTCATTGTGTAAAACGTGGATTTGAATTAAGTAGGTAATGACAAGCGGACTCTTAACGATAACTTGAAGTCCTTCAAGATAATGCTGACCGCTTCTTGTTGCTACCGAAGAATGTTAATAAAGAATTTTAATGACCACACAAATTCGGCATGTCTGTTAAGTGATAAATAATGATTGTTCTAGTAGGTGATTTTTACAATGGCAAGAGGCAGCCGTGGGAAATTTTTGGTACAACTGAAAAATTACAGTCTTCTAAGCACGCATTAGATATGCTAATAAGCTTGAAATATTCCTATTGCATTTATTTAAATAGCATACTCAAGCGAAATGACAAGTATAAAACTGGACCAAGGCTGAAAGAAGAAAAGATCACATTAGATTATGAAACGTGGTGTTCAGTTTGACATAAAATCCATAACTTAGCTAAACTTCAACTTGTAATGCTCCTGTCTAAACAAGAGCGTCTGCAAATAATTTACAAAGGGGTGCTGAAATGCGTCCAACATCAATAAATTATCGCGCACAGTATGTAGCAACGTGACACAATATTTACAGTAAAACCATAATTTAGCAACGAATCACTGGCACAAAGGCAGTCAGTAGTGTAATCAAACGAATTTAAGTCACGTTTCGAACAGCGACGTAGAAAGCCTGCCAAGACAAACGATAGCTGACAGACGTAATAACTCGGAATAACTAGCATTAGCAGGCGCGAACAAACACAATACATATTACACGAATGTAATAATATTTACGGTGATAAACTCGCTAATTTATGTAAAAGAAAGAACGGTACAGAATATTTCATACATCCGCAGAATGGAATAGCGGTCAGTAAAATGTGATTTGACACAACGTTCGGGTAGAATTGCGTCAATTTTATAATCATATGACTATGAGGATATCTAGCAATTCTGCCCGCGACTTCTTCCGCGTGAAATTTCTTGTTACTCCGACCCACCCCGTCGCATCGCATCGTCTGCCCGCGCTATTACTTCGTTTTTGCTTAGCGTTCTTTCTGACTTTTTTCTTTTTGCTCGGCTTCTAAAGGTCATAGCGTGATGTTAAATAGCCTATAATAGCCTTCCTCAAGAATTGGGCTATCAAATGCTAAAATAATTTTTCAAATCCGACTGGTAGTTCCAGAGATTAGCGCGTTCAACCAAACAAACAAACAAACAAACTCTTCAGCTTTATAATATTAATAGTATAATAGTATAGTATAGATAGAGTAGAATAGAAAACGTTTATTTCAGACAGGAGTCCATAGGGTTAGTAACAATTTTATTTAATGTCTAGTGTTAGTAGGTTACAGACACAGATATACAATTAGAACTCAGCGTGTAGTTTCATCCACCTCCGCGAAATCGGGGAATAAACTACCCAAAAAATGTTGCACTTTCAGATTGTAGATAAGTATATAGGTACATACATCGGCTTCGATCTTGAAGAAGAAATTCACATGCTACAAAAAGGGTCAAGAAAAACAACAGAGATCTAAAGATAAACATGAAGGTTTATTTCAGAAGTGTTGCATGCATGTCTCAATGACGTAGACGATGCAAAGCGCTAACCAACAGCTGAGGTCAACAACATTTGGATAATTGTGTTAGATAGGTTCTATTTTGTGAATGCGTCGATTTGGAACGAAGAGGCGTGGGTTTGGAATTTAGAACTAATCTGTTCCAACAAATATAAAGACGTATTCAAATGTTTGAAGGCAATGTCGTTGGCGTTGTCATGATCGCAAAGTGATATTAGCGGTTACTTATTTCTATTCTGTGTAAGTGCTAATTTAGTTTGTTGAAGATAAAGCGTACAATACAGGCAATTTACTCATAAGCTATCACTTAAACGCGGATGCAGAATAATTTGTTACAACGATATATTGTTTATCAAAGCCACGTTAACAACTAACAAAACAGAAATGGCCAACATTCCACGAAATCTCTACAAAACGGACGTTACGCATGCTTTGTTAATAACATGGAAAGTAGCAAAGAAATGTTCCCACTCGTTAGAATTAAATGTTATCTCATTCTGGATAATGTAGCGAAAACAATGAACATACGAGACTTATGCAATGAGCTCGTAATATCTGAGAACTGAGGACAAAGATGTACGGACTGATTAACTGCTAATAAAATAATAGTTATGTAGTAAAAATAGTGAAGTCATGTAGTTTTCTTATATTATATCCGTCTTCGTAAAGACAGCTGATTATATGTCATACTTTCTAATTAAATAAATGATTTCGAAATTAAAACTACTTTTAGAAATTGAGACATCATTTATTTTATATCTCACGCTCTGTCAAGCTAGACGGTTGAGATGCAGTAACTTCGGTATTTTAAGACGAGGAACCAATAAAATTCATACGAGTAATAGTAAAAGGTATTAATTATTTATTGACTTCCTACAATTAAACGTTTCATAATAATAATTACACATTATCATCTCACGATATCGCTAGCGATTGGAATGTAAGATATACTTTTACTCTATCGGAAGCAGTAGATGGGTGAACTCGAAATTAATTTATAATATTAAAACTCTGACCCTTACACAACGAGATCAACCGGCAAGCCAAATACGGAAAGAGATTAATCTTTGAATCGTTACAAAAAAGGTGCTGATCCCATCAATACATGATTGATTGGGTTCGTAGACATAGCAAGAAATTGCAAATGATAATAGAACGACATACCGGGTGTATTGGAAAGCAAAGAAAGCGAACTTGCTCTGAAAGTGGTCTGCGATTGAGGAGTTCAGATAAAGTTATATTAAATAGGCTCTGAGAGCTAAATACCTCTGTATCAGATTACACGTCTATAAACGTAGAACAAAAAGGGTTGATTGAGGAAATACATGATAAGTCTACTAAGCTGGCTCTAGCTAGGCTTCGTCTGCTCGGACTCCAAAGTAAAAGAATTTAAACGTTCATTCAATACGCTAGATTATACAAGCTATAGATATGCATTGGAGATTGAATTAATTATATGTGGAGATAAAATTCCATAGCATATCTTTTTTTTCTATTCAAATGAAGTAGGTACATTGGCAATCAATATTCATAAATAGGTATATGATGATGAGTGATATAAAATTCAAATGAAAGTAAGTGAAAATGAAAGACAAGACATTGGAAACGAGATCTACAATAAAAAGTTAATGTCAATCAATGTTGTGAAAGCAATAATATCAGATTCCATTGAGTTAATAAAAAGTAAAACAATTGCGTCACAATTGGTTCCTTGTATGTACTTGGGAACCAGAGCTGCTGCCAGTCATCGAGTTATCTGTAGGATCTTGAGTTTGCCACGTTACGTTTGTTGTTAAACAAATAGGAAATATTTCCGGAATTTGGTTTTTGAAACATTAGCAGAACGAATACAGGAAGCTAATAAAATCTGAGAAGACTCAAAGATTTGGGGCATTCATTAGGGTATGATGACTGGGTGAGAACAACATTCGACAAAATAAAAAGTGTTACGAAGACTCCATTTAGAGAAAATACCCGAAATCGATGACAGCAACAATGAAAATTTCATCGGGACACGAACTCCATGAAATAACAAACGTTTTTCCTTCTTCGACGGCCAAACGACAAATCCAGGAATAAAATAAATGTGCTTAAACAAGCATTCGATAAGGCGTTAATTAAAGGTGGTTACCCAATAATGCAGTCTGACCAGTTGCCTAAAATGACATCGCTCCGGTCTAAACTGGTTCGTCATACGCCAAAACTGCATTCTAATAATCGAATAATGATGTAAAAATTATGTAAATGTAAAAAAAAAACTGTCTTCTGATTTAATTCGCAAATGTCAGGTGTCATGTCAAAGAGTTTATAAAAAGTGAAGCAATTTATAAAAAGTGTAAATAGTTTAAGTGTTAATTAATTAGAAAGACACTTGTCTAAACTCACAGTTGGCGCTACATGCTAGCTCCACGAAGTTTCATTCTTTGGATTGTTACATATGAGTTTGACAACTTGAGTTTTTATATTGTAGGTCCTGTGCATTAAATGCAAATATGCTATATTAACCACAATTAAATGTCAACCTCTAAGACAAATCGTATTACCTATTCCTTCAATCCAGCAGATCATGTTTAACATCAATATTATGATTCACTCAGTAACGGGAACGCTGCTGTGGTCGAGATCCTTTATTTTTGCGTTCGGCATGGCACCAGTTGGCACGAAACCTACGTCACAAGTTCACGACGTACGATGACTGTTTTTATTAAGGATTGTCTTTATTTTATTACTCTTACTAGTTTCTGCCCGCGTCTTCGTCCACGTGAAATTTCCTATTTCCCCGACCCACTCCGTCGCAGCGCATGCTATTTCTTCGTTTCCGATTAGCGATCTTACTGACTTTTTTTTTGCTCGGCTCCTAGCATGATGTTAATAGCCTATAGCCTTCCTCAAAAATTGGGCTATCAATTATAAAAATATTTTTTCAAATCCGACTGGTATTTCCAGAAATTAGCGCTTCAGCTTTAGAATTGGAAGATGCGTAAAGCTGGTTCCGTCGTGCGTAGACTTTGATTTATTTAATCATTCAACAAGACGTTGACGGCTCATATGGCAAGGCTTGCCTTCCTTAAGTGGTGAGTATGAAATGACATATCATTTTAAGTTCTATCTATTAGTATGTACAGACGCCAGCATATCAAGCTACTAAAATCTGTCAAATTTCTTTAAGAGATTTTCAACTTTATCGCCAAAGCATAAGCTTCAAAGTTGATTGGGAAAATTTGACAGTTTCGGGTGGCTTGATGTGCTGGCGTCTGTACCTCTACCTAGTTGAAAAAGCTAAAGAAGATGTTGAAGCTTTCACTAAAAGCTTAAATGTTTTGGAGGATTTTATCTTAACAAGAAAACAATTAATAGAGCTGGAATTGGAGTATCTAAGCATAAGGTAAACTTTGTACTCAACTCGTTAGCAATACAAACATGTCCTGTGGACATGATAACACATATTGAAATGACTAACTTGACTACCTTGACTTCCCTTGACAACATGGCAGGCAAGTAAACACTTGACTACCATCAACACTTATAAGAGGCGTATGATCTATTTTTAGTTTTTGTAAACGAGCCAGCCACAGGGAGCGCTTTGAAAGCGCTTAAATTATTACAACAAAAAGGATAAAATTTAAACAAGGACCTCCATTCGTCGTCAAGCAACATACTTCGTATAGCGTAATGAATTCCTTCGTCTGGGTAATTACGTGTACAATAAATCAATACCAAGACACACTCGCATCAGGCAAGCGTATGTGTATATTTGTATAATCAGAGTACAAATATTAATTCCTTAGGCTTCGCACTTCATAATTGGATGAAACAACCTGAAGCGTACAGCCATCAAGACGACGTGACAGACATGTCCTTGTATTCAGATTTTATCAAGTCAAAAACAAGGCTGAGCTCATAAGACAGAACACAGCAAATTGGATTTACTCAGTGACTTCATTGTGGACAAACGGACACTGAATACAGATAAGAAGACGAACATAACGGGCTTTGCAAAACTACAAGTGCGAAATTGCCAATCGCAGTCAAATAACTGGTATATTACAGGTTTTAAGGAGCAAACAATGGTTATGCAAGAACTTTCACTAACCACCCCTGAGCAAACCTCTCTACGCCTTTTACTTGTCAAAAGCGTCTGAGAAAAAAACGAAAGTCCTCACTTGATAGCAATGTTATGCTGGAAAGGCGATAATTAATACTAGTAATTCATGCTAAGTTAGATCACGTACGCGCACGTCAGTCGCTGTTTGAATGACGGGCGACGAATCACAATCAATCGTTTGAAATAAGAATGTCCTTGCGCAGGAGTCGAAAGCTATGTTCGAGTACATTTTGCAAGACAATGATCGTAACGGACGATGTCCTGCGCATACCTTATTTGTATTTGTTTTTTGATGTGTTTAGTTTTAAGGTGTTATTGTGCCAACTGTTACGTGGTAACTGTCTTTTGTCACTTAAATCCGTTTTGTGTGTCGAGTTACACTTCATTATGTATGGCGAGTTTATTGTACGTGACTGGTGGAAATAGTTATTTTATTAATAAACGTATTTTACTGCGAACTTTGCCCTCGACATAACACGTATATTATATACTTATGTGGCGGTTAACGAACTCGTTGAGAAAAAAAGTTCACCGACAAATGGAAACGTGTCTTTTTGGAGGTACCTAAGATGGAAGCCAGGATCATAAACGAGGTCCAAATTTTCAATAGAACAGATTAAAAAAAAAATCCTTCATTCCAATTTTTGCATGGTATAAATCTTTCTTGCACATTCAAATCAATCGTTTTGTCTGTAGCCATTTGTAAGCCTATCAACATATCTTTACCAAATTGCCTCGCTGTAGTCTGTGTAAACCTTGCATGTATCTGTGCCTAAGGACAATCGAGACATGCCACTGTGATGAGCACAGAACTACAGACATTCACCTACTTACGTTCACAGTGTCCATAATATCCATTTTAATACCCATGCCCATTTCAAGTTACATGTTCAAGCACCGGATTGTTGCAATGTCCCTTTACATTACCATAACTGAAGCATAAATATGAGGCTGAAAAGCTTAGTTATCTAAACTCTTAGATTTTTTGTCTTTGATAGCGAGTCTAAAAGTGCATAAAATTCATAAAATTTTGCGCATTGCGTTAGATTTTTTTTTCTGCTCTTACTAACGCCCAATGAATGGATTTAATTAGTCAATTAATTAGGTCTTTGATTTAATGCGTAAGTTTTTATTAATATTTTTACTCCTATTATTAATTTCTAAATCTAAAATCATTATCCAACCTACAATAGCATTACTAACAAACTGGAATCCACCAGTACAGTTACAAATTTTACGCCAAAATTCATTTTAGTCAATGATGGTAACTGAAGAAAATCGATTAATGCGTAAAGCAGAAAAGAGAACAAGCCAGAGAGCTTGAAACCACAATACGATTTTGCAGGTAAATGTAGTCAAATTGGTCCTTGGTATTGGTCCTTTGGTATTGGTGATAGGTATTTAAGGCTCCTACAAACAGGCACGACACGCGATCTAATCGCGCGCGATACAAAGGCACCGCTCGTTGCGCGACTTGCGGTAGCTTTGTGTCGCGCGCGATTTTATCGCGTGTCGCGCTTGTTTGAAGGAGCCTTAAAACGTGTGTATATTTGAAAAATATTAGTGGTCGAATGCAAAATCAGCCTGGCGAAAATAAAATGATAGTCATCATAGAAAAAACTTTATTACTTACAAAAAAAAACAACCGACTTTAAAAAAAAACACAAAGTGATGAATAACTTTAATTTCGGAAGTCGGTGTCGTTGGTTCCTCATTTTCGTTTTTTGACACCAACTCCGAAATTAAAGTTATTTATCACTTTGCAGTTTTTAAGTCGGTTGTTTTTTTTTGTAAAAAAGTTTTTATTTTTCACTTTTTAGTTGTATCTACCTGCCCCACACAAATTCAAATACTAACGCATTGAAGAATTGAAGACACCGACTAGAAGAATCGTCAAAATTTGCATAGAAATGCCGGAGATGCAGTACATTTATTTATGCATATAAGAAATTATATGCATAAATAAATGTACTGCATCTAAAAATTAAATTCAAATTTTTAATTCAAAGCTGAAATTATATGCATAAATGTAATACATTAGGTAATTATTCTTATGTACTTTCGTACATAAGAATTATTACATACTTAAACCTTCCTGAAAGTATGTAAATCACATTAGTGAAAGAATGATCAAAATTGCTCCATTATTTTTGAGAAAATCGGGGACATACAAACATACATTTTTTTTATTTTATAAATTACAGTTTCTTATACTTAAACAAAGCACACAATTAGACCTCTGGGGTCTGTCCTAGCATGCCATGGCCTGAGATTTGTCCAACGCGCTATTTTAACAGTTAAGTTAAAATCGAGATGATGTAATGTTCTTTCAACTTAAGCTTTGTTTTTACTATTCATTGGGTCTCTAATGTCTACAGGTATTTGTACATGTACATATACATACGGGTCGAATACAGAACGTCCTTTTTTGAAGTTGGTTAAAAAGGACAATAGGTTTTGCCATCACTGATACGCATTCTTGAGTCGTGCTTGGATTTGTAAAATTGCTAGAAGTGGATTAGTAATCAGGAAAGATACATGGATTCATACGTAACAAAATCAGGCTGTGAATCACTTTTCTGCTAAGCTTTATCGATACCACGTGATTGCTCGCTGCTTTCTTCCACGTGATGGAACAATTAAAATCTAATGACTTTCTTTTACACAAAATAGAAGGACTTTTTGTAGATTTTTATTAGCTTTTTTAAATACATTTTATGTAATCGTGCGCAGAAATTAGCCGTACTTTCTACAAGTTGCGCAACAAAAATTCGAGGTTAGTTTAAATAAAATTGATCTTGTATGTTTGCGAATGGCATAGCTATATATCTTAGTTACTCTTTATCAGTTATAGTTTGACGTCTGTCAGATTTGAAGAAAGAAGTAGCAAAGTTCCGCGCACAACTATGCCGACATCTTTATATATTTGTGCCAATACTTAATTACAGCAGGTGGTATAACTTGACATATGAGATAGGTAAACAGGTTACTATTACCATTTATTATTTGGTAATTAATTAGATGTGCCATTAAATCTACGTCTTTCATAATTAAAATACCGTTGAGCGATAAAATTATGAATTCAATATTGTTTACCAATATTACGCCATGATTAATACAATCTATTATTATTGCCATTTAAGAGTGTTTACGCCGTACGGCATTTCATACAAATTTGTTGCCCTTGTTTTTCGAAATGAATGAACCGATTTTAGTGAAACTTCATACGCATAAGCAGGATACAAAGTTCTAAAAAGTTACTCAAGAGGCTTACACAAAAAACGCAAGTTTTAGAAACAATAGAAGTATATGATCGACTAGGTACAGTAAACAAAATCAGAAAAATATATGATATGCTTCAAGATATATGCTAGGTAGATAGTGTGCTGAAATACAATAAAAATACAACTAATTTGATACGATAGAAAAAAATCATGAAGATGCCTCTAAAAACTTTCTTTTTATAATAAAAACATACTAATAATTATACATACAATCATTCTGATTTTTTGTCAGATTATTCTACAAGCAACATACTAAAATACTAGTGTTTTAATTTTTTAGTCCAAACAATAGATTTTTGTAATTAAATAATTGTTTCATATTTTGCAATAAATTACCAGCGTTGTGTCATCACGTTGTTTTCTATGCAGTCCGACAGTGATCGCGCTTTAGGTCATGTAAGCCCCTTAAGAACATTTTCGAAAAATAGTGTTAGGTACAGCCAAATTAGACCGATTTTAAATTTTCCTTAGAAACAGAGATTTCTTCTTATTTTTTTTTAAATAGGACATTTCGAAAATGTTCTTAAGTAACTTTTTAGACATTTTTGTATCCTGCTTATGCGTATGAAGTTACATTAAAATCAGTTCATTCATTTCGAAAAACAAGGGCTTGAAAGTTTGTATGAAATTCCGTACGGCGTAAACGCTCTTAAGGCACTATAGTTTATTTACATGTGGAACATGAACTGAACTCAACTTCAATACCTCCAAAGTGGCAGCAACAACGGACCATTTTTTTTCTCTGTTGAGATGTGTAACTTCATGTGCATACGACTTGGTCCTGATGTACAACCACTGCTAGCATAAAAAACAATATGTTAGACGAGTCAAGAAGCGGGTGTTTAACCTTATAATGATTTTCGCGATCACGTCGCAACAAACATGTTTGTGGACGGGCCCCACAATTCTACTCTATAGCTCTACTGAGTCTAATAGATGGCATACTTAATAGCTTGAGTACACTGTACACATACATACCATAGTCAATAATAGCTAGAATAATGATGAACTCACCCTAGATCGGGGCACATAGTATCTGATCAGAAGGATCTCGACAAGCACCTAGGGCAAGTTCATCAATTAAAAAAAAAAATTATTGCTGAATTGGCCCGCTCGCACTTGACCTCGATCACGCCTGGTGGAAAGCGAAAGATGAGGTTTATGATGGAACGAGCGCCCAGAAGATGCCTAAGGCACTGAACTCCCACGCATTGACGAAACACAGCAGGCTGCTTGACCGGACTCCGGTGAGAGGGTGGTCGCAAACCAGGCGGGCGTTAGCCCTAACACCGCAACAGAAGAATTGGCCAGTCAAATAAGGTGTTGGGTGTGACTGTCCAGGATGCGCCGAGCGCTCGGTTCAGTTGAGTAACTGGCGGAACAAACTGCGCTACACGAGGAGGCTTCTTCATGCATCCCACAATTTATTTCTAAAAGTGTTTCTCATTATTTCTAATTGTTATGGTGTGTACAGTGTACTC